>OX465246.1:16565154-17165154 GCA_949987775.1 Aproaerema taeniolella | reverse complement strand
ATCGATCGCGAGAAGGTCACTGCCACTACATTGGAGAGCAAAGAATAGCTCAAGCTATTCTGCTTCAAAGCAGAAGAGGTAGCTTTCTTTGATAGTGCCTTTTATTTACTAATAATAGGTTACTAATTTTAAAAGTACTATAACTTTAATTTGCCTTTCTGATATACTATCCTTTGTCTTATTATAATATACGTAATTTAGGGACTGGTTCTAGGTGGTAGTTAATTTATCCTTAGTGTAATAACTTGATAAGTAAGTAACTTAATTGGCCAAGTACCTACTTATTTAACCGAGACCTTTGCTACCTATATAGGGACAACTGGGTGAAGCCAGTAAGTTGCCATTGGAGTCAAGTAGTACATGATTGCTCTTAACAAGGTGACTGGTTATAGATATATTTAGTCTCATATTTATTTTATTTATATATGTAGGATTTTATTTTACTTTCAGTGTGAATGTATGTTTGCATGTGCATGTTACATACTATGGGTCAAGTTTTGAATTTATGTTATCTATAGGTAAGCTACCTACCTTTTAACAGATCTGTAGGTATGTACGTAGCACATTAAATGACATTGTCTTTATTTTTTTGCTTTTTGAAGACAAACGGTTTAATTTTTTTCTAAAAAGTTTATATGTATTTCTATTTTTAGTGTAAATAACAGACAGTAATTGAGAAACAATGTAAGTGCCCATTAAATTCAACGGTTTCCCTCGATTTCTATGATCAGATCTGATTTGGTCACAATGGGTCCACCTCCGGAGTATACTCTTTCGAAAAAAAAAAAAGAAATTTGAAAACCGGTCCATAAATGGCAGAGAAATCGGTGAATTTTGTTTAACCCATAGATTCTCCTCCTTTTTTGAAGTCGGTTAAAAAGATAGGTCCCCGTCAATCAAGAGGATCACTGAGTTACCACTATATCAAACTTGTTATTAAACTCGTCCAACCTTAGAAAATTTTGTTTATTTGTGTTTCAAAGGCCTATGAAAATAGTAAGCGACAATGCAATGGCTAAAGTGGTCTAGATATCGTTTGGTTCTGGGTCAGTGATGAAAGTGGGGTCGGTCGATGCTCGGCGACGATTCGATCAATCATCATTTAGTCTCGTTCAGAGTTCACACGGGTCTGCACCAGGGCATTGTTTCATTAATAAAATCTATACTAATATTATAAAGAGGAAAGATTTGATTTTTTGTTTGTTTGCATTGAATAGGCTCCGAAACTACTGGACCGATTTGAAAAATTCTTTCGCCGTTAGAATCCTACATTATCCCTGATGGACATAGGTTACATAATTTTCCAAATTCCCACGGGAACGAAGTCTCGAGCGGAAAGTTAGTAATTAATAAAAAATACTCGTTACTTTGTATGGAAATGTTTCCGTGATACGTACGCTGAAAAATGATCTTATTTACCCTATTCAGCCCTTTAGGACGGACATATTAATCTTTAACAGATTGTCGTTAATATTGTCAAAGTCTTTTTCGAGAGCGCGATAACTCAATAAATGTTACCTCTCCATACAACTTGTATTTTTGACAATTTCACATAGGCTCCTCGGGGAAAGGTTTTTCAGTTTTATGAGGAGAATCAGCCACTAAATCAACGAATAACTATTAATTATTAAAAAAACAAGATACCCGACTGCACACTAAAAAATATTATTATGTCTTTATCCCGTGGGACTTTTAGGATAAAATGTATCCTATGACACTCCCGTAATCAAGACAAATCTAACGATACCTCATACATCAAAATCCATCAAGCCGTTTAGGCTACAGGAGGTCACAAAGGAACAGACATACATACATACTTACATACACTCGAAAAACATTACCCTCCTTCTTTGGCAGTCGGGTAAAAATTATTTAAAGTTTAAATATTATATGACATCAACGAACAATAACATATCAAAGGCATGCATTTCTAACCTCGAATTTATCATTAAGGTAGCTTACAAAGGATTGTGCAGCCTTCGCGCGCCAAATGTACACCTGGTGTACGAGATTACTATCGCAAGCGGCGTAAACAATCGCGCGACGGGATTAAACGTAATATAAGTTTTTAAACCACGTCAGGGTTTTCAGACGCCATCGATTTTTCTGTTTACTAAATACTAACTTTTCCCGCGGCTTCGCTCGCGCAAAGAACTCTTTTATAGTCGCCCATTTCGTTCTTGAATTTTAGAAAAAATCGCGAAACACGTTTCCGTTTATTTGCTTCAAGGTATATTCTGACAAAGTTTCGAGTCAAATGTCCGAAAAAAATGTCTTCGAAAAATACTTTCTTAGCGCTTGTTTACGTCATAAAAGACACCTTTATGCCAAATTTCAGCTTTCTAGGTTTGAGGGTTTGGGCTGGGCGTTGATGAGTCAGTGAATCAGGACCTCCAATCTTATACAAAAGACTAACATTTTCCAGCGGCTTCGCTCGCGCAAAGAACTTTTTTAGTCACCCATTTCCTTCTCGAAATCGTTTACGGTGGTAGTTTAAGAATGGGAAGTGTATTTTTTTCATTCTCTTGTGTCACTTGTTATTGTGGAAAATTTCTGTATTTTATAGTCTAGGCGTTGATGGAGCATTCATCACCTTGCATTGTTAATTTTGTTTAACCCATTTCGACCCCTTAGGGGTCTTTTTTACAAAAATTAACCCTTAGGATTTTACAAAAATCGTGAAATACGTGTCATTTTATTTGTTTCAATGCATATTTTCACGAAGTTTCGAGTCAAAAAAAAAATGTTTTGTCCTTACAAACTTTAAACCCCCATATCACCCCCTTAGAGGTTGAGTTTCCAAAAATCCTTTCTTAATGCTTGCCTACTTTATAAAAGACACCTTTTTGCGACATTTCAGCTTTCTAGGTCTAAAGGTTTGAGCTAGGCGTTGATGAATCAGTAAGTTATTCGGAACCTTGAGATTTATTTTTATTTAATCCATTTAGACCCCCTTAGAGGATGATTTTTGTAAAATCGCGAAACAAATGTCCTTTTATTTGCTTTAAGGTGTATCTTGACGGAATTTTGAGTCAAAATGTCCAAAAAAATTGATTTCTTCATACAAACTTTGAACCCCCATTTCAAAAATTAGGTGGGGTTAAATTTTAGGAGATGCTGAAATACATAACTCATTATTTTTGCCGTACTCAATTTATACGAAATGTCATGCATATGAAGATGTTTAAGGAAAAAAAAGTTTCATACAAATTTGTATGCCCTTTTTCACCCCCTTGGGGATTGAATTTTGAAAAATCCTTCCTCAGTGGATGCCTTCATCATATGAGGAATACGTGTGCGAAATATCAATTTTCTAGCCTTAAGGGTTTGGCCTGTGCGTTGATACATCAGCCAATCACCTTTGCCTTAAATACCTCTATATACACATAGATAAGATGTAATTGCCCATACATGACCTAGATTGGGCACTTACCAAAACAATACGAAATTCAGCAGAAACATGTAATAAAATATGTATGAACTTTTTGCTGCACCACATGCATGCTAAACTGAATGCTCTAAGCACCTCCACATATACAGTTCACAAATGTGGAAACAGGGTGAACTAAATTAAAAACTTACACAAAGCGGCACTACACTCCCTAGTAACATTTATGTACATATGTACATGGTACATTGAAGTAAGTTAACAAGTATGTAGTGTGGATAAGGGTAGACTACACAAATGCTTAAATATAAAGAGTGTTGATAATTTACGTACACAGAAATGGTCAACTTGTTCCACTTACTATATATAGTTATTATGTATCAAATATTGCTTTAAAGAAATTTATTCTAGGCAAGTTTAGAGTAGGAAAACGAAAAATTTAAGAACTCAGTATTAAAACTGTGTTTAAACTTACTTTTAATTTTAAAACTCTTGAAACTGCCCTTGATCCTGCAAACTCAACGTCAGTTTAAAACTGCATAAGTCGTTAAATTTACAGTGCTCCTTGTCTGACTCCAGTGAGGTTCAAGTAACACTTCAGCTGCTAGAGCGGCTTAAGAGAGCTGGGACAAACAAGGCATTGTTCATCCACTTTACCTTGAACT
The DNA here is from genome assembly GCA_949987775.1 of Aproaerema taeniolella. NCBI lineage: Eukaryota > Metazoa > Arthropoda > Insecta > Lepidoptera > Gelechiidae > Aproaerema > Aproaerema taeniolella. The sequence goes on along the minus strand of OX465246.1, from coordinate 17,161,101 downwards.
CTACCTTCTTTCAGCACTGAAGGATGAGATGCAACTTTCTGTTGATATAGTTAGGATAAATTTAAATTAGTTTAAATCAAGGATGAGAAAAGCCCGTTAAACTGGACCACTTTTTCCAAGGAACATCATCGGTCGACCTAAAACGGAACTATAAGCGCTAGGAAGAGGACGATAACTAGAAGAAGTTTAAAATGTGATAAAAATCATTATACAAGTAGTACTTATAGGTTATACCTGATTGCTTTAGTAGTCGAAAGATTTATATGTGAAAGTTCCTGTTCCTTGGCGAAAATTATTTTATTTATTTATTTTAACAGTTTATTGTACACAGGAAAAATCACAAATATTACAGACAAATAGAAAAACGAACACAAAAGGCACAGCTTATTGCCTTTTGTGTTCGTTTTATAAGAAGATGTTTTCATAAGAAGACTCATCCTGGAATTTTATAACTAATTATAAAAAAATAAAGTCAACACATATACATAAGATGATAAACATAATTTGTGCTCTAGATTTATTTATGATGCCCGCCTACCCTGGTAGTATAATGTATACAGACATGAGTGATTCAACCATCCCAAGTATTTATCGATAAAGCTGTCAATTTCTCCCAAAGTAGAGCAAGGGCAATATGTGATTGATTTAAACGTCCATTACTTTCATAGGGATAGTAATAGACATAAATCGTATAAATGCACTATGTTTTATAGCCAGAGGAGAATTTATATTTTATATCTATATGCGTGGAAATTATTGAGAAATCATGCTGGACAGTTGAAGTGCGATTTTACATCTAACTCGTAAGCAATAAGAACTACATAAGAAGAACTATCGGGACTCAAGAATTGAATTAAATCACACAAAGTCAAAAGTCAAAACCGCTTACCTAAAACACGTAGCGTTTATCTGCCGCACTGCTGTTTTGAGTTTTGTCATAAAGGTAGTACAGACAAACGAATTAACAAACAAACTTTCATAATTTATATTATAATACATATACAATATGAAAGTTTGTTGTCAAATTTGTAAGTACATAAATCCGAAAAGATGAATTTTGTGGTACAGGCTCGAATCAGGATTTGAACCCGCAACCTTTCCGGGCATCTATTCCGCTAATGAATTGCGTCTCAATGGTCTCAATGGCGGTTGAATGACAATGGTGACCATTTTCCCCAGTCATTAAATGTATAAGGCTTAGATAATTCTAAATTTCGCCATCAGAACGGATGAAGTTGTCACTATTATCATTGGTTGGTGGAACAGCCGCCCCGGTTACAAGACTAGTTTTTTAACCAAGTAGAGCTATCACCGTTCACCAAGGGTGTGATATCAAATGACTAAAAATAAGTACCTTAACAAAATGGTAATTGATGTTGTACTCTCCTAAGGTGAAACATAGGATAATAATCATATAGAAGTTGAAGTCAAAAGATCATTATAAATCTCGAGGATAATTTGTATAATTTAACAACGTATTATTTTGAACTGTTAGTAATTTAATTATATCATTTATATTCATAATTCCAAGAATTGTTGTTAAAAATAGATACAACCAAAGGTCAAGTTTTTACGTAGTATGTACTCGCTCACTTTAACTTTAGGCAGAAAACTGTATTATTTTAATATAAATAATAATAAAAGATATATAGAGGTAAGTATTTGTTTTACATTGTAATGACCTATCCTACAATGTATAACATTATACAATTATACATCTGTAGGATCGAGCACATGTTTGGTAGGCCGCCAAATCCCGGGTGAACGGACGATTACACGTGCACTGTCCATGATTATCGCGATTGTTTTGTTGTGTTCCCGGGATATAAATAGAGGTGCAGCTATCCTTATCTTGTGTCTCTAAAATGCTCATTGCTGTTGAAGATGCACTTTAAATATAGACGATTAGTTTGATTTACAAACGTTGTTGGTCCTTTGCGTTCCTTTGGATACGTGAATACGATGCCATTAAGTTATAGAAGTTTTTCTTCTGGCATTTTATGCTAACAATTCATATACTGCTTTGTACCTACTTTACTAGACACAGTCACAAATATTTGTATTTATAGGTACTGCACCGCCTGACTTCTCATCAACCTTTCATAACGCTCGCTCTATACTGCGCGAGCTTTTTGACGATGGCGACGACCTACTCAACATATGTTTCGACAATATTTTGTTAAATTATTTTTGATGTAGTTCTAGGGGGTAACCCAAAAATTTTTAAGAGAATCTATTGGCGGTGAAGCCAGCCCATATCTAACAGCACTTATTCCGAAATTATCTTTTTTATCATGAACATGTTTACTTAATGAAATGTAGGCTAAACAAGATTAAACTCGTCCTGGAAACACGAAAGTGGAGCAAAATGGTCACAATATCTGTGTTATTAATTAACAACAGTGTATTATTTATCATTATTGTCCCCAGTTATCTGAACAAATGTGCCAAAGATAACGGGAAAACAGTGATTGGTGCATTATCAGCTGTGAATCACGTCCACATGGCCATAAATGTAACGTTCGAGCGTGGCCCACATTAATACGGAAAATATTACTGTTTTTTGCTATCCTTTGTTTCCAATACGATCATGGCGATCTTCTACATCCAAAAGTCATTGCCATAGTTATTTACTGTACATAAGTGAGTAAAGGGTTTACTTAAATATAAATCCCGGTAAAGTAAAAAAAAGTAAAACAAAAAAAAGTCCTACAATTAAATCACGAGCGAAGGGAGCAACGGACTATTTATGGTACATGTTTCTGAGCACCACATTGTCAAAATAATAATAACCTCATTGTTTTATGTCGCTATTCTTTTTCGGTTTGATGTCTTAATAAACATTAGTGGAATTGCTTCCGTGTTCTATAGAATGGATGAGTCTATAAAGGCAGAAGTATTATTTCTGGCCTCAATAAGCAAGACATGGTCAAAAAGGAGAAAAAATACGAATCTTCGATTCGGAAAGTTTGGTATACCAAGCACTAGTTTATCCGTCTTACAGGTTTATTTGTTTATTTACGAATGCAATTTTTATATGTCCATGAATTAAACACATAATTCATACAAAAATATTTTTTGAAATTAACACATCAAGGATAGTATTTTTAATCTTTATAACAATGGAGTTCATTCTTGACCATGATCTAGTCCAGGAGCAAGAATAGAAAGCTATAACGAAACATTATTTCCTTGTTTTGTTAGATCACATTTACATTTCGTTTGCTTATACCTACATTGCACCTTTACTTTTCTGTCGTCTACCGTATCGATTACGATACTATTTAGAAAATTGTGACGCGTATCATGTACCATAGATAAGACTGATAGAGATAGCTTATCAGTGCCATGGGCGTTTGAGATGGCTCGTGATGATCTTACCACTTCGGACGTGCGGGACGTGACCTATCTCAAGTTAAGCCCTTGTTTCCAAACCGATGATGTTACGCTTCTTTTGTGTCTTTGTTTTAACTGTTTTCGTCTTTATTTTATTTGAAGGTTGGGTATTGTTATTGCTTTCCTGTCGATGTAGGGGTTAGTCAGTTATTTTTTTACAAATAATTCTTTTAAGCTTCACTACTTACACCCTTATTCTAACTAGATTATGTGTTTGTCAAAATTATTATACTAATCGAGTATTAAGTCGAGGGTAGAGACTGTTCTAGAAAAAGAGCCTAATAGTATAATAGTTAAAGATTATTTGAACTTAAGTGAATTAGATCGTTTTTTTTTTAAATGCAATCACTAATATTGGTATTGATACACATCAAATTAAAAACAAATCAATCAATCATTCATTTCAAGGCAATATACACGTGAATATACAAAAGAATATACATAAAATATGTGTGTGTAGTTCATAGGACAGGTGATAAACTATCGAAGTAATTTGCTTAAATATTATGTTAAAATTAAAACAAATACGATAGTTAATCATATTGACCGCATTATACAGGTCAAGTGATTAAGTAAGCAATAAAGTGGTTTTTAATTAAGAAATAACAAGTCACTATTGATATAGTAATTACTTGACACTTGATAGAAATCTTTCCTTTTTTATTCAAATAGATAATAAGATTACAAATAGAAGACAAATGGCGGGCCATTATACATATTTTTTAAATATTTATAAATATATTGAAAGATTGAAGTCGCGGGTAGACAGCTGCTTATTCGAAATTTTGGATAATCTTACAGGATGGCTATTCCACTAATCAACAATAGTGTCATAATGGCGGTTGAATGACAATGGTCGCTAATTTATCCGTTCAGGTGGCGAAATTGAGAATTATTTAATTTTTATATACGTACTTGCTGACAGGCACCTCGACCAGCAGCGCCACTGCCAACCGAACGTTAAGTTACAAACTAAGTACCGAGCAACTGAACATTCAGTTGGCGGTGGTACCACCAGTCAAAGCAGCCGTCATCAGATGTACGAAATTTGAATAGTTCTAAATATATGTCGCCAACTGAACGGATAAAATGTCGACTATTTTCATTCAACTACCATTATGACAAACATTGATTAGTGGAATAGCCATCCATCAGGAAATTGAATCCTCATTTTCCTTCTAAGCGGATAATAAAGAATTTCAAAAAACCGGCCAAGAGCGTGTCGAGCCACGCGCATTGTAGGGTTCCGTAGCAGCATGGTTCAAATATATTCTTACTAGCTTTCTGCCCGGGACTTCGTTCCCGTGGGAATTTGGGAAAATTATGTAGCCTATGTGTTAATCCAGAGTGTCAGCTACCTCCATACCAAATTGTATCAAAATTGGTCCAGCCGTTTGAGTGTGAAAGAGTAACAAACATCCATACATCCATACATCCATACATCCATACTTACAAACTTTCGCGTTTATAATATTATATATAATATATATATATATATATATAGTAAGGAAAGGATTAATCCCAGCAGTGTTTGGCACTTGGTCGACTATTACTCGCAAACTTGAAGGACCAACTTATGTGTGATAGTTTTCCTTTAAATTTCGTTGTATATTCTATCAACGTGAATTTTTTCACATTTTTAGAAACAACCGTTTAGCAGGTATAGGGGGGGACACTTGTGTTTGACAAAAATTTTCACTTTAAAAATTTATATATCGCAAACGGAGTGCTGAATCGAAAAACGTTCTTTGTAAACCCCTTCTATCTTTTAAAATTCTATCCTATGACACCCCACTCAATGATATTGGCGAGAAAAAAAAATTCATCGCCCTTTCACGTCTATGGGAGACACCCGAAAAAATTTTTTTTCCAAGATTTTACTCTACAGTTCTGTCGGCGTGATTCATATGTATAATCATGCTTAGTTTCAGCTCTGTAGTACCAAGGGTTTCTTAGGAAACCTGCGGACAGACGGACATGGCAAAACTATAAGGGTTCGAGATTACTACGGAACCCTAAAAACGATGATTTTCAAGTACGATCAATCGGACGGACTAGCAGGAAAAAGTCTCGACAGCCTACCAATGGGATCAGCTAATCAAACCACGCAGACTCAGTCGCAAGGTTGTTCTCAACAACTATTTGGTATATTTAAAACGCTTACCTGCGTTCCTGCGCGCTAAACATTTTTCTTTCCCAAAAATTATTTGTGAATTATTTCTGGTGAAATTAATAAAGGAAAACAAGTTTTATGATAAATTTTGATTTTGTTTTACATGAAGGTTCTTACCCATTTGCCATTGTTAGAAAAGATGAGTAGGGTGTATTGACAACAACAAAATATTTTAAACAATCGCGCGACGGGTTAAAAATAACCTTTGCTTTTAAAATTAAATGACTATAGTCATCTTCGAAATGTGAATTTTAATAAGGGTCTACCTGCCTGTCCTCTAAATACCTATTTGACTCGGAGGCCTAGACAAAGTCACATTCTATTAGCGATTATTAACATCAGTATAGTTCTGAAATGTATGGGATTCACATCGTCTGACCATGTGACTTTTAATTGTACCGAGAACAAAGGACGCTCAGTTGCAGTTAAAGCTTTTTTTAAAATCATGTAATGCCATCCTCGTTTACATCAAACAGATGAACAGCGACAGTATGATTTTTAATGTAGCATTAATTTTAAGGAACGATTCTGCAACTGAGCGATAGAGCGTGGTTTCTATTATTTTATAGATAATCGTCTATTTTCCACCAAATTGAAAAAAAACGTATGTAATAACTTAAAATAACGAGTATGATGTATAATACTTAGTAATAGAGCAATTTTTTGGGATCATATCAAAATTGTTTATCAAAAAATAAAAGCCTAAAAGAGGCAACTGATCTCTAGAATTGCCATTTATATTCGTCAATATTTTAAGTGTATGTTATGTCATGGTTGCAAAATTTAAAAATTTGCTAATGATCCTTGACCAATAAACGCAATATCAAGAGATCGACGAAAGTTCGCAGTGAAGTGTTACCACCTACCCGTCAAAATATACTAGTTTTAAAACTAGTTCTTCATTTGCTTTATCTGATTGAATTCTGAATGAGCGAGATCGTTTACGTTTTAGGTGTATAAAAGTTTACCTACGCTTCACTTGTTCTGGGTTTTGTATATAAATCGGACAAATGCAAGGTTTTATTGAACCTTGACTTTATCGCCATACATGTGTAACTACAGATAGTCGAGTCTTGAGCCAAAAGCTAGTGTTGGTTGAGTTCCAAAAAAAGACAAGTAAACTTTTACTTTCGACTTTACGGCCGTTGGCCTACTCGCTCGATTTGACCTAGAAAAAAGAGCGAATGTGATTATAATACTTTCTTTGGTTTAGTTGTGCATTATCTTTCTGTTGAGGTTAAGTTGTGAGTTATCTTATTTTATGTCTTAGGTCATCGAATTTGGATCACTGAGTGCAGCGTTTATTTATTTATTATGTATTTATTTACTGACTGTGCTAAAATCTATATCTTTAACCCCAGTGCAGCAGAGCGAAAAATACACTACTCAACAAAGTCTAGGGAACACGCACGATTTTTCATACAACAGAGGCCTCTTTGAGAAGCTGTGAAAAGTATTTAAGACACGTATTTTTAATAAAATCTTTAGTGTGACCAAGTTCTATACCTGAATTTTCAATCCCTATAAATGAACTTTATTTAGCTTGAAATTTGTGGAAAAGAGGGAAAAATGAAAATGAAAACGCAGTTTTTCTTTGCTTTTAGTATGGAAATGGTGAAATTAAATTTTCATTTTCGTCTCTTTTTCACAAACTTCAAGCTAGATAAAGTTCATTTATAGGAATTTTAAATTCGGGTATAGAACTTGCTCACACTAAAGATTTTATTAAAAATACGTGTCTTAAATACTTTTCACAGCTTCTCAAAGAGGCCTCTGTTGTATGAAAAATCGTGCGTGTTCCCTAGACTTTGTTGAGTAGTGTACTTGAATTTGGAGTAAAACAATATTTGTTGGATATTTTCGTTTTCAATTATTATTGTAAGCTCTTAGTCTAGTTTTATCGATAATTTGAATACTCAAAAAACCCGATTGCGTAAAAGGTAAACCAAACTAGGTATGTAATAAAAATGAGCTTTAAAACTGAAAAGAAAAAACAAGTAAGTCCAGTAAGTAGTCGAGATTTTACCATTCAAATAGTTTAGTGATCGATATACAGGATGATTTTTTTATTACCAGCTAAATTTTTCTTACTTTGTCAGTAACGTTGATAGAACGTTAATAAGAAGGGGTTTTTTTCAAAATTTTCAGTTTTTGATACCCCTTTTTAATGTCTTAGAGGTGAATTTTGTAAAACGCAGAAACACGTGTGTCACAAATTGTGTTGAAGAGTACTATTACAAAGTTTCAAGTCAATTGGACGATGTTATTGTTTTTGCCATACAAAAATGATGATTTATTTTGCTTCAGACGATCTAGCTTGAAATATTTAATGAAACGTAGAAACAAAAAAATACGGGTCTGTTAAATTTTCATAAAGTTTACGAAAAATTCCTGTATTCAAAAAAAAAAAACAATCTACAACGATTTTAACAGTCGGGGCCCATCAAAAATCCGGCTTCCTACTAATGGGTCCCGACTGTTAAAATCGTCGCGCAGTCGGGTAATAAAAACGATCAAGATTCAGATGACGTCATCTGTGGCGTGGATTCCGTACTTGAGTTAGAAACTCTAAAAAAAGAGCAAATTAGGTAAATTAGATAGTTTTAATTTGCACAAATGGTGCTCTAATTCTGTAGAAATTTAATTTTATTTTATTGAAGAAAATATTAATTTTAAGTTTATTGTTATTATTTTCTTTGGCCGTCCTCGCCCGGCAACTTATGTTTGATACATAAAATCTCTTTTTTACAATTAAAATCTATTTAGTTTTAGTTTATGCTTCTTGTTTTTTTTATTTATTCTGTCATTCATTCCTACAATTTTAGCTTCTATAAGCTGCTTTTTATTTCAATAAATATAAATTATATTTAAACTTAAACCTTGTTTTACTGAACATAGTTTTGTGGTCCTTCGATAAAGTTGGCATGGAAAAAAGTTGAGAAATAATCCCTCTGCATTTTTCGATTATGTACATCATCATCATATCAGCTTATTGCAGTCCACTGCTGAACATAGGCCTGCCCCAAGGTTTTGCATCCAGCCTCTATAAAGAAGAATAAACACCGGTCGATAAAGAAGAAGAAAATAACTTCTTTGTTTGAAGTTTAATCATAAACTGAAGCGCACCGAATGCAACGCTGTAAAGTTTGAAGAACACGGAACACCGTCAGCTGTTTGGCGTCGGACTTCGGTAGACGGCTCTTTAACAGAGCTTACCACACCGCATGGGACCATGGGATGCCACCTCAAATTCAAAACAAATTGAGTTGTCGTTGCCTAAGATGGAATAATAGGAGGCACGTCTCATTTGTGTTTCCTTCGTCGCCTCTTTCGACATCTCAACCGATTAATTACCACGGCAACCGATCCATATTTCCCATTTTCTCGGTGTAATGTATCTTAAGTAGCCTTTATCACCGTAATACAACCTCTGTATAAATTTTGTCATGTGTTTTTATCTGCTTAAGGGGAAGGCACATTTAGTTTAGTTTTAAGTTAAGGGTGGACATTAAAAAACAGCAGTAATTCTGAGGCTCTGCCTTTTCAAATTCACATCTAAATAAACCTAAGTTCATATATACCTAAGATCATTAGTTTTAAGACACTGTGTGAAATTTGAATAAAGGTCTTTATTATTATATTACTATTATTATTAATAGTTCAGTGGTGTATGTTTGTAAACAATAATACTGTTGTCAAATGACTCTGGTTACATTTTGTTGTTTATTGTTGATACCTATTTATTATTAGACAATCATACTCGCGATGAACAATCTGTATAATCTATATTGTGTTTAGTATCGCTTAATTTCGGCTCCATATTTTTGTTGAATAAGTTTTAAAACCTCCAAAATGGCCTACTGTGACTTCGCTATAACGAAGTCGTGGTTTGATAAAAGCTTGATACAAATTTAATTGGTAATACTTTCTTGAAAGAGGACATGCTCCATTTAAAGAGATAATGAATTACTTACCTACATATATTTTGCAGGGCGCTTTATCAGGCTTCCTGTCTGTTAAACTGGGCCGTTGATTGTGAGGGGAATAAAATGGAAAACAACAACATAAATTAATGTATATTTTAACGTCAACGGGACGCAGGATGTACCTATATAGGTATTTTTTGATAAATATATGCAATGCGTAAAAAGAACAGCAACTCAAGCTCAACCTGCTCGCGGTGAAATGCACCGAGGTTAAATTTCAAAAAAGTGGAGAAATTACAACGTTAGAGTGTCTGAGGGCGAGCAAGCCTTTGCGCAATCAAAGTGAAGTTTCACAGTCATCTGAGTGTTGTGATGTCCGAATTTGTCGCAGGACGTATGCTAGCTGTGCAGTGCTGGGTATCTATTCTGTAAGTCTAACGCTCAGTTGCAGAAACATTAATTAAAGTTAAAGCTTATTTAAATTTAATGCCATCCTTGTCCATTTAAATAAGACGGAAAGTGACAGTATGCAATTGAAAGCGGCATTAACTTTAGTGGACGTTTCTGCAAGTTTAGTTTAGTTTAGTTTCATTCATTTCACAATATAGATAACATTTACAATATGTAATTACATGTAATGTCACTCCATGTTATGATAGTCATAAAGAATAATAATAATTTAATAGTTAATCGAAGAAAGACAAAAAAATTACATTTGAGAAAAGATAACATAATTTCAATGTTTAAAATAATGTAAATCTGTGAGTATGCTACATACTATAACAATGTCAAAAATTCAAAAAAAATTAAATAACATTCCCAATGGAACAGTGTTAAAAAATTATTGAAAAATAAATGTAACCGAGTGTAAAGACCGTCACTTCACAACATCGGATGTCAGTACATCTCTTTATCATACCATATAGATGATGACGTCGTGCACTTTTGAAATGGATCTGGGTGTATCTTGGCATAAAGGGACTGGATTTTATTTTCACTTAAAAGTTTAATTGTGTAACTTTTATAGTAAAAAGGGTTAATTGCCAATGTTGCTATTACGTAGATTTTCATCGTGAAATGTCTGCCATTCCATCGAGTTAACGGTCATTCACGCATCGGCGCCAGCGCAACTCTTGCAATGTTATTATGTTCATACATGTAACACTCTCAAGAAATTTCGACTGCCAAAATAATAAGCCAATTGAATGATCAATATGACTAATATGACTATACTTGCATTTTTTGAATTTATTTGACTTGTCTTAAAATGTTGTGCACGCGGCCGAATTTGTAAAAACCTTTTTATTCAAAGATAATTTTTATGTATTTTTGTAATGCCGTATATATTGTGAAAACTCATGCATAGAAAAAAAATGAAATAAGTAGAAGTAAGTACACATATTAAATTGAAATATTTGAGAATTAAGATTTTTTTATGTAGATTTTTTTTGTGTAAGTAACACAAATTTTGTACTTACCTATTTTAAGAATTACCTGCCAACCTTGAAAAACTTGGCAGAGGTTAACTTTTGCGTAAAATGACAACATGAATTTACTCTTAAAATTAAGGAAAAGCGCGACAACGTTAAATAACTATGAAAGGTCATTGAACTCCATTGAAATTTTTAATTTTAATTTTTAAGGTTCACGGTTTTTAATCTTGAAAGCTTTTATCAAGGGAACAGGAAACTGTGTTTCCTTTTACGAAAAACAACATTTAATAAAAAAAAATTGTCTGCTGAGAAAAAAGAGGAAATATGTTTTTAGCTATTTACAGAGGTCGGCCCATCAGGTTACTCCATTTTCATTGCAAAACCGTAACATCAGGTTACCACACCCTTAGCGTGTAACCTAACCTAACATGATGTGTGGCCCTCAGCACCAATTCAACATGAATGTCAAATCGATTCTCCTAATTTTATAAAATGTATCGTGTCTCATTTCATCTTTTTCCGTTTTAAATTTAGGAAGAAAACTAGATAGCTATTGGGCCTTTTTATAATTCGAACGGCACGGCATGGCACTTCGAAATTTGAATTTCCATTTCCTCCTATGCTCTCAGCTTCTAGTACAGCTCTCAGCTTCTATTACATAGGAGGCAAGGGTAATACAATTTTGCCGTGCCGTTTTCAAATTATAAAAAGGCCCATCAAGATACATCCATCCATAGACTTAAGCTTATAATCTCTGATAGAGTAGGCAGAGCATCATACGGTTAACATGACGCCACCGTTTGACATATATTCTGAGAGTTATTAGATGGAAATGACAGTGGTGATAGGTTGGCAGCCTTTCGCCCACGATACAGCAAAACCTTCACGTCCCACTTACTGGCTTTTACAGTATGACTGGAAAGAGTTAGCAGCTGGCACATTTTAAGTTTTTCTTTCACACCCAGTGAAGCATGGTTATAGATACACAATCAATTTATCATTACAGTCTTCTTCTTATCTTGTAGGTATAGTCAAGAGTGTGGCGAACTGGTGTCACAGTTTTCAAACCGCACAATGGCCTCTGACTTGGTTTAAAATCATTCGCCAAATGCACACATGGTGTGCGAGATGACTATCGCAAGCGGCGTTAACAATCGCGCGACGGGTTAATAAATTAACTGGTTTCTTCCACGCTGGGAATGGAAAAAACCTTAGAATGTACCAGCTGCCAACTCTTCCCAGGCATATTGTAAAATGCAGTTAGTGGGACGCGAGGGTTTTGCTGTATTAAGGGCGAAAGGCTAACAACCACTCACTATTACACATCATTGTTTCATCTAATAAAACCCTAGGATTGTATGTCGAATGTGATATCAAGTGGTTCTGGAACCACTGATGCTCTGCTTACCCGATAAGGATTACCTACAGGGGCGTGAACGTATGTATACATGTTTATACTGTTTTTTATTTGGTATTTTCGATAAAAGGTTGTGGTAGATGACTTGATTATCAAGGTTTTGATAAAACTCCTGCGTGTCTTCCTTGTGCTCAGAACAATGCACGAGAACGAATAATGTAATCGCTCCTTTATTTATAAACATGAACTAGGAAATAGCAGTGAGTCACTGGACTTAGTACTTTGTACGTAATGACCTATTTGCTATTCCATTGATGCTTTTTGTTTGAATTTCCATTTATAACGGCACATCTCATTTGCAAGTCCTTGTTTCTGTGCCTATTTACATTTTGATTACTTGACTCTATGAAAATAGCTTGTGCAATTAATGTTGTGTAGTTTCATAGCTGTCTGCTCTTCACTTTCGCAGTGACGTAAACATGGAGTTTATTTATACATGATTTTTTTAAAACTATCCTTGCTTTCAAAGCGTTTCCGTGCTTCGGAGGGAGCGTTACGCCGGCGGACCGGGCGAGCTATTAAATTGACGATTGACTGCAGTTGTTAAACTAAGTTAGAGGCTATTTGGCGGTTTGAAAACTCGCTGACATCAGGTTTAGTCAACTTCGCCACACTCTTGACTATACGTACACGCAAAGGAGTAGGGGTTGAGAGACGAATTTATTGCTAGTGCACTTTTCTTATGTTTCAACCAATTTACATTTACACAAGACATTAAGGCGACTACAGCACCCGATAAAGGAAGCACACATAGGAATGGTTTAATCTCCTTCTCTCAACAGGCCTGGGCCGGCAGTGCGAACAGTGTCGATACACGAAGTTTATATACCTACGGACTATGAAAGCCTGCGTGCGTAAAAACATGTTCGAAAGTTAGAAAAATGAGACTTATGGAAAGGTAACAGCTTAAATCGAAAAATGCGTTAACTACTTTTCGAGAGTGATCAATCACGAACATTTTGATACCAAATTCAAGTTCCTGTGTGAATTTTACTATCGTTTTTACAGCTTAAAAGATACACAATATTGATATTTAGCGGTGACTTTAAGCGCTTTTTCTATCGAACCAAAAGTTCTGAATCATGTTTTCAGCAAACTACTTATCTAGTTTATATCCTGAATTGAATATTCCCCAAGGATAAGCATGATGCAGTGCGTCATGCTTATCTACGCATCATAAAATCGTAATTTAGGTGCTGTAGTCGCCTTAACGAATTATACAAGTAAACCTTCTTCTTGAATCACTTCGTCTGTTGGTGAAAACCAAAGAAAAAGCCGTTCAGTAGTTAGTTTTAAGTTAATCGCGTACAGACAGAAGACGCGGCAGGAGACTTATAGTTTTATAATAATATAATACATAGATGATGGGAGGCCCGTGCCCCTTAATGGGGATGTATACGGGCCGATAAAAAATATATGTAAATTAAAATTCAAACCAACATCACAGTAGGATATGAGTTACCTACTGCCTCTACTCGTACTGAAATACATAGAATACATTTATTTATTATTTATAGTACGAGACTACGAAACAATCCCTAAGGCCTGGAAAAAATAAGTCCCAGCGGTCACCTATTTAATTTAGGCGACATAATCAAATTTCATTTACTGTAAACATCAGTGAAAAATAGGTGTGGAAATGACAAAGTTAGAAATTAAATACTTCCATAAACATTTTGAAAAGTATACATAATTTTCGTCTAGACTAGTACGAGGCTAACTTACATAACAACATGCAGAATAACTTAAATCTGCTTACTTAATTGTTTTTTTTTTGCAATTCCTAAATACATTTTTGTTTCCTGACCTTGGCTGCGTAAGATTCAATTGTGAATACGTTACTTCACGGACCTACCGTAAATGAATGATGGAGACTAAAATATCTTAACTTTTTTCGAAACCGGCTTTATGTGGCTAAGTTGTTTTTGGTCTTACGCACTAGTTGAATGCTTACACGGCATGCACATTAAACTTAAGACTATTATAATTGCACATGTTCAATACCTAACACCAAGAGTACATAATACTCATAAGCTTTCGCTTTTGTAGGATATGATTATTTGTTTATAAGAAGCTGTCGTCAGATCTGGGTACCTACCACGGTCGTTTAAAAGCATTTCTGTTTAGGATCCAACTTTGAACTGCTTCGCAATTGGAATGTTTTTTAAAATGGTACCATGATGGCGCTGCTTTTGAACTGCTCGCTTGTCTATGGTCCATTTTAAATGTCTACATAAATTGTCGCTGGTCTGCCTTTGAATCGCAACAGCGCCAAAATTGAATCGCTTATAAGCCATCATGGTACGAATAAGAGTTGCAGACTTGTTTAGGTCCTAAATTGGATCGCGCTAAGCGATCATGGTAAACCTCCAGAGCTGATTCACGTTCGATTTATAGTTATTAAATACGAGATAATCACTATTTCTAACATCCTTTATTAGTCAATGAGTACTTTGAGTAGTGTTGTTACACATATTTTTCAAGTCTCGAAATATTGCGTAACTATTTTTGAAGTGAAAACTTCTTTAGTGGCGTTGTGCACTTTGAATTAATATGGGTAAAAAAATTTAAACTCGCGTCAGGGTTACGTATCTGTCACGTGAGCCTGATCGAAAATCCGTAAGAGGGGTGTTTAATAAATATAGGAAACTAGCATACCGCTCGGGACTTCGTTCCCGTGGGAATTTGGGAAAATTATGTTGCCTATGTCCATCGGGGATAATGTAGCTTTCTAATGGTGAAAGAATTATTCAAATCGGTCCCGTAGTTTCGGAGCCTATTCAAACAAACAAACAATCAAATCTTTTCTCTTTATAATATGTATAGAAGATAGATTAAAACTGCAAAAGTCAAGATGTCATCCGGTGTCAGCATAGAAAAAAATAAATTAAATATTAATGCACAACGTTTATGTTCAAGTTTCCACTTCTGCCGGCACTCCCGGAGTGCAGCCCGTTGTTGTTTTTTATTAGGGCAACAAAACATTGACCCATCTAAACGGATACGGCTGGGCGTATCCAAATTAAGTTTGCAGCAGCCTTTCAGGTTTTTAGATACATTTCTCCTATCGTCACTTGGATCAGCTCATTATTTATAAAAAAAACATATTATTCACAGGCCAATTTTGTACTGAAATAAATATAAAGGAATTCTTGCTTTATTTTTTAGTTATCATACCGTAGAATTTTGCTAGTTAACCGCGCATATTTTTGTTTAAAACTAACAAACAGAAAGTATTGCAGTTTAATTGAATGTATTTGTCTTTCTTTATCTTTAAATCTTCAGCACGGAACCGTCGAAGCAGCACGAAAGCGCCTATCAATCAGAAAGCATGGATTCCAACCAAAGTATAACTAAACCTGAAGAGCTGCAACCCTAGATGCGCATGATTCACTCACCCGCAACATGTCATTGGCATTGGCCACGCGCGCATTGTGCTTAATCCAAGGAAGTATTTACATTCAATCAGTGTTTTCGAACATTTATCTTTAGATACTAGTTCCATGCTGGATTGGGAGTGAAATAATAACTTAGAATGTGCCAGCTACCTACTCTTCCCAGATATACCTACAGTAAAATTCTAAGAGGGATGCGAGGTTTTTGCTGTATAATGGGCGAAAGGCTGACCACCTCTCACCATTATACAACTTGTTCGATCTGATAACCCTCACAATTTGTGTCAAACGTGGCATCTAGTGGTTCTAGAATTCTTAGGAATTATGGGCATGAGCGTTTGTATGTATGTATTATTAATAGTAGCTTTATTAAGAATCCGTTTCCGATTTATTAAAATCGATTCGTCTTCATTCTCTTCTTAAAAAGTGAATTAAAAGCGTAAGTGCATGAACGACTCATCCATCACGCGTGACTAACACAATCTAGTGATACTTTAATTACGTAGTAATTAATATGTTGTATTTTTCTGATACAACAGATCATATGAGTAAATATTACATTAGATACCTAACATAATCTAAATAATTTTGTTGGATAAGTGTTGTAAAAAAACGACGTAGGTAGGTATATGGGGACGTATATGGCCTGGTCAAAAAAAGTGTTGTAAAGAGAATCTTGATACCTCACATGGACGTAGCCAGGGGGAGATTTTGGGGGTTCAAACCCCCCCCCCAAAATTTCAAAATCATGATTATCACCCTGCCCTTATCCCTCTACGAAACACCGTAAAGTACTAGTATCGGCAAAATAGATAAGATTGATCCTCTAAACCCCCCCCCGAAACAGAATTCTGGCTACTACGCCTCCTGTGCTGGGAATTCAAATTAAAATGACCAGCGAAAAAGCTTGCTGAAATAAAATACTTATGTCTTAGCTGTCGCGGTTGAAATTTTTTAATTGATGTGACGAATAATTATAAGTCAAGGTTTTATCAAAGCAAATACTGTTTTATATATGCTTAAACCTTGATATAATGTATAAGGCTATATTGCCTTTAATCGATAAGAAACTTCAAGGTATGACCATGGTTCTAAATTTGGAACTGGCATTATAGTTACCTATAATTTAAAATAAAATACTACCTACCTCTATCATCCATTTTGTTATTAATTTAAAATATTTCTTTATTGATAGGTTTTCAGATAAAATCGTAACACAGAAAACTAGCCAAATAACAACAGTTTTTTTTAAAAAACCTAATCATTTATTTTGTCATAAAGAAAATTAAAGCGACTTGAAAAATAAGTGCTCGTATTAGATATTGACACGCAATACATAACAAGAATTTGAATTGAATACAAGATTGTTTGGAATACATCTGACATCGAATGTATCACAAATATCTTTGTAAACTTCCTTGCGTATTTCTTATCTCGGCATTGTTTATGCATTCGTAAATTTCAAACAAATTCAAGAAAGTACATTCGTCGGAAAAAGAAATACGCATAATTTTTATGCGTATTTCTACACGAATATTTAATTTTTTAGAAGTTTTAAATTTAAAAGATTTTGCATAATAGGTATTGGGCGAAGTCAACGTAATACTATAAATATGTCCGGGCCATTTTAAATAGATAATGGGACAATAAATAGAAAAAACTTGACCACGATTTAATATTAGACCTTTTTCCGCAATCAAAATTTTTACAACATTATAATAATCTCCTACCGAGGTCTTCATTAAGTCATCGCAGTGCCTATTAGTATTGGTCAATATTGGTTAGCAATAGTTATATTCAGTACTAAGAATTATAATTGCGCACAATGGAAAACTTCATTGTATCCGCGTAATTCAGGTTCCTCGTTTTGTTTACTCCGATTTTATTGATGTAAACAAAACTTTGCCAAGATGTAGAGCGGCTCGTATTTTGATTGGTCCTGTTAATAACTTTCTAATTTAGGTTTAAATTAAAATACACTTACTCTCCGGAGTGACTTCTCGCAGCACTATCCTCGACTCTGGTTCCGTTTGGGCTGGCATTGTCACACACAACTTTTACGAATACAATAAGACTGATCTCACTGGCTGCTTTCACTCGAATGTTCAATTTTCAAGTATGTTCTTTATTTAAAAAGTTTTTTTGCTTTTAATTTAAGAATTTAAAAAGAGTTTATCTTATCTTTTGCTGCGTTTCGAAGTTTGAATTGTTGGTTTTATTGATCGCGCGGGACGTGCACCTTTCTACACGTTCGGGCTTTGACTGTAGGGTGACTGTAGCCAGCTGTAGTTGTAGATTTGTCGATCAACTCGGTATGATACAATACAATGAGATACGTATGACATCGCTCATGCTTGCTTACTGTTTTATAAGCTCAAAGGGTTCGCATACGTTCTGAGATTTGCGTCAGAAGAAATTGTCGTTGAGAAATGAAGATTATTTTCAGATTAGATTGCGACGACAAAGTACAATACGTGACTAGAATCGGCAAATTTTGAAACGATATTCGTTTTGAATTCTATAATGATTTAAAATATGTTACAGAACTTTGACTACCAGACAATGAATCTTCTAAATGCATAGTCACAAATTAAATTACACTTACAAACTAAATTGCTTTGTTTCATTCGTTAACTATTAAAGATAAATGTTTTGACATCGGCATTCACCTCAAATGTTAGGTATGTAATGTAGGATGATGCAGTATCAATAGGTCTTTTTAGGGTTCCGTTCCCAAAGGGAAAAAACGGGACCCCGCTGTCCGTCCGTCCATCCGTCCGTCTGTCACCAGGCTGTATCTCATGAACCGTGATTGTTAGACAGTTCAAATTTTCGCAGATGAGGTATTTCTTTGTGCCCTATAGCAAAAAAATACTAGAAACCGGAATAAAATAAATATTTAAGGGGGCTCCATTACAAAAAACGTGATTTTTTTGGCTCGTTTTTATAGAAGTCTATCCGAGGCTGTATCTCATGAACTGTCATAGTTAGACAGTTGAAATTTTCACAGATGATGCATTTCGGTTTCTGCTATAACAATTAACAACAAATACTAAAAAGTAGAATAAATTAAATATTTAAGGGAGCTCCCATATGTACAACAAACGTGATTTTTTTTAACAAGTCATTTACTTATTTTATTACATTGACGTCTAATCAACAACCGTTGCGTAGCAACACGTCACAGACTAATTTCAAATGAGATTTAAAAACACTGATGGCACAAATGAGTTTGCTTTAACTTAGGGATTCCCAATTATTGGCAAAAAAGGAATAATTTAATTTTAAAACAATTAAATAAAATTGTAATTTGAAGGTATTAATAAATTATTTTTTAATTAACTTCAAAATAATTAATTACGTACATCCCTAAAGGCTCCAACAAGTTTATTTTTACATACATTTGAAATAGAACTGAGCATTAATCTTTTTTTTTTTAATTTTTAGATATTCTCTTTATTGAGTATTTGTATATATGTATGTATGTATGTGAATCCTTTATTGTACAATAAACAATATTTATTACGAAACACTCTGTATACATATTTACATATTTAAAGTATGTATATTATCAGTTACCACGCCCTACGCCTGCTTGATGCCATCAAGCAGAATATAAGTGTCATTATTAAAACTCATTGTACAGCAATGAACCTGACGCCGCTGGGATACGTTTAATTACTTCATGTCAAACTCGATATTTTTTTTAATACTCTTAATTATTATTTAATTGGCAAATGCAAACTGAGTAAATATAATACACAGATTACACCGTAAGTATTGATTCTCACTGTAGGTAGAAATAGTATTTCATGGATAAACAGATCCAAGAATATTTAAGGGCGCTCCCATACAAAAAAAGTGATTTTTTTTTGCTCGTTTTCATAGAAAGTTTGTCCGAGGCTGTATCTCATGAACTGTGATAGTTACAAGGTTAAAATTTTCACAGATGATGTATTTCGTTTTCTGCTAATCACGTTTGTTGAATGGGAGCCCCCTCAAATATTTAATTCATTCTAAAAAGTAGAATGAATTAAATATTTTAGGGGGCTCCCATATAACAAACGTAATTTTTTTGCTGCTTTCATAGAGGTAATGGTTCTTATAGAGTCCGACTCGCACTTGGCCGGTTTTATAGGTAATGGTACGGAACGGAACCCTTCGTGCGCGAGTCTGACTCGCACTTGTCCCTTTTATTTATAATTCAAACGGAATGGACCGGCATCGGCACGGCAAATTGGTATTTAGCGTTGCCCCCTTTTTTGTTCCTAATGTCCGGCCCGGAAATTCGGTTCGAATCATAAAATGCCCAATCATCTGCCGTTTTTTTAAAAATAGTATGTCACCGGAAAATTGTAAATACCGTAATATTACAATTTCAGTGTAATATTGCGGTTACGGTGAAATTACAATAGTACAGTCAAGAGTACGTCAAGCTTGACACTTTGGACTTTGGACCAGCCCTGCAATGTATGGTCCGGGTCGTTGAGGACGTTCCTCGGACGGCGTTTGCGGGGTTGGTTGGGAACGGGGTCATATTTTATGTGGCCGCAGCCACCACCAGGGGATTGGATCCAGTTTATAAGCAATCCTTATTACTTACTAGCTTTCCGCCCGCGGCTCCGCCCGCGTGGACTACAGGTTATACCGTGCCCAACTGTGGGATAAAACGTACCCTATGTCCTTTCCCAGGCTCTTATCTATCTCTGTACCAAATTTCATCAAAATCGGTTCAGTAGTTTAGGCGTGAAAGACGGATAGACAGACAGACAGACAGAGTTATTTTCGCATTTATAATATTAGTATGGATATACTGTATACTGTACACGCACACATGCAAGAGTGGCTTTAGCTAAGTTTTTCATCTATAAGTACCTCTATTCATTAGCATAATCAAAAACAATAATAATCCTAAAGCGCTTTAGTATTTTTATTTAGCATTTTATTGGCATAAATCACGGTCATATTGAGACTGACTAAGGTCACTGAGAAAGAAGAAAAAAGGTGTCTTTTATTTCCTTTCCGTCTCGGTCTACCGAATCTGTGGTATTGCCACAAAAAACGAACGCACTTGTTTAAAATACAAAATAATGCATCTGTTACAGCAGCTCTAGCACGATAACGACAAACTCGCGCTCGGCTCACGCTGAAACTTCACTTTGATTGTGCGAGGGTCCCGCGCAAAGGCTTGCTCGCCCTATGGCGTTGTCAATGTTGACATTTTGACATAGGACCGCGGTGTTTTCGCGGCGCTGTCACTATCGTACTCGGCCTGCTGTTTACTAGTTTTTCTCCATATAAACTTTAACTACGCTAAACCTCACATTCCGCTGCTGCGTGACATAATTTTGGTCATGTCGATTTTGTTCTGCCTGTTCCGTACTGAAGGTGTGTGGTAGAATGAGATGGCGCAACGAGATATACAGGGTTTTAGGTATCTCTCTTTTAACCGTTCGGGTCCAATCCATGACACTGAACAACTTCCCCAAGGAATAAAGGTCAAAAAAAATGGATCTCCAATACAAAATGCGCTACATGCTGATGAAGTTTGTGTGGGAACTCAACATTTTTTTTCTTATTTTGACCTTTGTCCCTTGGGAAAGTTGTTCAGTTTCATGGACTGATTAACCACCCGAGAGGTTGAAAGAGGGATACCTAAAGCCCTGTATACGACAACATTCTCTCACGGATCCTTGTTTGCTATGCAGTAAATCTACGTGGTCATAATAAACAGCACATTCAAAAAGCCCACAAGGTTTACAGGATATGAACCAGCTCACAACTTTCCCCAAGGCACGAAGACCTAAATATGAAAACTAAAATGTTCGCCACTGTTCTCCTTTTTCGCTGCGATTATCGTAATTACTTAGTAAGTATAATCAGACGATTTAACTTTTTTATACTTTGTGCGGTGATAACCCAGTTGGTAATGAAGCAGGCTTGTAATCCGAAGGCCGCGGGTTCAAATCCTGGTGCGGGCCTTTACCACTAAATTCGTCTTTTCGGATTTATGTACGGATTTCTAAATATCACTTGCGTAACGGTGAAGGAAAACATCGTGATGAAACCCGTCCGTCCAAGTAAAATTCGTTTTCGAAAGACGAGCGGTCCACCAACCCGCATTAGGCCAGCGCAGCGTGGTGGACTATTGCCCAAATCCTCTTTGTTTTTTTTTTGTTTTTTTATTATAAGATGGGTTAACTCTTGACCTCAATCTTGATGAGGTCGACGATGGAGCGAGTTAACCCAGAAAATGCCTATAAAGGCACTGGTACTCCCACGCACCGACGGAACACAGCAAGCTGTTTGGCGTCGGACTTCGGTAGGAGGGTGGTCGCGAACCAGACGGTACTTTACAGAGCCTACCACACCGCATGAGACCATAGGACGACACCTCAGATTCAGAAAAAAATGAAGCGTCATTGCCTGGGATGGATTACTTGGAGGCAGATCTCATTTGTGTTTCCTTTGTCGCCTCTTACGATACCCACGGAAAGAGATGGGGTGGTGTTATTCTTAACCGATCACCACACGGCATAAGTGTTTCGAAGGGAGGCTCGTGCCCCTTAGTGGGGACGTATATGGGCTGGTAAGATATGGGTTTCTTGGGGAAAGTTGTTCATGCAGTTTCACGAGGAAAATCATCCCCTTAAAGTTTCCCTATTAATTTATTAACCCATGTAAATGTATGAATATGTGGTTACAATATGTTGTGTAAGTATAACGCAATGTGCTCATCTGTTTATCCATTCATTTATTTACATATTTGCATAAGTCAATGCCTTAGCTAGCTTTGTTTTATAGTTTAATCACCATTCATCGAAAATATAGTTTGATGTTTTATTTATGAACCTTTTATTGTTCAAAGTCCACCCCGTAGAAGAAAAATGAGATAATCCTTAATTACTAATATTATAAATGCGAAGTAACTCTGTACGTCTATCTGTCCGTCTTTCACGCCTAAACTACTGAACCGATTTTGATGAAATTTGGTACAGAGATAGATTAGAGCCTGGGAAAGGACATAGGCTACATTTTATCCCATAGTTGGGCCCTATATAACCTGTAGTCCACGCGAGCGGAGCCGCTGGCGGAAAGCTGTACATTATAAACATTCAAATTCACTGGGAATAGGTAGAACTAGTTGACTGTCCATAGAAATCTATTTTTTTTTGGATAAACGTACAAATGTACAGAGGAGTTTTGGTGGTAATGAACATTTAAAAATACTTCTTCATAAGTTATCCTTGTTTTAAAAGATTGTATAAAATTAGTGATGTGGTGGTTCCGCTATTCACCGCCAATAGCGCTTTATGATAGTACATAACGGTGGGTTAGGTCTGAAAATACAAAAATGCTTTGTAGCAAAAATGATGTCCTAAGAAAATATTAATTTATTAACAATACATCAATTAATTAATTTATTGTCGTTGTACAGTAAAGAATAAATACATACATACAGTATATATTTATTTAAAAGCAGTTTAACAGTATAACAATTAATGTAGAGTCGATAGATTTTTAAACTTGTCCTTTGTGATGCAACCTCACTTTACTTTTGATAAAACATTTACTAAATCAATTAATAAAACTTTCTGTAAAATTGTGGATTCAAGTTTTTTCAAGGTAACGGGAAATTGATAAACTTGAACTTGAAAATAAAAGGAAAGCAAGATAAAAGTTCGTTTACCGCCACCTAGCGATGAGTAGCTGAACCTTTATGGGTGTAAGTTGAGCGAGCGCCAACATTTTATTTAGTATTTATTATCTACGGATGTAAACCAGTCTGTAATGGTTTCGGAATTTTCCGCTAGGAGCGCTGTAGTGGAAACTTGTAAATCATTTTTTTAGGAAATAATGATTATTCAAGTACGTATCTACAACCAATCGTCGTAATACGATGTTGTGATTTATAAGTTGTTATTAAATGATTAGATTGACAGAAATCTGAGTAACATTTTATTATATACTTACTAGCTTTTCGCCCAGGACTTCGTTGCCGTGGGAATTATGGAAAATTGTGTAGCCTATGTGTTAATTCAGGGTGTCAGCTACTTCCATACCAAATTTTATCAAACTTGGTCCAGCCGTTTAGGGTAACAAACAGCGTGAAAGGGTAACAAACATCCATACATCCTCACAAACTTTCATATTTAATATTAGTAGGACTACTAGAAAGTAAAAAAATGGTAGGTATTTAATAATCACCTAGAGTTTGTAAATTCTCCTTTTTATCATTTTCTCCTCTTACTTTCCCCTTCAATCTGGGAAAAATGGGGTAATCAAGCATAACATTAAAAGTAGGTATTTTCTTGCTTTATAGGACATGAACCTAGAGAAGATGTGCTAAATTAAAATATAACAGTTTTAAACATATAATAACGGATTCTTACCGTGATAACTGCGAGCATCTTAATTAAACAATATACTGGGTGAAAAAGAACCTCCTAGCTATATTCAAAATCCTGAACCAGTATCACTCAAAGAACACATTTAAGAAAAAAAATATTTTTAAAATTTTTTTTTCAGTCGGAATAGTTCATTTTTTGCCTAAACGTAGACATAACTCCTACACCAGGCACGCGAGGGGTGCGGGTAGCGCTCGAGGGGTGCGCCCGAGTGGTGTCTACGTTTAGGTAACCGCCCCCCCCCAAAAAAAAAAGTGTTCAGTATTTTCAATAAAGCTAGGAGGTTCTTTTCAACCTGTATAGGTACACCTTACCAATACAATCAACAAACGTACGGAAAGGCGAGCTAAGGTTAAGGATGCAATAAACGATCATAATCTCATAAGGTCAAGTAAATGTAATATCTAATTGTTCTTACCTTGCGTTTTGGCAAAAAACTAGCTACCTAACTTACCTACGGTTCACGGATGTAAAGTAAAAAATGCCATTAATTTAAAAATGTTACATAATTTCAAATCTTTAATTTATATGTAGGTTGGTATTAATAGGTTTAAAAAGAAGATCTTGTATTTAGTTAGTAGTGGATTTTGTGTGTACCTTACGAGTGACATTGTCTTTTTTATAATGCTATAACTCCTAAAATAAAGATTAAAAAAAAAAACTTTAATATTGATTTCTTATTCGATGACACCAGGTATAACTTTTAGCAAATTAATAGAAGCTAAAAAATAATAAAATTATGATTAGTAAGCTTTTATGACGCAATCAACATGGAAGTTGACGCTAAAAAATAAATAGAATTAAGACGCTTTACTTTATAGAAATTTCAATACGACTATTACAGATTTATAATATGTAACTGTGAAAATGAAAAGGTAAAACTTTGGCGACAGTCGTTGGTTCATAACTTTTGTGATGAGCTTTTGTAAGTCTCTCTTATTGACTACCCCGAAAGTTGTAAGTACCTTTTACTTAACACAGTCACTGACTTTGAATTAGAGGTTTATTCTCCCTTAAAACTGGACAATTTTCCCTGAGAAACCCATATGAAATTCTCAAAAAAATTCGCAAAGGCAAATCTGAAAGCTGATCGCGCAAGATGTATTGAGAGGCGCAAAGTTTTTTCACACTTTGACATATGTTCCTAGGGGAAAGTTGTTCAGTTTTGTGGTCTGATTGACGTCCTTAATTTTCTCTAACTAATTTAAAGACACCTAATATCTTAGTTCTTAATTATTACTGCAGCTTTTGTAGTGCGGAACCCATTCAAAACGAGTTTGACTGGCATTTAATCGACTTTTAATATTTCTTTTTTATTACAGCACGTTAAATCCAAAATTTAAATACCTGTATAAAATGTTAGTGCTCTTCTTCCGCAATATTAATTGATATTAAAATTGGTTATATTCTACACAAAGAGAATTAATGCGCTCGAGTTGGCAACTTTTTGTGTTATAAACTTGTAATACTAAAAGTCAAGGTCAACGCGTTATGGTAGTTGAAAGTTGCATCATAATACATAGAGTTTTTTGCCGGCTGCTCTGTCATATATGCTTTCAATGTTGCAGTAGTGTATGTTGTTAACATATGTTTTGACATTGGAAATGTCTTTTCGTTCGCTCCAGTGTATTAGGCTCCGATTTCATGAAAAAGTGCGATCCCCTTATATCTCGGAGAGTTTTGAAGATATGATATTTAAAAAAAAGGCTCAAAAGACGCGTATTTATGAGAGCTGTAAGGTGCAAAAAGAATTATTTGAGAAAATCAAAATAAAAAAAAGTTATGGCCGAAATAGTAAAAGAAATTCAATTTTTTCCGACTTTTTGATTTTGGCGCTCGATATTTTGGAAACAAAGAATGATATAAAAATTTGAGAAATATTCCTCTAGACAATTTAGTCAATTACAATTTGAGCCTGAAACAAAGACGATCGGGTTAAGGGTTTGCCCTGTAGCCTAACCTTTTTGAAAAAAGTCAGAACGACAGTTTTGCGAATTCCGTAGATTCATTTCCAATGGAGATTCGATAGTCGTGTGAGGCACGAAATCTGTGATTTTTTTTTAAATTCACTCCAATTTTAGGAACAAGAATTATTATGTATATCATAGAACAAGAAAGTAGATGAACAAATAGGATCTGAAAGATATATTCCTGATTATAATGTTTGAGAGAAGTTAGATTTGTAACTTTTGATCTCCCATACAAAATGCGCTATATGAAGTTTGTATGGGAACTCAATTTTTTTTTCCGTATTTTGACCTATGTTCCTTGGGAAAGTTGTTCAGTTTCATGGACTGATTAACCACACGAGAGGTTGAAAGAGAAATACCTAAAGCCCTGTATATAACTCATATACGGCTGAACAGATTTTTGGTCAAATATACTTAGTTAAGAACCATCTCGATTACCTACGTCAGCTTATAAACGAAAAAACCGCATCGAAATCGGTCTATCCGTTTAGGAGCTACGATGCCGACAGAAACGAACACACACGTCAAACTTATAACACCCCTCTTTTTGTCAGCGTTAACAAAAATTTAGCAATATTGAGTGACTTTCAAATAATTTCTGATAATTAAGGATGTCAAGTACATGAAACTGAACAGCTTTCCCCAAGAAAAAGCCCTCCGGATCAGAAGTACTACTGAGCAGTACTACTGGTAGAACAAATGATACAACTTAAGTCGAATTATGAAAAAAAATTCGCTTTTCCATAAAACTTGTGCGATGAGCTGATTTGACTTTGTATGGAAAACCGGAATTTATTTAGAGAATTTCATATACCTACCTAGGTTCCTTAGGATAAATTGTTCAGTTTGATGGGTAGAAGTCCTTTTTTCATTAAATAAGGAACTCTAAGGATTTCAATGCAAGCTCTATAACCCTAATTCAAAGATTTTTTTGGTTTGCATGTAAGGACATTCTATACATTCAATTTAAAGCCTAACTACTTATTTCCTACATGACGTTTTTAACCCCTACAATTACTCTAAAATTTTAATAACGTGTGGAAATTGAGGAGTCAAAAATGGTAAGTAACTCTAAGTGTCCCCTACATCGCAACAGGCCGTGAGTGACAGATGTGTGGACTGCGAACCAACATAAGAGTTTCATTTATTTACATACATTGTGGACCAGTTCGCATGTATTGGGCTCTATCGCGGCGTACGCGCAAAAAGAGCAGCCAGTATACACCGCGACGCGCAGGCGTGTGCGCGCGCACTACAAAAACCGCGCATTGTTTATCGGTAAGTATTTAAATCTATCTCTAACAAATCATACATTGACAATCTTCCAATTACAATATTTTTTCAGAAAATAAAATACAGTAACGTGAATTTAATTATTATTTTTGATTTTTTTCTGTTGAGAATGCAAATTGTACTTGTCTTTGTTTGATAACAGCAGCGTTATCTGTAGGTTACATTTACAGTGACCTAAATGTATCAAATTCTTGAAAATAATGACCGCATCCTGAATTAATTATTTGCACATTTTCTAACAGTGAGCAATCATTGTTTTATGAAACTATTTGTGGTGGACCAAATGTGTAACTGTGATTCAATCAATCCGGTTTCCTATTACCAGGGTTACGCGAGTCAGACGGCAGTCGCTCGCTTTCGGAAACGATCTGCGAAAGGACCTTTTAAAGATTCCTTACGGGTATGTGGGGTCATAACAACTTAGTGCTCCAAAAACATTCTCATCAGCTAGCGGTATACCCTGCTGATAAACGGACGAGGCTCTGACGTACTACAACCCGTAAAGGGTTTCTCTATTTTACACTAGCTTTCCGCCAGCGTGGACTACAGGTTATATCGTGCCCAACTGTGGGATAAAATGCAGCCTTCCTTTCCCAGGTTCTAATCTATCTCTGTACCACATCAAAATCAGTTCAAGGATAAGGATTGGCGACTTCGCCATTCTATATTTTGATTTTGATTAAAATACTTTTAACACTGGCAAAATCACGACATTGTAGTCTCCATTTTTCAAAAAAATTAATTGAAGATTCTTTAAAGTTACAAGTTCAAGGGACGTGCTTCGTCCAAAGGTCTCTAACAAACTTTTTTCTTCTTTCTTAATTAGTTTATTGTTTGGTCAGAGGGTTATGTTGAGTTTTTAATGGCGTTACTATCGTCTTAAACTCGCATAAGTATTTTTATTCAGAATTCGAGTGACTATAGTCATTAATTGTAAACCCTGAACACCGACATTTAAAAAATACAAGATCCAATCGTCCATACACAAGTGAGTTATTTAAGCGTACCTTGGATTACTTAGGTCATGGTTTGTGTACATTAAATAACTAGTGACGGCTGCATTATAAATTAAGTAAGTAATTGTGTTATTTTACGAGCTCTAGCTTACATTAATCTAGTCACTCTATGGCCTAGAATCTAGATAAATTATTTGTACGGTTTGTACTAATACCTTAAATAGTGATATTATTTTCAGTAGTTGGGCTACCGAGCTGAAGCTCGGCTTGGTTGGTAATGCCATCTTTTTTATTTTTTTTAAACTTATTATTTTCTTAATGTTAACTTGTTATTCAGTTAAAACCATGAAGTTGCGGTTTTGGGAACAAAAGTATTATAAATCAACTTTTTGACACAAAATGCTCAAAACATGTTTTTTGAATCGTTAAAGCCGTTTTAGAGAAAGCAATTATATATAAATAAAAATATACTTATACAAGATTAGCCCGTTTGATAGTACAGGATCGCTAATATTATGTAAGTAAAGTAAAAGAACAAGAGTTTCATTTAATTGGTGTTAGTGCATCTCCAGTTTTTCGAAAGGCACACAATAAACGAAAACTATGGAAATCCTCAACCCTCAAATCACCACATATGGAAGTTGGACAACATTCTCTTTTTGTGTCAGGATGACTATCATAACAACTGTCATAGAATAAGTTACGATTACGACATTACGTCTACCGTGTCACTCGACATCTCGAAGGCATTTGACAGGGTTTGGCACGCAAGTCTGCTGAGCAAGCTACCTGCGTACGGCGTCCCTACCGGCTTTTGTGGCTGGATAGATGACTTCCTAACGGTCGATCTGAGTGGTCATAGATAGCTGCTCCTCTGACCTCATGGCTATTGATGCCGGAGTTCCTCAGGGTTCCGTTCTCTCTGCGACTCTTTTCTTGCTGCACATTAACGACATCCTTGTACCTGAAGTTGTTGCGTACGCAGAGGACAGTACAGTCATTGAGAGATATTTGTCTAGTGCAGGAGCCGGTGCACGAGCTCATTCCGCCTGCCCCTTTCTTCTACCGGACATCCAGACGCACTGCGGGGTACCACCCTTAACTTGTCGAAATTCCTCGAATCCGTACTGAGCGCTTCTGTTCATCTTTTATACTGCGCACCGCTAAGGAATGGAATTCTCTGCCTGCGTCTGTATTTCCGGGCTCATATAACCAGAGTCTCTTTAAAGTTCGAGTAAATAGGCATCTTCTAGGTGAGCTTGCTACATCCTCGACCACATTTTCGCCCCTGGGCTAGATTGTGGTCAAGAGCAAGCCCATTCGTTATAAAAAAAAAACCCACTCAGACATGTAAAGAACCTCCAGACAGACATTACGTCGTCTCACTTTTATTTTATTTGCATTGGCCCTTACAATCCACAACGTACGATTAACTTATATCGAGGAGCAAGGAACGCATGAATATCAGAAGTGGCAGTAGTATAGGAACAGATCGTCATTTTATTGCACAATGAGGCCCTTGAGCCTCCATTAAAGATTCTATTCATCGTCTACAACTACTTACAATGGCACTGTTCAACTTAAGTGGCTGCCACTAGAAAATATATAGTAAGATACTCGTATTTCTTACAATAGTGGCTTTGCCTTGAAATTGAGTTTTAGAAGCAAAAGAAGCTTACAACACTATTAAACGATTCGTGAAGTGAACCGTGTTATATTGTGATTACTAATTGCGTAGGTTTTATTTGCAAAACTGTATCATTGATATAATTTGAAGGTTGAAGATTATCCAAGGATTGATCAAGATTTATAAAGTGATTTGAAACTGTCTTTATATGACTGTATTATTAAAAAAAATAGGTGTTATATACCCAAAACAGATAGTAAGTGACCAATTATTTTATATTCGACTGAATGCTGGTTATAGTAAAATTCGAGGATTGTTCACTTATGATTGTCCAACGTCAGTTATTGCAGTTCATTTAGCTACAATTTGCTCATATTCAGTTTGCATTGGTCATGACACGAGGCAGCTTATTGGTATAGCATTTGGTAGACCACGCGTAGATCGGCGCGCGCGCTGGCCTTGACGAGGCGACACGTCAACTCGGCCGCTCACCGCATCGCATCGCCCCGCCGCGCACGTGGCTGCATATAGTCTCATCCATAACTATTATCGTCAGAGTAAATAAATTACTTTGTTGGGCTATTTCATGGCCACATAATTTGCCTTTTTTATGAATGAAATTTTTACATCCATATTAAAACTGCTAATCAAAGGAGAGAACCGATGGTGGTACTAAAAAACTGTATTCGGCTTTATACCTACTTTGAAGAAATCATCAGGTAGATCTGGGCCCCGATTCTGTAACTTATGGTCGCCATTTTATCCGTTCAGCCATTTTATCAGGCCCTGAAGTTTTTTAGCTCAGTGCTGAAATTATGTTTACTACCTTATCAAGTTGTAGAATAGACAATATAGACAATTAGACAATATGCTACAATATTTTTAGATATAATAGCTTTTTTCTTCGTAAAATATTCAGTATTTTGGAAAATTTTGAACAGAAGACAGTTAATTTGCCAGCGGTTTACAACAGTTGCAAAATGGCAGGTGCACATACACAATAATGGGGCAAAAGTGTATTTCCGAATTATACTCTGCAGGTACACCTTATAATATTAAGTTTAATAAACCGAGACAACTTACATTTCATTTTTGGAATAATATGGGCCTTTTTATAATTCGAAAACCGCACGGAAAAAATGTATTACCATTGCCTCCTATGTAATAGTAATACTAGAAGCTGAGAACATAGGGGGCAATGGTAATTTAAATTTCGATGTGCCGTGCCGTTTGAATTATAAAAAGGCCCTATGTTTCCAGTTTTTCAAGGTCTTTTATTATACAATATGTGATAATAAGATTAATTATTGATAAAATTGCTATTAGTTACTTATTAATACAAGGCTAATAGGATATTATTGATAATGATAATACACAGATACATTAATACAACGTATTTGTTAGTACCCATAAACTCGCTTGTAGTATTTTTCTTTATAAATCTATGTGTATGTGTGTACGTAGAATCAATATATGTTAAATTGGAGGAGCTCCTGACTCGCAGACTCATCAACGACCAGCCCAAACCCTTGGACATAGAAAGCTGAAAGTTGGCCCATAATTTCCTTTTATAACGTAGGCAAACAATTAGGACGGATTGTAGAAATTCTTACGGAAACAAAGTCCGGGTATCTTTTAGTACTAAGAATAAGATAAAAGATGAATGTAAAAGACGTTTAGATAAAACGGCAAAAAAGGCATTTAAATAAATAGTTCAAATTATATAGGTATGTTTGTACATGAAGTATAATTTCAAGTTCAATACATAATAATGTGTTAGACACGTTTAGAAAAACGAATTCCAATTGTATTATTTATTACTGGTACTCGTATACAAGTCTTGCGCGTCATAAAACGTGTTTGTGACTAAACATTGTTTATTCAATCCGGATTGCGATAGCTGCAATTGATTTAATTGAAAATTATCATTTGATCACCACATTCAGATGAAAAAAATACACTGATTGATATTAAGTCCCTTTTTCACATTCAATACTCAATACTCAATCATTTATTTGCATTTCCATATTGTGTACAAGGTCTTACTAATATAATACAAGTTTCAAATATGAAACCCTGTGAGGGCACAGCAAACATTTTTCAAATTTTTATACAATTTGACTTAAACATACCCATCTACTATTATTATTTACATTATTACTAAACTAAACTTCTTTATTACTAAAATAAACTAAATGGGATGGGTATGGGGCTGTTATTTAATCACTTGTATTAAATTTCACTATCGGAATGTATCAATCATGTATTCATTAATAGTGTAGTAGCATTTTTTATTTAAAAGTTCTTTAAGTGATATTAAAAACCTCTTATCTGATATTTCGTTTTTTATATTGGTCAAGAGGTACTGCACAAAATTACAGCAGATTATACACGAAAGTGTCACATGTACAAAAATCTGGATTTTTTATTGAGTCTAGTGCGAATTGTATTCCTGTGGCACTAAGTCGAAGTCTGATTAATCTTACCTATTTTAGTTTGCGTTTTTTTTGTTGCCTTCGTCTTAGAAGATCAGTAAAAACATTTATTTTATTTTATTAAAATAATAATTTTTAACGAAAAAAAAGCTGTTAAGTACGAAAAACTCAGTAATTGTTTTGTCTCTTATACGTCACGGAAAACCACCAAAATAAATAGTTAAATATATCCTTATGTTTTTTTTTGCTACATGCAGTTATTATAGCCACGCATCCGTTGAGTGATGATAAAATGAAACAAAAAATAAACTTGTTGCGAAATTTTTTGTGAGTAGTTGCTTATTGCTCTTGTTATTCTATCAAGGTCGCTGTATGCTAACCGCGATGGTGTAGAAATTATTTGGAAATACATTATCAAGTTTGGGAGCTATTTCGTTAACAGTCAATTGTATGAAGTTATAGATTAACCGTTTCAATTTATAACAAAATATATTTAGAAGATATTAAAAATATTTGATTTGATTGATTTTTTATTTTATTTTTTATTTGTATTTTTAGAAATATTTTTATTCGAATTCCTTTATCTTGTTATTAATTTTTTATTCAGAATATTAAAAATGTTTCGATGACCTAGGTGCATCAGGACTAATTACAAGAAGGTCATGCAATTACATCAAAGAAGTACATGAGTGAGAATCTAGTTTTTTGCAAGGAGAACTTTTGGAGGTCGACATATACATAAAAATTATTAAATTTTTATGATATCCAAATGTCGAGGCATTAATTTAAATTAATTGACTGTTCTAATTTCCTGGAAATGTATATAATCGACTATTAAGTTTTAAGATTGTTACTTATTTATTTATTTAAGTAGGTGTAAGAAAAATAAAGCCTGGATTATATTACAGAAATAATAGTATTATGTAGACAGAATAGGTACCTTAGTACTTTTGATCCCGACAACACTGGTCGACGACGAGCAGTTAGTGTAATTAACCTGTTAAGTAATGTTATGACACATAGTAATTATAATATTAAATTTATATAAAAAGTGTTTAACTATGGGTTGTTATCGCTACTATATTCTTTAATCTAGTAATCAGTAAAAGAAACAATTTTATCTGTTTGTTTTGTCTCACGTAAAGAATCATCAAGTCAGTAAAGCTTTGTTTTGTCATCCCATTCATTATATTATAGTATTCGTATTTAAAACGAGTGTATATATTGTTTTCATATGTCCTGCGCTGGCAAATGGAGCTATAATAGCAACATATAGGCCTTGACTGAGCGATTTTTGTACGTTTTTGCTTCAACCGGTTCCATTCCTCCCAACGAGTTCCCTTTTACAAAACGAAGGTCGGTTGGACCTCGGGAGAAATGCTCTTTATACACCTTTTACTCTGCGGCTAGGATTTTAAAATGTTTTCGTTTTATTTGAAACAAATATACCGAAGGTCTTTATATCAAATATGCATCAAGGAGTATAGTTTTTAGTTCAATTATCGTTAAATTGAATGAAAACTAGAAAATTAATATAGCACTGTATTTTCTTCAGTATTTTACTATTATAGAACCAGTAAAAGTAAATAGTCTGTATATCTTTAAAAAAAAAGAAAAAAAAATGTCTGTATTATACTTAAGTGGTCGTTACAGATCTACCAAAGCTCTTTGAGAAAAAAAAAATGACGATTTATTTTTAAAAGATTTAAGATCTGGTCTCACATGTTAAGAAAGCCCGTGAAAAAATATTTTTAAGGCGTAGCGTAGCCTACATTAAATTTAATTTCAAACTCCTAAATCAAAATTCAACAGCGGTATAAATTAATTCATCCAGCAGTGCAAACTTAACAATTGGGCTTAACGCAAGATAATAAATGCAATGTGTGACCTAGGGACTACACATGTTGTAAATTTGTAATTGTAGCATTTCCTCACGACAAACATAAAATTGCAAGAACAACCCCGTGTTTCTCAAACAATTGTGAGACTAGCTCATGCAATTATTTAATTAAATAATTATAAAATAATTGTGCTAAGTTCTCTTCATGCACTTTCTTTGTTGTTAAAACTTTGTACCTAAGTTGCAGTTTGTGAGACAACAATTAGTAAAATGAACTTAGTATCAACGAACTCCATTTCAACCATTGAAGTATTATGTACTTTCAACCTATTTAGATCTCAAAACTGTCGAAAACTTTACAACGAATGAGGCAGGGTAGAAATATGGGAAAAAAGGGAAGGAAGCTATAGTGAAATAGCGAGGCCGGATAATGTTAACCTGAGGACCGAGTTCCGACTATTGGTATTCGGAAATTATATGCGGTAACTTCGATACGGTCTTATAGGCTTCCATTGTATATTTGCCATTATTTGTAGATATAAGCAGATTTATATATAGTTGAGTACAGCGCCATCTCTGCCGGTTTGGTCGAATGGTAGTGACACTGCCTGTTGATCGACGGGTCCTGGGTTTTTTATACAATACTACATATACATATACTTTATTGCACCACAACACAAAGTATGTTTCAAAACAAGGGAAACCCTAAGTGTGGACTTTTGAGCGTGTGGCGTTTATTTATTTATTTATCTCTCGATTGTTCACCAATTCACCATGTACTTTGGGTAAAACGTAGTTAACTTTATTTGTATGTTATTATTAACATGGGAACCAACATTTTTGGAGGTGATCCTTTTACGTCATAAGTTGGCTCATGTAAAGTTTAATAAACAAAAAACATAACATTGATTGACCTCAGTATTTCATTATCTTGGTATCCTAAAATAATACACTGGGCGTCAAAAATAAGTAGTACACTTTTCAAATTGCAATTACTCCTAAACTATAGTAGTTACACTTATGAAATAAAAAGCAGTTTATAGTAAACTTAACGAAGTTTATTAAAGTTATATTTTATTTGGCATGAATAAAGTTTCAAACTTAAAATTAAGATAAATACTAAAAAGTATCAATTTTTAACGATATGTCAACCACTTAATTTTCACGTTTTGGAACTTTTTCACAATTTAATAACTTGTGTTGCCGCCTCGGGCTCTAATTACAGCTTGGATCCGGTTTGGCATGCTGAACACTAAGTTTCGGAGGCGATGTTGGGGAATATTTTCCCATTCTTCTATCAGCGCATGTTTTAGAGCCCTGAGTGTGGCAGGAGGTGGACTGCGCCTTCTGACTAGCCTCCCAAGCTCATCCCAGGCGTGTTCAATCGGGTTGAGATCTGGGCTTCTCGATGGCCAAGCCATCAAGTTGATGCCAACCTCCTGAATGTACTCTTGTACGTGGTGAGCAGTGTGTGGCCGGGCGTTATCATGCATTAGGATGGCTCCATCACCCATATTTATTAAATATGGCCCTGCATACTCGTTGAGGATCTCCGAGGCATATCTTTCACCAGTCAAAGTCCCATTTTCTATTACCACAAGCTCTGTGCGACTCTCTGAAGAGATACCAGCCCATACGTGTACAGAGCCCCCGCCATATTGGACTCTTTCCGAGATACAAGCTTGAATGTATCGCTCACCGGGTCGTCTGTAGACTCTCCGCCGTCCATCTGAAGTGTATAAAGAGAATCGAGAC
The DNA here is from genome assembly GCA_949987775.1 of Aproaerema taeniolella. NCBI lineage: Eukaryota > Metazoa > Arthropoda > Insecta > Lepidoptera > Gelechiidae > Aproaerema > Aproaerema taeniolella. The sequence continues at coordinate 17,125,077 of OX465246.1, read as the reverse complement.
TCATCTGTGAATAAAACTCTAGCCCATTCTTCTTCGCCCCATTGTACGTGTTGACGGGCGTAGCGTAGTCTTGCTACGCGATGCTCTGTCTCAAGTTTGGGGCCATTTGCTGGTCTTAGAGGCTTCAGGTTAGCTTCAGCAAGTCTTCTTCTCACTGTACTCTCACTGATGTAGTCTGTTCGGGTCCGAAGAAGCTGTTGCTGAACCTCAACTGCATTAAGGTGTCGATTTCTTAACACAGTGGAAACAATAAAGCGATCTTCTCGGGTACTTGTGCACCTGGGTCTGCCATTACCTCGTCTCCTTAGATGGTTTCCAGTCTCTTCGTACCTTTGCTTTACTCGCTGAACCGTTCTTAAAGTTACACCCACCCTCCTTGCAGTACGACGCATACTGATGCCCACTTCGAGAAAAGCTAAGATTCTTGCACATTCTTCTGGTGAAAGAGGCATGATTAGTCAAATTTACTCTCTGAAGATACCTATGCTTTTCAATTACAATTGCTTTATCAGCAGCGAATGTGTCAAACACAAAAATCCTAAGTAAGACAACACCTTTCAACAGTTTAAAAAAAGTGTTTTTATTTATTCGTTTTTTTTAAAGTCAAGCATTATAAGTTCTTATAATGCATGAAGTTTTTATTGAATAAGATTAAATTTTCTTTTTAACCTTTTTTGTTTCAAAGGTCTAAGTTTTATAGTTTGGGAGAAATCGCAATTTTAAAACTGTACTACTTATTTTTGACGCCCAGTGTATTTATTTGGTGCGAGATGTAACACTTTTATGAGTCATACTAAGAAATAATAAATATCGTCAATATTTACAAAAAAACTCGTACAGTCAATTCATCACAGCACGAAAATAATTACATGACAAAAAAGAAATCGTTAATATGTACTTAAAGTTATTTATAGGATTTTAATGACACTGCTATTTCACCTTAAACTTAACATATCATGTTTATGTTTTTGCCAGATTACGTACAGTGCTTCTTATATCTTGTGTTGTGTCTTTTCAATCAATCATCGATTTTCCGAAGGTACACGATTTATTTGATTTATCGCTTACAGAATTTGAATTCAATACTCAGTTTATTATTTATAAATCTATTACTCGGTTGATTTTTCGATGACAATACTTTTTTGAATAACATAAGTACTTTATAGTTATTAACTGACTTCAAAAAAAGAAGAAAGTTCTCAATTCGGATGATTTTTTATTTTAGTTTTTTTTTAAATTACGGAATCTCAAAGTTTTCCAATACAAAATAAGAGCACTTGGTTTTATTAGTGCGGAAAGCAGGTAAGTCGTGTTGGTTGATTTATTTTCTACTAGCAGATCCTGACTTTGCCAAATTTTTTACTTATAAATCGAAAAATCCTCGATCGTATTAAAATTATTAAAATTTGGGTGTAACTAAAAAAAAACTCTTTAACCCTGAGATAAATAAATAAAGGGGTTTTTTTAATTCTTAAAGCGCCATGTAACCCCAAACGCATAAATGTCACTAATTGTAAAGAAAAAAGAAGAAAAAAAATATCAGCTAAAAAGTCGACATTATAAGTGCTTCGATATAGAGAAAATTTCGTTTTATCAATCCTGAATCTATTTACGATAGACTATATCGTTATTACGGAGTTCAATGATTTTCGTCCAAAAATTAAAAAACAAAACATTTTATGCAATTCGTTGCCGTCCAAACCGTTTTAATAAATGCAGCATTTTAGAAAGTGAGAAATTAAAATAACAGGCGAACCTGTCTGACCATAGTTTTAGAAAGTAGGCAAAGGAACTCTGTAATAAGGAGATCATTTTAATTTGTTACCTATAGTTTCTGTTTAGTTTCTATGAACGCTAATCGCATGTTTCTCAACTCAACTATGTATGTAAAGTCTACACTGCGTGGGCATTGCTAAACAGTGATTTTAAATTAGCTTTGAAATTAAACAATTTTGAAATTCTCACAAAGAAAATTCTAACTTCCACACCAAAGCAAAATGAGCTGATCGCACAAGTTGTATGAAGAGACGAATTTTTTAAAACATATTTTGACATATGTTCTTTCGGGACAGTTGTTTAGTTTCGTAAACTGATTTACATTCTTAATTATCCTTAATTTGAAGTCACCTAATATACAATCCTCTTGTATCTCAAAGCCAAGTCAAACATAAGTACATATTAAAGTAAAGTATGTACATATATTGTATTGTATTGTACAGTAGGGCACCTAATTTCAACTTAAATAATATACGAGTCGGAGAAATCAGTCGGTCCGACCATCATCATCATCACTACTATCTAGATCATCATAACAATTTGAGAAAGGAAAAACCCTTCCTGGATTTGAAAAGGGAAATAAACCAAGTAAAAAAAATTCAGCTCTTTAAAAAAAATAAACGAAAACAAAAAAATACTTACAAACCAAAACATCATCTAAATAAACGAATGACATTTTCGTTTGTAGTTATTTGCTAATAGGCATTTTAATCCGCGAATAATAGGAAAACCGAGGAGTTGCAGGATTAATTGATGAAGTCTCGATTTTAGTTGCGGGGTCCATTTTTTCAATTTTTTGCTAATAGCTTGAATTTAGTAGGCATATAGATTGTAGTTAGAAGACTTCTTCAGAGGACTTACCCCTGCACAATCCTGAAACTATTGATCCTTTACAAATGTATTCCTTTTTTTACATTAGTTATCTACTTTGTGCGAACTATTGTTGGGATTGAAGTCAGTCACTCATACGTTTTTAACGTGGAAAATTATCAACTACAACATTTTTAATCGTTCACATCTATACTAATACTAGCTTTTTGCCCGGGACTTCGTTCCCGTGGGAATTTTCCCGTCAATTTTCCAATGTTTTTAATAGTTATTCTGCTATTCGGGACGGAGAGAAATACAACAAATCAAAAACCACGGCAATCGGTCCAGCCGTTCTCGAGTTATAAGTGTTGTAACAAACACGACTTTCTTTTATATATAGATATAGATATAGATATAGATATAGATATAGATATAGATATAGATATAGATATAGATATAGATATAGATATAGATATAGATATAGATATAGATATAGATATAGATATAGATATAGATATAGATATAGATATAGATATAGATATAGATATAGATATAGATATAGATATATAGATATAGATATATAGATATAGATATAGATATAGATTGTAAAGAGGAAAGATTTGATTGTTTGTTTGCATTGAATAGGCTCCGAAACTACTGGAACGATTTGAAAAATTCTTTCAGCATTAGAATCCTACATTGTCCCCGATGAACATAGGCTATATAATTTTCCCAAATTCCCACGGGAACGAAGTCCTGGGCGGAAAGCTAGTGTAATAATAATAGCGTTTATATCAGTGATCGTTGATAATAACAGTATTTGTATTCACAATTTCTCACGGCTTTTGATAAATGAAAATTACGTCTTTTGATCCGGTTTCTGGTACAAGGTCAAGGTTTTTTTGACTAAATAATAAATGTAATATTATTATAGAGCTAAGTATAGATTTATTAGTGTAGGTCAAGTGTTTATTAAAATTGAAAGGCCGGCATCCCACAGAGGCGTAATCCTTTTCGGTTTTTAACCCATGACCACAAAAAGGGGTGTTATAAGTTTAACGTGTGTTTCTGTGTGTCTGTGCATCTGTGTGTATGTCTATGGCATCGTAGCTCCTAAAAGAATGGACCGATTTTGATACGGTTAATTTTTACTTGAAAGCTGACATAATCGAGATGGTTCTTAGCTAAAGTTCGTTCGGGCAATTAGTGTGCAGTACAGGTGCACGGTATATTGGGACCATTCTTTAACTTAAATGTGACTCGTCCACAAATGCAAATTTTTTAATAAAAATTAAAATTAAATAGCCATCTTACAACTTAAACATATATGCTATTTTTGTAGCATAAGTATAAAAAATCAATCTAGCTATTCCGAATCAGAGTCATCTGTATCACTTTGTGTGTTTATTATGAAAGTGTCTCCGTTAACATCAACATGCTGGTCTACATTAAAGTACTTATTCTCTTCTTTGATTGCGTGGGCAATATATTTACCCCACAAGTCAGATGTTACGTTCAACATGACCTGCCTGATCAATTGACATACGGCACTGCTGTTTTTGGGGTCGCAATTGTTGGCTCTAAGGTCATGTTTAATTTTAGACCACACTTGTTCTATCGGATTAAAAATGCAGTGGTATGGTGGAAGACGCACCACCTCACAACCATTCATTTTTGCTATTTCATCAATGACTCGCTGAACTCGCTGAACCGTTCTTAAAGTTACACCCACCCTCCTTGCAGTACGACGCATACTGATGCCCACTTCGAGAAAAGCTAAGATTCTTGCACATTCTTCTGGTGAAAGAGGCATGATTAGTCAAATTTACTCTCTGAAGATACCTATGCTTTTCAATTACAATTGCTTTATCAGCAGCGAATGTGTCAAACACAAAAATCCTAAGTAAGACAACACCTTTCAACAGTTTAAAAAAAGTGTTTTTATTTATTCGTTTTTTTTAAAGTCAAGCATTATAAGTTCTTATAATGCATGAAGTTTTTATTGAATAAGATTAAATTTTCTTTTTAACCTTTTTTGTTTCAAAGGTCTAAGTTTTATAGTTTGGGAGAAATCGCAATTTTAAAACTGTACTACTTATTTTTGACGCCCAGTGTATTTATTTGGTGCGAGATGTAACACTTTTATGAGTCATACTAAGAAATAATAAATATCGTCAATATTTACAAAAAAACTCGTACAGTCAATTCATCACAGCACGAAAATAATTACATGACAAAAAAGAAATCGTTAATATGTACTTAAAGTTATTTATAGGATTTTAATGACACTGCTATTTCACCTTAAACTTAACATATCATGTTTATGTTTTTGCCAGATTACGTACAGTGCTTCTTATATCTTGTGTTGTGTCTTTTCAATCAATCATCGATTTTCCGAAGGTACACGATTTATTTGATTTATCGCTTACAGAATTTGAATTCAATACTCAGTTTATTATTTATAAATCTATTACTCGGTTGATTTTTCGATGACAATACTTTTTTGAATAACATAAGTACTTTATAGTTATTAACTGACTTCAAAAAAAGAAGAAAGTTCTCAATTCGGATGATTTTTTATTTTAGTTTTTTTTTAAATTACGGAATCTCAAAGTTTTCCAATACAAAATAAGAGCACTTGGTTTTATTAGTGCGGAAAGCAGGTAAGTCGTGTTGGTTGATTTATTTTCTACTAGCAGATCCTGACTTTGCCAAATTTTTTACTTATAAATCGAAAAATCCTCGATCGTATTAAAATTATTAAAATTTGGGTGTAACTAAAAAAAAACTCTTTAACCCTGAGATAAATAAATAAAGGGGTTTTTTTAATTCTTAAAGCGCCATGTAACCCCAAACGCATAAATGTCACTAATTGTAAAGAAAAAAGAAGAAAAAAAATATCAGCTAAAAAGTCGACATTATAAGTGCTTCGATATAGAGAAAATTTCGTTTTATCAATCCTGAATCTATTTACGATAGACTATATCGTTATTACGGAGTTCAATGATTTTCGTCCAAAAATTAAAAAACAAAACATTTTATGCAATTCGTTGCCGTCCAAACCGTTTTAATAAATGCAGCATTTTAGAAAGTGAGAAATTAAAATAACAGGCGAACCTGTCTGACCATAGTTTTAGAAAGTAGGCAAAGGAACTCTGTAATAAGGAGATCATTTTAATTTGTTACCTATAGTTTCTGTTTAGTTTCTATGAACGCTAATCGCATGTTTCTCAACTCAACTATGTATGTAAAGTCTACACTGCGTGGGCATTGCTAAACAGTGATTTTAAATTAGCTTTGAAATTAAACAATTTTGAAATTCTCACAAAGAAAATTCTAACTTCCACACCAAAGCAAAATGAGCTGATCGCACAAGTTGTATGAAGAGACGAATTTTTTAAAACATATTTTGACATATGTTCTTTCGGGACAGTTGTTTAGTTTCGTAAACTGATTTACATTCTTAATTATCCTTAATTTGAAGTCACCTAATATACAATCCTCTTGTATCTCAAAGCCAAGTCAAACATAAGTACATATTAAAGTAAAGTATGTACATATATTGTATTGTATTGTACAGTAGGGCACCTAATTTCAACTTAAATAATATACGAGTCGGAGAAATCAGTCGGTCCGACCATCATCATCATCACTACTATCTAGATCATCATAACAATTTGAGAAAGGAAAAACCCTTCCTGGATTTGAAAAGGGAAATAAACCAAGTAAAAAAAATTCAGCTCTTTAAAAAAAATAAACGAAAACAAAAAAATACTTACAAACCAAAACATCATCTAAATAAACGAATGACATTTTCGTTTGTAGTTATTTGCTAATAGGCATTTTAATCCGCGAATAATAGGAAAACCGAGGAGTTGCAGGATTAATTGATGAAGTCTCGATTTTAGTTGCGGGGTCCATTTTTTCAATTTTTTGCTAATAGCTTGAATTTAGTAGGCATATAGATTGTAGTTAGAAGACTTCTTCAGAGGACTTACCCCTGCACAATCCTGAAACTATTGATCCTTTACAAATGTATTCCTTTTTTTACATTAGTTATCTACTTTGTGCGAACTATTGTTGGGATTGAAGTCAGTCACTCATACGTTTTTAACGTGGAAAATTATCAACTACAACATTTTTAATCGTTCACATCTATACTAATACTAGCTTTTTGCCCGGGACTTCGTTCCCGTGGGAATTTTCCCGTCAATTTTCCAATGTTTTTAATAGTTATTCTGCTATTCGGGACGGAGAGAAATACAACAAATCAAAAACCACGGCAATCGGTCCAGCCGTTCTCGAGTTATAAGTGTTGTAACAAACACGACTTTCTTTTATATATAGATATAGATATAGATATAGATATAGATATAGATATAGATATAGATATAGATATAGATATAGATATAGATATAGATATAGATATAGATATAGATATAGATATAGATATAGATATAGATATAGATATAGATATAGATATAGATATAGATATAGATATAGATATAGATATATAGATATAGATATATAGATATAGATATAGATATAGATTGTAAAGAGGAAAGATTTGATTGTTTGTTTGCATTGAATAGGCTCCGAAACTACTGGAACGATTTGAAAAATTCTTTCAGCATTAGAATCCTACATTGTCCCCGATGAACATAGGCTATATAATTTTCCCAAATTCCCACGGGAACGAAGTCCTGGGCGGAAAGCTAGTGTAATAATAATAGCGTTTATATCAGTGATCGTTGATAATAACAGTATTTGTATTCACAATTTCTCACGGCTTTTGATAAATGAAAATTACGTCTTTTGATCCGGTTTCTGGTACAAGGTCAAGGTTTTTTTGACTAAATAATAAATGTAATATTATTATAGAGCTAAGTATAGATTTATTAGTGTAGGTCAAGTGTTTATTAAAATTGAAAGGCCGGCATCCCACAGAGGCGTAATCCTTTTCGGTTTTTAACCCATGACCACAAAAAGGGGTGTTATAAGTTTAACGTGTGTTTCTGTGTGTCTGTGCATCTGTGTGTATGTCTATGGCATCGTAGCTCCTAAAAGAATGGACCGATTTTGATACGGTTAATTTTTACTTGAAAGCTGACATAATCGAGATGGTTCTTAGCTAAAGTTCGTTCGGGCAATTAGTGTGCAGTACAGGTGCACGGTATATTGGGACCATTCTTTAACTTAAATGTGACTCGTCCACAAATGCAAATTTTTTAATAAAAATTAAAATTAAATAGCCATCTTACAACTTAAACATATATGCTATTTTTGTAGCATAAGTATAAAAAATCAATCTAGCTATTCCGAATCAGAGTCATCTGTATCACTTTGTGTGTTTATTATGAAAGTGTCTCCGTTAACATCAACATGCTGGTCTACATTAAAGTACTTATTCTCTTCTTTGATTGCGTGGGCAATATATTTACCCCACAAGTCAGATGTTACGTTCAACATGACCTGCCTGATCAATTGACATACGGCACTGCTGTTTTTGGGGTCGCAATTGTTGGCTCTAAGGTCATGTTTAATTTTAGACCACACTTGTTCTATCGGATTAAAAATGCAGTGGTATGGTGGAAGACGCACCACCTCACAACCATTCATTTTTGCTATTTCATCAATGACATATCTTTTTTCTATGCCCGCCTTTTTCACAATATCCAGCAGCACTGGAATGGTTGGGGTTGGCTCTGGAATGGAAATTTTGTACTGTCTCATAAAATCAAGGATCTCCCCTTTTCTGGTTGTGGTGTTTGGAATTCTGACGGATAGTCGCGAGTGGTAAGGAGCGTTATCCATTACTATTAGGCTATTTGGTGTTATGTTTGGCAATAATTGCTCCTGAAACCACTTTTCAAAGAGCACTGAGTTCATGTCGCAGTGGTAATCAGCGCTCGCATCGCTAATCTGTTTCGCAGATAGAAGCAGTCCATTTTCGACCCAACCGTCTTTGGATCCAGCATGCAATATGATAATGCGTTTCCCACGAGTGGAAGGCAAATCTGAAATGCAGTGACAACTACAATCAGTCCAACTTTTTTTGACGGTATCATGTGTGTCATACCACGTTTCGTCCAGGTAGATTATATTTCGCCCCTCTTGACGTGCTTCTCTGAGCTTTGTTATATATTTATAACGCCAGACTTGGAATCGCGGCGTCTCAAGCAACACACTGCGTTTATTCACTTTTTTATAGTTGAATCCAAGTTTACGTAAAAGCTCATACAACGTAGTACGTTGATATGGGAAGTCCGTATTTGTCTTTAAATCTTGCAATATCATATCGAGTGTTGGAAGTTTCTTATCTGTATAGAATCTATATACTGTGCGTCGAACTAAATCGCATTCAAAATCATCTATCTTTGAGAATTTTTTCGTCTGACTTCCTCTCTTTAAGGGAGAAACTGGTCCTGATTTTATAATTTTGGCGACAGTGTTTCGATGCACATTAACCATTTTCGAAACTGTCCCAATAATTGGATAATTTTTAAATTCCATCTCTTTATCATTATCAGGCGGCATTGTGTTGACGCAGTATTGATGAACATTCAAAATTATTTCTTTGCAGTTTTTACAAAGCGTCTTCCTTTTTTTAATTGGAGCGTTATCGTCTTGAGACGTACCACCGCTGTTGTCATTATTCGCAGTGTCATTGCCAGTCTCCTCCAACATTCTCAACTATAATTAATAATGCCCTTTCTCAACTCCAATAAATAAAATAGCAAAATTTATTATTGAACTTATGCCTATTCTTTTAAATATGGCCTCCGCATAGTGATTTTGCCAATGTCAGTATTTGAAAGAAATTCAAATAATAAATGTCGAAACTCATATCTATCTATAAATAAATTAATCTATGAATATCACATAATGACCGAAAAGCTTTTATTCTAATGACCGTTACTGCAACTGGGTATTTGTAATGCAAGTAATACCTACAGGACGAATTATCTGAACCCTCCTTTGTAATTTATAAGTTAGCAGAACTAACTTCCTTAAGTACTTCTTTTTGGAAATATACGTTATTATTATTTTGTAAATGTTAACGATAGTGTCAATGAACACATACAATAATTTATTTACAGTTAAGTAATTTTATTTTCAAATAGGTACGAATATTTTTCTTTCAAAAAATAGCTATACTAATCTATGTAAATATTTACAGAGACCACAAAATATTATTATTTTCGTATTATAACTAGTAGAAAGAGATAGAAGATATGAATTACCATTCAAGTTTTCTTGCTCCCTGTACCGCCATACATTTCGAGATGACAGCTGACAGCTACCCATGCACACTAATTGAGCGAACAAACTATACATTTGATCGAAATTGGTTCAGCCTTTTAAGAGTTATAACTTATAAGCAATCGAATGTCGGGGGTAATACAAAAGCATGATGGGCATTTTGGTATCGGTATTATTATGAAACTTGGTACCGACACCAATTGAAATGAATGATACATCGTTAAAAAGGTAATTTTCTGTAGAATAAGAAAAACTGAAGCGACAGTCCTGATTCAGAGTAATTATCCTTATTATTCTACAGAAAATTATCTTTTTAACGATGTATCATTTATTCCGATTGGTGCCGGTACCAAGTTCCATACTTATGTGCCCAATGCCCATCATCCTTTTTAATTTTAGGGCTATCGGTTACATCCTCATACATCATGTAAAAATGCATTATCTTTTACAAGCAGGCGTACTAATGTGCCAAAAATTATAATAGAACCCTCATATTTCCATCTTCCATGACGTGCATTAACCTACAATGATCATTGCTATGATCACGTGGCAAAAATATACACTTATGCATTTATTATTTCCAGACAAAAATAAAACAGAAAAAATAATAGTACGCAATTCTTTTTTTGCATCAAAGGCAAAAAATCCAGACGACCAGTTAATTCTAGCTTACCTTAATCAAAATCACGTGTTAAAACACGTAATCACAGGAATCACATTAACGTTCACAGAATTTAGGCGTAAAATTTGTGTCTATTTTTTGCACATTTCAAAACTATTAAGTTTCTCTACCACCCATAAATACGAAACCAGTTTTTTTGTAAACAGTTTTTAGGATATTTACGAATAGTATCATAATCAAAAAACTTGTTGTTTGTAGTTACTACAGGCAACAGGTTTCATACCTAATTGTAAGCTATTTTTAACCCTTTCAACGTCAAAGACCGATATATTTTGCTCGAACCCTTTTCTTTATTCAATTTTTATCTGAGCACGCGTAGCTAATTAAATGTGTATCGAGTTTATCGTATTCTATTGGTTTGTAATATAAATACTTATTGGAAAGTGTAATTTTACAAAAACATCAATATGTTTCTATTTTCAAACAACTTCAACCATCTGTTGAAGTAGTGTTGAAGTAGCCATGGCGTGTGGTGAGTGTTTTTCATAAAAAAACTCGATCAAAATCGGTTCGTTCGTTTAGAAGTTACAATACTACAGACAGACACACGGATACACATATCAAACTTATAATACCCCTCTTTATTGTCGGGGGCAAAAATGCGTGGCATCGAAAGAGTTATTAATCTTTTTTGTGTCGAAAGAAAAAATATCTAAACGGTTTTTAGAACCTATCTTAGTAAAATTTTCCTTACGATAGCTAACATAAATCACAAAAACAGTTCTGCACGTTCCTCGCAGGTAATGTAAGGTGTAATTTTGTGGTCTAGTAATAAATCCAGGCAACTCCTAACACAGGTTACTTGGGTTACCATTGCAGGCTGTATTCCACCTCAGGTTACATAAGGGCTTTATTACAGTCATTTCAGAGATTACGTTATTACCAAAGGTATTTTACAGTCAGCCTGTCTGCGGTTTTGTTATTTGATTAAATTTCTGTTAAGAAATACATGCTAAGTTGTTAATATTGGTTATTAGTTTGGTAGATCATGCTTCTAATTTCTTATTGTGTTTTGGTTAAATCACCGATTTTCCGAATGCACTTTAGTTATCTATGAATTATCAGATTTATCGCTTACAATAATTTAAATTTAGAACTATTTACTTTATTGTTTTATTCGTTTTAATTTTCACGTCTATTACATGATTTATCGTCGACAATAATGAAATAACATAATTTATTGCTGTTTTGTTTTAATTTCGCAAACACACAGTTTTCCGAGATACAGTAAGAAAATAAAAGCTGTATAAAATCACTGATTCATGGAACCCAAAAAAGGGATGATTTCATGCTTTGCTATATGTATTAGTAGGTAGCAAATCTATGCATTGTCTCCTAAATCAAATAAAAAAAATACTAAGCGTACTTTATGTGACACACAATACAGGGTGTTTGGTGCATCGTGTGCCAAATTGAATGGGATGATTGGAGGGTTCTTTGGCTATCTCTTCAGTTCCCATAAATATTCGATTTCAATAAAAAAAACTAATAGTAATCATGGTCTTCCAATTTTTATTAAACATTTCTGGACTGTCCCCTTTCTAATAGTATGCAACATGCTATGAAAAGTTATCAGTAACAACACTAATGAGCAAATTTTCTGGACTTAGTCACATTTTTCTAATATTCAACAGGTGAAATAACAACTAGTTTTTGAGTTAATAACACTCACAAGGCAAGTAAAAATTTTAAATTTCGTGGGTTTTACTTGAAATAAAAAAAAAGATTGCATTTTAAACATTTATTTAATAATATTTACAGTATTTATAAATCCTGCTCAAAAGTCAGAAATCCTTTCAAAGAAGGTTTAGTGTGAATGTTTGGGCAGGAGTGATTGGAATCAGGTAATTGGACCACATTATCTGCCCGATAACCGCAATGGTGACAATTATTTGGACTTCCTGCAAAATGCCCGAATTATTGGCCGAGGTGCCCGTATTTGATGAAGATAGCATTTTGCAGGAAGTCCAAATAATTGTCACCATTAAGGTTATCGGGCAGGTAATGCGGTCCAATTACCTGATTCCCAATCACTCCTGCCAAAAAATTAAAATCTGCATAAAAATTCAGTTGGACCATTTTTTTTTATGGGGGCTGAAGAGGTAGCCAAATCAGCCCATTCAATTTGGCACATGATGCACCAAACACCTTGTATAATACTTAACAAATCTACTATATATGTGCTTTGGTTATATAAGATAAATAATACATATATATCTCATATAGTTCTACATAGTGGTTGTTATAACAGTCACATATGTTGTAACACTAAGTCATTATGCATATTGTGTTTACCAAAGCATATAAACCCAGTTTAGCTGTAGAAAACATGTAACTACCTACTTTCTCACAACCTTTGTCGAGTTAGCGGCATGTACGGGTTATCTTCAATCTTGGATAAGTCATAGTGAGAAAAGTTTCAGTCACGAGAATACATAAGGGTGGAGTCACGAATTCACGATACTGTCTAAAATATTTTAATCATATCATTTTATTTTATTTCATTTTTTATATCTGGGTTTGATTCCCAGTTGGGGCAAATATTTGTGTAAAAAGCAAATGTTTGTTCTCGGGTCATGGGTGTTTGTGTTTGTCTTTATGTGTGTTCCGAGGGACCCACGACAAAAGGGAAAACCTTAATGTGGGCCTTTGAGTGTGTAGCGTTTATTTATTTATTTAATTTAATTAAATTAGAATTCATGTATTCATGTTATAATACTTAGAGAACGTATAAAGCAGCTATCACACTGTTCCGGACACCGCTCCGGTGGTGTGCAGTGTTGCAGTGTATACTTGAACTTTGATAGTTGATTAGAATCTTTATTTGTATACAATACAAAAACCGCAGCAGTGTCCGGACTGATGCAGTTTAAAAACCACGTTAGACGTTGGTGCCTAAAGCTTTATTTACTTTATTGCCAAGTTGAAGTCAAGTGTTTAAAGTACATATTATTAATAATAAAATCACTGATCAAAGTGATTTTGCTATAAGCATTTACGGGCCTCTTAATTATCCTGTAAAATCCTCATAGACAGGCCCGATTCTTTAGACTCCGTGTATTTATAAAATGCTGTTTTCTACAAGATATGGCTCGGTTGTGGTAAATAAATTCAATCAAATTTGTTTGTTATTTCTACTTGTTTTGATAAACTAGTACATATAATAAGGTTAAGGACGGTAAATGTATATCTCTACATAGATAAGCATTGCTTCCATAGATAAGTAGTTATCGATCTTCCTATGAAGTATAGTTGATTTTTGATTTATTTAAGCACATTTCCTCATCCACGTTTTATTGGAGCGCTTTAATTACATATACAGGGCTTTAGGTACCTCTCTTTCAACCTCTCGGGTGGTTAATCAGTCCATGAAATTGAACAACATTCAAAAGGAACATAGGTCAAAATACGAAAAAAATATTTTGAGTTACCATACAAACTTCATCAGCATATAGTGCGTTTTGTATGGGAGATCAAAATTTTTTTTTCGTATTTTGATCCTATGCTCCATGGGGAAGTTGTTCGGTTTCATGGACTGATTAACCACCCGAGAGGTTGAAAAAGAGATACCTGAAGCCCTGTTAACAATAAAAGCTCTCTTCAAAATGTACAAAAATTAAAATTAAAAATGTACAAAAATTAATTTAAGATATTGTAGACATTATAGAGAAAAGCTAGCAATATAGGAAAGCTATTCCCTAGCGTCGTGACCGGTCTAACAAGGTGATCCCAGCCGGGTGCATTTCACTGCACTTTCTCTGTTTGCCTGGTATCCTAGCGATTAAATGCAGCGATCGCCGTAACAGCCACTAGTCGGACCACTAGTCGTGAGCCTTAATTTTCCTATTATCTGTTATTTGCAAGTTGAATCACGAGCTCTTCGACTAGGGACTAGGCTTTACGATTATAGGCTAGGCTTTGTTTTGTTTTCTAACTAGTGCGTTGTTGTAAAACGTTTATGTGTATATTCCAAATAACCACGGTTTTAGTATTACACTTCACCATTTTAACTGATATGCATATGATCTGTATTTATTTAAATGCATGTATTTATTTAAATGTATGCGTTTATTTATTTGTAACTTGTTTATACCTCATAATTTTTTTAATCGTATTTAGCATTATGTGTCCACTACTGGTAAAGACCTTCCTTGCTCTCCTCCCCAGATCCCTCTCCTGCGCCTTTTACTTCTATTTTTTAAATTTATTTATTTCTGCCACGGTCGATCGCGCTGCTGCTTTTTTCGGGGTTGCTAGTTCCGTAGGGATTTTGTTAACATTATACAGGGTGTTAAGTAATTCGATCATATCCTCTCAGGTGGTGAATCAGCTCATGAAACTGAACAACTTTCCCTAAGAACAAATGCCAAAATACGAAAAAAAAATTGTGACTTCCCATACAAAATGATTTATCAGCTGATGCATTTGTATGGGAAGTTAACATTTTTTTTTCGTATTTCGGCATTTGTTCCTAGGGAAAGTTGTTCAATATCATGGGCTGATTTACCACCCGAGAGGATAAGATTGAATTACTTAACACCCTGTATACAGGTTGAAAAAGAACCTCCTAGCTTTATTGAAAATCCTGAACCAATATCACTTACTGAACACTTTTTTTTTTTTTTAGGGGGAGATTTTTTTTCCTAAACGTAGACACCACTCGGGTGGACCCCCCGAGCGCTACTCGCACCCCTCGCGTGCCTGTTGTAGGAGTAATGTCTATGTTTAGGCAAAAAATGAACTTTTCCCATTGAAGAAATATTAAAATAATATATTATATTTTTTCATAAATGTTTTCTTTGAGTGATACTGATTCAGTATTTTGAATATAGCTAGGAGGTTCTTTTTCACCTAGTATATGTAGTTGTATTCTCGTCTGGATAGCTGAAGTTTAACATTTAATAGCGAGCTTTCAGGCTGCCTTAATTCAGAGCCTCAATTCAAATCTATTAATTTTTCTTGTTACGAGTTTCAATCGACAAAGAAACTGAATAAACAGGTAACTACTTGACTGATGTGATACATAAGTTTTGAAGAATTACTGCTCTATAACTCTTAGTATTTTTAAAGGTCTTTACCAGTAGAGGGATATTTATAAAAAAATTTAGGGAAAGAAAAATGTTCGGCGCTAATCGGACGATATATTACTGGTTCTATAACTCTGTAAAACTTCAAATTGAGTGGATAGTCACTTTGGTACTGGAGCTAAGTGTACTTATCTAGTACTTGGACGTAACTAAAGTGTTGCTTTTGCAGGAAGAGCAAACAAGTAAATAGCACTTTCGTAATTGATGTCCTGCCGTACCCGTACTATGTAACTTACCGGTTTCAAATAACCACACTTAATATCATGCCGACAGACACTTAACACACTAGGAAGTAACGCCTCATCATAACTTAAATTAATAAGATAATTCTAAGATATCTTAGTCAAGGATAATGATTTAGCTAGTTTTTTTGTATCAAGAAATACCTAAGCTAAAGTATGGTCAATGGTCTGTTACATAAATTTAGAATTAAAATCAGTTTTTTTGGAAAATGAATTCATTTTTGTTTTATTGAAGCAGTTCGCATTCTGTACAAACAATTGTTAATTCAAAATAATATACGTTTTAGGGCGGATTCTGAACCGAGTTCCGCAGAACTTGGTTTAACTAAAATCGAGTTCAAATGTTTGATTTGATCTCGATTAACGTCGAACTGATTTCACCGACTTTTTGAAGCTTACTTTTGACTTTAGAACAAGAGAACATTGATCTAAAGCATTTTTAAATACATTTTCTTTGAAATATTTACATAACTGCAACTTCTGTGTTTTATACCAAATGACAAAAAAGGAAATAATAAATAGTCATTTCTTTACATAAGCGCTATAAACATTACAACATACACTGGGCGTCAAAAATAAGTAGTACAGTTTTAAAATTGCGATTTCTCCCAAACTATAAAACTTAGACCTTTGAAACAAAAAAGGTTAAAAAGAAAATTTAATCTTATTCAATAAAAACTTCATGCATTATAAGAACTTATAATGCTTGACTTTAAAAAAAACGAATAAATAAAAACACTTTTTTTAAACTGTTGAAAGGTGTTGTCTTACTTAGGATTTTTGTGTTTGACACATTCGCTGCTGATAAAGCAATTGTAATTGAAAAGCATAGGTATCTTCAGAGAGTAAATTTGACTAATCATGCCTCTTTCACCAGAAGAATGTGCAAGAATCTTAGCTTTTCTCGAAGTGGGCATCAGTATGCGTCGTACTGCAAGGAGGGTGGGTGTAACTTTAAGAACGGTTCAGCGAGTAAAGCAAAGGTACGAAGAGACTGGAAACCATCTAAGGAGACGAGGTAATGGCAGACCCAGGTGCACAAGTACCCGAGAAGATCGCTTTATTGTTTCCACTGTGTTAAGAAATCGACACCTTAATGCAGTTGAGGTTCAGCAACAGCTTCTTCGGACCCGAACAGACTACATCAGTGAGAGTACAGTGAGAAGAAGACTTGCTGAAGCTAACCTGAAGCCTCTAAGACCAGCAAATGGCCCCAAACTTGAGACAGAGCATCGCGTAGCAAGACTACGCTACGCCCGTCAACACGTACAATGGGGCGAAGAAGAATGGGCTAGAGTTTTATTCACAGATGAGTCTCGATTCTCTTTATACACTTCAGATGGACGGCGGAGAGTCTACAGACGACCCGGTGAGCGATACATTCAAGCTTGTATCTCGGAAAGAGTCCAATATGGCGGGGGCTCTGTACACGTATGGGCTGGTATCTCTTCAGAGAGTCGCACAGAGCTTGTGGTAATAGAAAATGGGACTTTGACTGGTGAAAGATATGCCTCGGAGATCCTCAACGAGTATGCAGGGCCATATTTAATAAATATGGGTGATGGAGCCATCCTAATGCATGATAACGCCCGGCCACACACTGCTCACCACGTACAAGAGTACATTCAGGAGGTTGGCATCAACTTGATGGCTTGGCCATCGAGAAGCCCAGATCTCAACCCGATTGAACACGCCTGGGATGAGCTTGGGAGGCTAGTCAGAAGGCGCAGTCCACCTCCTGCCACACTCAGGGCTCTAAAACATGCGCTGATAGAAGAATGGGAAAATATTCCCCAACACCGCCTCCGAAACTTAGTGTTCAGCATGCCAAACCGGATCCAAGCTGTAATTAGAGCCCGAGGCGGCAACACAAGTTATTAAATTGTGAAAAAGTTCCAAAACGTGAAAATTAAGTGGTTGACATATCGTTAAAAATTGATACTTTTTAGTATTTATCTTAATTTTAAGTTTGAAACTTTATTCATGCCAAATAAAATATAACTTTAATAAACTTCGTTAAGTTTACTATAAACTGCTTTTTATTTCATAAGTGTAACTACTATAGTTTAGGAGTAATTGCAATTTGAAAAGTGTACTACTTATTTTTGACGCCCAGTGTATTTTATGTTTATCTACCACCCAATTAGAGGACAGTACATTAGTGCACAATATGTGGGAAAGCCATTATGCTCGCGGAAAATCATAGGAGATGTGTATTGCGTATTTTGTCATTTGAAAGGAGCACAATTACCACTAGGTAATTGTTTGGATAGGAATGGAATGGACGGACGGGCTAAAGTACGTATAGATACATATAAGTACGAGGTTGGATTTTTTTGTTAAATTCATATAAATTTAGGGAGATTGTTTTATTAGCGTTTATATCAATCCACTGAGCCAAACAACTTTTTCTTGGGGAAATAGGTCAAAATATAAACTCAATTACTGCTGAGCAGATTTTCATACGGTATTTTCACCAGTTGACAAAGTGATTCAAGAGGAAGGTTTAAGTGTATGATTCATTACCGAAATTCCCACGGGAACGACGTCCCGGGTGGGAAGCTAGCAAAATAAAAGTCAAGTTAATTAAGTAGGTAACAAGTAAAAACTGGCTTTCCATACAGTTAGTGCGATCAGCTGCGGTTGCCTTAGTATGAAAAGAAGATTTTTTTAAAACGTATGGCTTTATTTATAAATTTTGTCAAGGTATTGTTGATTTTAGGATAAAATGGCACTAATTCCGTCACAACAAGTCAGCTGTGAAAGAAAAGTTAGAAAGGTCTCATTATTTCCATAGTATTTGTGGTCACACTGAACACCACAATATAAAACCGTATTGACTTTGACCGCGCCTGATGTCAAACCGCAGACACTTCACTCTCCAATCGTGTGTGGCAAGCCTTCTCTACGAAGTCCCAAGTCCCAAGCCTCTCTATGATTATTTCACGAATATCTACTCCAACCATCAAAAGGTGCTTGGCCTTCATTGCTTCACTTTGCCATGACACTAGGTGACTTTTGGCTTTGGTTGTACATGACTAAACTATGTTTTGTTTCATTTACAAAATGATTGTCATTTGGTTGAAGGATTTTTCCAGTTGTTTTCTGAACATCAGTTCTGGGAAAGGGTAATGAAAACAATGGACGATGTTGTTGCCTTAACGGCTTTTTTTTGTTATAGCTATGTTAATTTATTCCTGACACTTCTGTTTGTTATTATAGCTTTTCAGAAAAAAACTGACTTCAAAAAAGCGAAAAACAAAGACAACATAATTTAATATTCTACGTAGTACCCATTGATCTGTTTGAAGTCGGTGGGAAGGTGGCTTATAAATTTTTGAAGTAATTTTATTTCCATTTTGGAAGTTTTCCATTTTTAGTGTAAATAATAGAAAGAACATGAGAAACATTTCAGTGCCTCTTAAATTTATATCTCGCTGGACTTTTTGAATTTATATCACAATGCGCTCAAAATCACACGTAAAATGCTCATACAATAAAACACGAAAATCTGTTGTGGCGGCTGCGTCAAAGACTTTGAAATATTGTGTGACTTAGCAAAAATTAAAGATGTGAATCAGTACATGAAACTGAACAACTTTCCCCTAGGAACATAGGTGAAAATATGAAGCTGATTTGTCTTTGGATCCCCAAAGTCCAAATTTTTTTCGAGAATTTCGTATATGTTCATTCAGGAAAGTTTTTCAGTTTCATGAGAAGAATCAGTCGCTAAATTTTCTCTAACTTTAAAAATCTTGAGATTTACTCAAATTGAAACTTTGCTCACGTGTTAACAAAGTAATAATATTTAATTTTTTGTAAGGGACTTTACAAATAGTAAGTTTTTGGCTTCAGAGTATATTTTGTGAATAGAAATAAGAAATTATTTTCAAACAAATTCGAATTACTTTGAGTTCAGAGAAATAGAAACCATACGAACGAATTGATTGTGTGCTTAGTAAAGAACGTATTTCGACCTTTAAATTGATCCGCGACCGTCTGGACTACTTTACTATTGCAATACAAATAATGCTTTTGTTAAAACTTAACCATACATTGTATTACAATGGGAGGGTTTTGTTATTGATTCTGGAAATTCATAGAATGTCAACGCACATTGTTTATCATCGTACACACGCGGTTTTAAATTCAAAAGTAGAACAATCACGAATAATCATGATATTATTAGCATCAAGTCTAGCCTTTTTATTTTAGAGAAACAAATAATTTTCTTAATGTTTAGGTCTAGGTTAGGGTATGTTACTAGTTTGTTGGTGTTTTCATGTCCCTTAAATAAAGCATAGTCATTCTTTATCTTTAAAAGCAATGTTTTTCTTTCTAAAAACATTCAGTTATTCAAGCTTCTTTTGTTTTTTATTTATTAATAATGGGTTTACTCTTGACCAGCACAAGGACCGAAATGCGGTCGAAAATGTACCAAGCTTACCCAGAAGATTATTACATTACATACACTCACGCCTATTATCCCTTACGGGGTAGGCAAAGCATCACTGGTTTAGAAACACTTGATGCTTCGTTTGACGTAAGCTCTGAGGGTTATAACATGAAACATTGTACAGTAGAGAGAGGTTGTCTGCCTTTCGCCCAAAATACAGCAAAACCCTCGCATCCCTATTACTGACTTTTACAGTATTCACTCACAAGATGCCTATTCACTGGAACTTTAAAGAGATTTTATATCTGCATGAGCTTTTTCTGCGTGCCCCTGTCTTCTATCGGACGTCCAGAAGCACTGGGGGGCGGGGGGCTAACTCTCTTCATCTTTTATAATGCGCACTGCAAAGGAATGGAATTCTCTGCCTGCATCTGTATTTCCAAACTTATACAAGCCGAATCACTTTAAAGTTTGAGTGAATAGCTTTTACTGGGTGAGCTTGCTACATCTTCGACCAGACCCTTGCCTCCAGGACTTGACTCTGTACAATCTAGGACCGAATTTTCGAAAAGTCGAATTTCAGTACATCTGTGTTTTGCGTTAAACAGATGACAGTGACAGATAGTGACAATTACTGGCCGTCTACTGATCTAAGATAGTACAGAGTAGAGCCCTAGGGCTCAGCCCTTGGACTTAAATGTGATCAAGAGCAAAATAATTAATTATAAAAAAAGAATCGAGATTAAGGTGAACAAACCTGAACCTCTCACTGCTTAACGTTTAAGGAGTGAAATGTACTCATTAATCTGAGTAATAAAATGTATTAATCCATAATGGTTTTACAAGGACTATGTACGAGTATGATGCAAGGCTGGCAAAAGTTAAGGTTACGAAATTTAATACCGTAAAGGTTTCTGAAAATAATTTGGTTGACAGTAATGATTTTCTAAGTGCAACCTTGCCGCGTTCTTGTTGGACGTTCACTGAGCAAAGTTTCCATCGGTTTACTTTACGAAACTTAAGTAGGTACATCATCACGTGATTTGGTACCCCTTGTTATTTGTTTATTTAGTCGAAATGATAAACTTGGAAGCCAAAGTAAAAAATTACTTTACTTCATAGAACATTCGATGTTACTTAAAGTAAGTCAAAGTAGTAAATTCCTTTAGTATTTTTAAGAAACGAGCTCTTTAAAGTTTGATTGAATAGGCAGCTTGTTGCATTTTCGACTACATTTTTGGCCCTGAGCTAGATTATGGTCAATACCCAACCAAAAAAATATACAGTCTGTGATCATAAATATGTAGTTGTAGTGTATTTTATTTTATAACCACATATTTCCGAAAATTTACGATACATATTTTTACCCCCCGACAAAAAAGACGGGTGTTATAATTATAAGTTTGACGTATGTATCTGTGTATCTATATGTCTGTGTATCTATGTTTTTGTCTGTGGCATCGGAGCTCCTAATCGAATGGACCGATTTCGGTATGCTTTTTTTACTGAAAGCTGACGTAATCGAGATGGTTCTTAGTTACATATTTGATCAAAATTGGTTCAGTCATTTAAGAGTTTTATGCAATAACTGCTGGACCACAAAACATCAAAACATGTCTTAAACTGACTTATGTCATTTAATTGTTGTTTAATTTATCCCTTTCTTCTCTTTGCCTTTCGGGAAAGGCGAAGGATTTTATAGCTATTTTTAAATCATTGTCTAAGTTTTTTTTTGCGGTAAGGCCCTAAACGTTGGGGGCTATATCAAATTTTTTATTTAACAATTTTCGTAAATAGAGTATCATTCAATAGAAGTTGTATAAATGAAATCTTCATGTTACCGTTGTGTCATTTTGTTCCAGTGAAAGATGCCGAGTCCGGACTACAGCGTGGACCTGGATATGGGGGAGCCCCCTCCAGAGCTGCTGGAGTACTCCCGGCAGCACCGCGGGGAAGACCCCAACACCAAGCTACAAGCGATCTATGAGCTGCGAGACATGATCTATGGTGAGATCAAAACTAATATTTACACTAATAGTTTTTATAAAGAGGAAAGATTTGTGTTTTTGTATTTCTGTAACGAATAAATTCAAAAACTACTGGACCGATTTGAAAAATGTTTTCACTATAAGAATGCTACGTTATCCCTGTGTAACATAGCCTACATAATTTTCTCGAATTCGAAGTCCTGGGTGGAAAGCTAAACACTAATATTCTTCGACAGTTCACATAGGCCCAAACTAAGCAAGGCTTGTCCTATGGGTGCTAATCAATCGATATATTATTTTTATATATTTTTTTGCAATACATACATCTTATTTGTACATGAGCACCCAGACTCCTCACAGTCACAAATACTATAAAATTCGCTTTTCAAATATTTGTGTAGGTGGGGAATTGAACCCACGCAGCGATATCTTTATTTGGGAACGAATTAACATTTTTGTCTCTCCACACAAAATTTATAAAATTAAGTAAATTCAATGGTTAACTAACCATTTCATGTTTTCAAGTCCACTCTTATTCTAAACAAGGGAAGGGTGAAATAATACAGAGAAAGCTAAAATTCTGCCGCATTAAAGAAAAATCACACATTTTGTGAAACACAGCAACTGCAACACGTAATGAGAAAGTGATACAAATCACCTTGTGAGAATCGCACACGATGTACTTATTGTTTCTCTTACAATTGAATGAACCATCTCGAAATACAATAGCTTTTTAATCTAATTGTAGACGTTGCAGTGCTCGCATTACTCAACTTTCCCGGAACTAAATTGCAATCTGTTTTTGTTCTGCTTTGTTATTATTGCAGGAATTAAGTTTAGTTGGATGGTGTAGGTAAACTATGACGAAAAATCAGTACATAAACCTGATAGTAGATCTAACAAAACAAGAGCTACCGACAAGTGGCATTTTAATAATTAAAGCTATAATTTATAGGTCATCTTTGAATAGGCGTGAAAAGGAGTGAATCAAAGGAGTTAAAGGAGAGAATCAGAACATTTGGAATTCAATACAAACGACACCTAAAGGAAATGCCTTCTTCTTGTTATTTCTAGCGCTTAGTCCTGTTTCTAACCAGGATCTAACTTAATATATTATTTATTTAATACCTGGTACGAAAATAGTCGATTATGGCCTAAACGCCTGCTTCGAAGAGAGACCCTTGGGCACCTTGTTGGGGACGTATATGGGCTAATAAAGACGAAAATGTTTCTTAGTCCTTCCCCGATGTCATGTCAAAAAACAGCATAGATGTAATATTTACTTACGCATATAAATGAAATGAATAACTTTACACAAAATACTTAAATAAAGAGTTAAAGTGTGATAGAAGCTACTTTTCGACGCCGAATTAGTCGCGACTACTAAATATAATATAAGCAAATGCATCAGTAGATTATATCGATAACTGATAGGATTTTAAGAAACTACTTGAACGACTTTTAGCGGTCGATTACCTTGTTAGGGAAGAGGTGGCTATAAATTAATTAGTAAAAATTTAGATACTAAATCGCTCTATGAAACTGAACAACTTTCTGCAAGGAATCCCTAAGAAATTCTCAAAGACTTACCATACTAAGGCAATTAGCTTATTGTACAAGTTGTATGGAAAGGCGATCATTTTTTTCTCGAATTTCAACCTAAATTCCTTGTGAAAATATAGGCTGACACACATCCTGACATTTCTCTGGCAATTTATAGTCACCCAATATACAAATACACTAATTTATGATACCTACACTACGGCCATTATTACTGAATAACAGTAGTAGTAAACACCACTTGCTAAGAAAGCGCCTACCTAAAACGCATTACTTATTGTGCGTCTGAGCATGATGAGATTCAATTGTTTAACAGAAGACCTTGAACTGGCTCTGGCTCGCCGTTCCGCAAGCATTCCCGCTCTCACCTTGATGTTCTAAAAGTCTAAACGGAGTGTGTTCGCATGAAATGGTCTTTTTTTTCTATAATGTAGGTGTTACAGAGTTGTTACAAAGACTGGCAGGGAAGGCTAAACTATTTTCTGGTAAAGTTTAGTTTCGAGAGCTATGTGATTTTTTAACTTGTCTGTTTTTCTGATTATCACTGTGTTATCTGACTCTATTATGGGCAAATATGTATGTTACAATATATACTTAACTTATGTTAAACTATTTATTGCAAACTCTGACAGACCAATGGAAAAAAAACATACCTAGCTATTTGCGGACGGATCCCTGAAGGGATTTCTTCCAGTCTTCCTTAGAGATGGTTACGGGCCCTCGGTTAAGGTATATGTTCATCTTGATATAAAAACTAAAATAATCGTTGATTGCTTTTCAGAACGTGGTGAATGCACTCCACATCGTATGGACGACGAGTTTCTGATCAGATTCCTGCGTGCACGCAACTTTGTACCCGCCAGAGCTCATAGGCTGGTAAGTTTTACTGTATCACAATGTAAATAAATTGCTGTTGCGAAACGGAATGCGTTCGGTTTTAAAGCAGAAAGTTTTAAAAAACATGAAAAAATGAAAAATTTCCTGAGGAAAATTAAACTGAAAAATCATTCAGAATGATTTTCTGAATTCAGAGTTTCTGTTTATGCTAAGCTGTCCCTTGTATCCTGTATGTCAATGTGCTTTTATCAGCGCAGTGGAATTTGATCAATGGATCAACATAAAACAATGAATATGGTAATTGTATTAAATTATTTCCCACGTAAATAAATAACAAAGCAACGTTTTCCCTCTCATTTAATTTTGCTTTAAAAATTAAAAAAACACTTTAGTTAGGAGGAAGGAAGGTCAATGAACGAAACCTTTATGGAATGTTTATTGTTTTTAACCGACTTCAAAAAAGGAGGAGGTTCATGTTCGGTTGTATGTAATTTTTTTAAATGTATATTCACCGATTTCTCCGCGAATTATAGACCGATTTTCAAATTTTTTTTTGTTTGAAAGAGTATACTCCAGAGGTGGTCTCGTATAAATTTCACCGAAAATGATTTAGCGCTTTTTAAAAAATCAACAAAAACAAGAAAATATTACAAACATCATCTAAATAAATGAGTGACATTTTCGTTTGTGGTTATCTGCTAATAGGCATTGTAGTCTGCAAAAAATACTAGTTATCTACCTTGTGCGAACTGTTGTTGGGATTGAAGCCGGTGACATATGCGTCTTTTTAACGTGGAAAATTATTATACTCAATGTTAATTATTTCGTAGTTTCGCATTGTTTGATCCGATATTGGATGATTATGTTAAAAATGACATATATCAAAATTAAAAATTTTTTATTGTTTCATTTCATTAGCGCTCCTTACCTACTCGGTCTGATGCAGGCTCGGCTCTCGCGTTGACTTTAATCTTGTTATTTTATAAATAAATATAGTATTAAAAAGAACTAAATAAACCATGACAAAATGACTAGATAAGTGAAAAGTGAATAAATGACTATGTGTTTAACACGATCAAGAAATCAAAAAAACATTTGATGATTCTGTCACTTTTTCTTTCTGTAATTCAGATACATACATCAATACATACACAAATGTCATATTATGGGCATTGAAATTGTAAAACGGTAACGTAGATCTATTCAAATTTAATAGAACCTTAGTTTCAATTTCAACATAGTGGAGGTGGCGTCAAAGTTAAATTTTATAGATCTATCAAATCACCTCTCAATCAACAAAAATGACTGAATTATGGCAATTCGTGTACATTTTCTTGTGATAATGAAGATAAATCATTAACCATTAAATAAATTGTTCTCAGACACTTTCTTAAACGTAGATAACTCAAAATAAAAATTTTGTATCAAAATTCAATGCATCGTGCATCGCTATCAACTTTTGAACTAATATCGATTACATCAGCATTTAAACAAAAAAAAAACCGGATCAACATCTGTCCATTAATTTAGGAGCTATAATGCCACAGACAGACACAAGTCAAACTTATAACACTCGAGTTTTTTTGTCGAGGGCTAAAAATATATCGCATTGGAACTTACCGAGTCAATACTCATACCGAGCACTGGCAACATACCGAATTCGCCTTTGAATTACCACCCACACTCACCTAGCTTGAGACCTTTAAATCCCACTATGATTTTAGGCAATGGTTCTTTTGATCTGTCATTAATACCTGAAACAACTCGAATAGGTACAATTTTAATTAATTAAATTAAGTTTAACTTCATAATGTATGAAATCCTAATTATTATTATAAGGCTTTTTGAAAAACAATCTTTTTTATATTTTGACCCTTTCTGTGTGTGAATTTTTGGCATCTTTAAATTGTGTGAAGGTACGATCTTTGTGTGCAAATTAAATTATTAAATTGTTTTTGTTTTTATTAGGCTAGGGAATTTTAGTATTTGCTTGGCAATAAACATTTTGCTAAAACTGATGAGAAACTGACCCGAATTATCGTGTATAAATTGGACACTTTAAGCCATTGGACATTTTAAAAACATTATTTTTTTTACTTATTTTAGTACGAAATATATTTAAATTATCATAAATTGTTACTAAACGTTGTTTTTAGTGTTAAGCTTTCATGTTAAGGGATGAATTTTTGCTCACGGACTTTTATGATGTGCCAAGGGTCTAACTTAATTATTATCCCACTTTGAGAACCTCTGTGTTAGGAGCAATGCGCGATATGGGCGAACGTGGAGTTATTTATTCATACATTTTCATGCAGGCACCATCATTTACCTACCTAAGGTCAAAGTTCAAAAACCTGGCCATGACCATCTCCGAGATTAACATTTTTGGATCTACCGTTTTACATATGTACTTACTGAAAATACTTTTTCACAAAAGACGCACCTTTTGGTAGAAAAATGACAAAATAATCTTAAATGACTTTTGACACAGGTACAGATACTGAGATAGGTTTTTTTTTGTTATCTGCCCGTATACGTCCCCACCGAGAGGGACGAGCCTCCCTTCGAATTTTTCAAACACGAAGGAGATTTAGGCCATAGTCCACCACGCGCTGGCCCAATGCGGGTGGGTGGACCGTTCGTCTTTCGAAAATGATAGAAATCCGTACATAAATCTGAAAATTTTTTGGTACAGGCCCGCATCTGGATTTGAACCCGCAACCTTCCGATTACAAGTCTGGCTCATTACCAACTGGGCTATCACCGTGAGATAGGTTACTCATAGCTTATTGTATGTTGACATTTTGTGTACAATAATATGACCTCTTGAAATACCGAATTAATTTACATACACCTTCATCAATTGTCTCCATTTACGTGTTTTCCGCCGAAAATAAATTTGTTTGCGTTCAAAATTCTATTTATAAGTTTCTTAATATTGTATTACATATGAAGGTTTCTTTTTTTACTTTTTGGTTACTTTTTGCCTCTCCATACAACTCGCGCTGATTCAACTCAACTGATTCGCTTTTGTATGAGGAGTCAAAAAAATTGTCCTTGGGCTAGTTTTTCAATTTCAAGTTCAAAGATACTGCTTTATTGAAATATCATGAACTAATATAAAAATTCTGTGTTCAATCACAGAGAAACTAATATATTTACGTACAAGTACAATTATACAAATCGTCTTGGCGATAATGTTTGCACAACATATGGATTGTTGATATAAGGCATGGTCTATACTTACGTCTGAATGACATTCTTGTTAATGAAATGTACAGAGAGTACTGAAAAAGTCAAAATTTCAGGTAATAATTAAATAAACAAAAAGGTCTTTTACAGTGATTCTCTATCAGACAACCAACCATGGGAATACGCCGCTCAGTTAAAATTTGAAACTAAGGGATTTTGTAATCGAATGGAAAAAGAGTAGCCCTTGGAGTTTCTTGCCTATTCTTCTCGGGGGAAGACTGCACTTTTGCCAAAAGACGTAGCGTAGAGATGAAAGAACTAATACATATTGTAATTCACTACTTTGACTTATTTTAAGTAACATCCTAAATGTTTTATGAAATAAAGCTATTTTGACTTTAATAGTTACATATAATTTTTAATTGATGATTGATATTTTCAATTTGTCATACAGTTCAATACAAACTCTTTTTTTTTCTAAATGACTACACTGTTGTCCGCTGATGGCCTTGATAGTTTCACCAAATACACAAACTCTAAATGTTTCAACGAGATATAATTAAATTGTTAGTATTATAAAAATATTCTCTTTAAAATGGCACTTGTCTTCGAAAAATGAATAAAAATACCCATTTGTAAAAACTTTAACCGTTATACGACTTTTGAGGGATATGACTTTACCAATTTAAAAAATATATATATTATAGTATTAATAAATATAAATTTGTTTACATATATGTGCTTAATAATAATAATTGTACAATCTGCACCGTTATGCATATAA
Organism: Aproaerema taeniolella; assembly: GCA_949987775.1. NCBI lineage: Eukaryota > Metazoa > Arthropoda > Insecta > Lepidoptera > Gelechiidae > Aproaerema > Aproaerema taeniolella. The sequence goes on along the minus strand of OX465246.1, from coordinate 17,096,460 downwards.
GAGAGAAATAGCTCGTAAATTCTTAAACGTTGAGCATTGAGCAAAGTACACTTGCAAGGGCAAATATGACCATGTGAACCCAGGCTTAAGTAAACGAGGAAACGTTATTGAGACAAGTATATTGTATAATGTACGCTCAGTGTACGCTGGCTCAAGTGCCATCAACATGGAGTTGGACGATCTATGCGAGGTGACACTTAATACACTCATGCTAATTTATACAGCTGTTGGTCTAGGTATGCGGTGACGTAAACTTTGCCTATTTTATGTTTAAAAAAGTTGTGAATTGAGTAAACAAAGGAAGTTGAATCAGAGGGTCACGATGAATGTCAAGGATAACCAACAAAAATACATGACAGCTACCGGGAAACGGCAAAACCCCACACCCTCTGGCAAAAAGATCCTGCACGAACGTAGGAAAACCATAAACACTAGCTTTTTTAACGTTGACCGTATTGTTCGTTTCAGATGGTGAACTACTACCAGTTCCGTGAAGAGAACCCGGATCTGTTTGAGAATGTGTACCCCCTGGACATGCGGCGTATTGGAGAAGCCCACGTCATGGCTGTGCCGCCTTACAAAGATCAGGAGGGACGGAGGTTGCTGCTCTACAGGATCGGTTAGTTATTCAAGCTTTTTTTTAAATTAAGCCTATTTTTAAGCAAATGTGCTTTACTGCATTCGTCATCGCGGCAGGCCAAGTACCAGGCGCTGAAAGAGATATAAATCTGCAACATTACGAGTACATTCACATGGATAGACTAGTTTTATGTCACTAGTTATTTATTATTACAACATTTATTAAACATTTTTGTTAGCAGAAATTGTATTCTTTAGAGAAATATTTCTGATTGACAATACATATGTATTTTGGATGAATCAGCAACTGATGTAAATACCTTTCACCAATGAACATATGAAAAAAATGTTGCGCCTCATTATACTTGAGCGACTTGCTTAAGAAACAATTTTTTTAAAGAATTTCATATGGGTTCCATCGAAAGTCGTTAAAGTTTTGCTAATTTAAATTCACCCCGTATATTATGAGGATATGTAGTTTGACACGGGAAACGTATGAAACTAAAAATGTTAAGGTGTCATTTTTGGAGCGCGCACCAGTGTTTTCTATAGTTATAAATTCTGTCTTGTTTAGTTTCTACTTCCTCTGCTCTACTTTTCAAGTTTCCTCCTCTATAATTATATGTGCTACTTACTACGTTGTGGCATTCCTTTTCGAGCTCGCTTATGACATTTTGCTAGTGTTGCGTTGTAGACTATATTCTGCATATATTATACGTTATTAGCACGTGACGAAACGTCAGCATCCGACGCCCACTCACAATCAGATGCAATCAGGCAAAAGTAAGAACTGTCTACTTTAGAAGCAAGGGAGAAAACTAAAATGTCAGGAAACGTTTTACTTGGCTAATAGCGTTCCGCCTACGTCCTCGTTTCCGTAGGGATTTCGAAAAATTATATAAACTGCCTTATTCTGATGTTTATGCCACACTACTGTAGAGTCTTATCAACCAGTTTAGTACTAATAATTTAATACTAAAACGATTCTATATCATCATGATTTTACCTTTGTTCCCGTCTACCCGTGACCACGGCGCGTGCAACCGCGTCGAAACGTCGGGAAAAAGGTAAAATCATGATATAAACGCGAATTTAGACCCGTTTTAGTATTAAGTTATGTGTTCAAATCACGATAGTTTAAACTATTATATTGCAAACCGTTTAGTATTTTTTTGGATAAAAGAGTACAAACGTCCATCCTCACAAACTTTCATCTTGTTTTCCATTTCATAATGACCCAAGAAGAAAGCTGATATAAATCTTGTAAAAGTTTTAAAAAAACTACCTATTAACAAACTAAGTGACTCGTAATAATAAATGTACACGTTTCTTTTTTCAGGCTGTTGGGACACAAAGGCAATATCCGTGGAGGAAATGTTCCGCGGTACTATCATGGCCTTGGAGCTGGGTCTCTTGGAGCCTCGGACTCAGATCCTTGGGGGTGTAGCCCTGTTTGACCTGGAAGACATCGGCACGCAACACGCTTGGCAGATCACCCCTAACGTCGCCGCGAAGATAGTGAAACTTTTAGTGGTGAGTTTAAAAAAAAGTTTAGTCAGAAGTGATTTTGTAAATGCAATTTTATTAATTTAATTTCACGACCGGTTTGTAGTCACGTTGTATTAAAATATCTGTTCTTTGTATCTTTGTATGTGTTCCTTATTATGAGGAACTTACGTGGGCCATAGAGAATGCATTGTTTTTAAAAAGAAAATAAATATACTTAATTAAAATTTACTCCCATGGAAGTCAACCGTAAAAGTTTAATGTTCCAAGTAATAAGGCTAAATATAAGTAATAAAGCTGTCACAGACTAGAAGTTATCCATTACTATTACCAACCTATATTTGCGTTCCCACCAACAGGCACTTATTACTGAATGCTATTATTTCCCTACGTAAATTAAGATGGAAATGATGAAAGACTGTAAATAATCTACGTTTTCTCTTCAACAAGTATAGTTTAAAAAATCCATGACAATTCTGAAACTTTTACCCATCAGTTTTTAATCAGCTTTTTTCAATATTTTCCAGTCAGCTTTCCCAGCTACCACACACGCAATCCATATCATCAACCACTCGTGGGTTTTTGACAAAATCTACGGCATATTTAAACCACTACTCAACTCCTTTATGCGTGAGCGCATCTACTTCCACGGCCATGACGTCAAGTCCCTGCATAAACACATCCATCCGGACCATTTGCCAGAAAGGTATGGTGGCATCTGGCCTGACTACCCTTACACCATCTGGCTGGAGTCTCTAAGGAAGAATTACGAGGTCGCCAAGAAGATTATAGCCAGTGGGTACAAATTCCGCGAAGAAGAGGTCGACCCTGAAGTGGTGAGACGATTGAAAGAAGAAGGCATCAAGTTAGGATGAACTTGCCAGTATTTTGTTGCAATAGATTAATACGACAAATATAGGGGACTTTAAATTAGTCAGCAAAAAGTTAGGGGGTGACTCCACCCATGACATTGAACAACTTTTCCCAAGGAACCCACGTAACATCTTTAATGAAAATTCACTTAGTTTACTCTTATAAATAAGGCAATAAACAACTGATCACTCAAGTTGTGCGGATGGGCGAAATATTTTTTTTCGTATTTCAACCTAGTTGATTTCCTTGGGAATTTTTTTTTTTCAATTATATTGGGCCGATTCACATGCTACATTTTCGCTTACTTATTTAAAGTCTCACAATAATCCCAATTTAAGTTACATTGCCATTATTTAAGCATCATGCTATTTTATTTTAAGTACGTAACTACTTATCGCTAATTAAACCTGTAAATCATTTTAAAAATATTATGAATGAGACAAAAAGTCCATAAATAATTCAAAGTAGATAGAATTACACCTCTATCGCCAGTTAAGTGGATTAAAAATTGAGTGTTAATTTTAATTCTATTGTTTAGTACTTATACGTAATGTTTGATATTTTATTGCATTAAAATCATTGCGCTGAACATTTATAACTTCTAAAATGACAACTTTCTAAAAGATCCAGAGATAAAATGATTGAAGATAGATGATCACATTTTTTTTATTATCTTATGATTAGCTTGTCCGCTTTTTACGTTAACTTTTATTCTTCGATTTTTTTGAGTTTTTATATAAGTTTAGAGTCCAAAATGTTTTTTAGGCGTTTATTTTCTTAAGTGGCTTAGTTATGTTTAATATGTTTTCTTAGTTTTTTATTCTTTGATCATAAAAAAAACTTCACATTTTATTTAAGTTTATTTTAAAAATATTTTAGTATTTCCTAAATTAAGGCATAGAAATAAGAAAAAAAGATTCGTCAAAAACCTGTGATACATTTTAATAACGTTCCATAAAATGAACGAAAAAACCTGCTAGGTATTATAATTATAACATAAGTTCAAATTCGAGTAGGTTATCTTAATGTTTAGTAATTAGTGTTTTACCGCGTTATAATTAGAATTTATAGCCTGCTTGTATCCTAAGAAGTGCCGTTAATGTGCCTTCAATAAATATATTTTGTTTTTTAAAAAGTTAATTTGTTTTTGTTATCTATTTCTAAGTATGAATTATTCTTCTTCTTATCAACCCATAAAAGGAGTTTCTTACCACTAGACTTGTACATGTACACTATAAGTTAGACTATTACCGAATAAACAATTCTGTTTTGATTATGACATAAATAAAACAGAGGCTCAGAATTGCCTGAAAGCCTAAAGATGAAGTGTTTTCGATCGCGTGTGCAATTTACCCTATATAACGCGGGTGTGGCGTTTACTAAGAGGTTTCCATTCCACTCTCTGCACTCATTCCCTCTCCTGTAGGCCATTCACCCCCAGTCCCTGACAATAATGAACTCAAGTTCCTGTTTCTCTTGTTTCTTTCATAAAATTCGCGATTTGATAAAAGGCACTTAGTGTAAAGCTTTATAAGATTTATTTACCTTCACAAATCAAAGTCTAGAAGTCATACGAAATAAGTCAAATCGGTGGGATCACAAAACACAATAACTACCTACGTTTTTAAATAATGTATGTCTGATAAGTTTCGTTTTTTTGTGCAAATTGGTGATAAGTACTTGAAACGAGGAAGATATTGAAGCTGGTTATTGTTAAAGACTATATAATCCATAAATTACGTCACACGTTAAGGGGAGGGGAGGGGGTCGACAAAGTGTGTCATTGTGTGACAAGGGGGTGGGAGGGGTCATAAGTTTCGTGACATCACATTTCAAAATGTGTTATGAGTATCAAAACGCGTTAACTTTTAACGACAAACTTAACCTCCTCAGTCTCAAGCACTCTTTTTACGTTTTTACTTTGGTTGAGACAGTGAGTTTTGAGTTTCCAAAAAAAATAACAACACTATTAAGTACTGCTTTTATTAAAAAAATTACAAAAAATGGAAAATATGCAAAATATGTGACGTCACGCTAGGGAGGGGGGAGTCTTACAAATGTGACCAGCTGTGACAAGGAGGGGGGAGGGGTCAAAAAATCATGGAATTCGTGTGACGTAATTTATGGATGGTCCCGAAAGGTAGAGACTAAAAATACATACCTAATCACCATAATGCTCAGTACAATCAAACCAAACATTATCCCAGGATACGCCAAGGGACCACAAATCCATAGTGAAATTATTGGAAAATCACATTATTACGCCTTTTGTAATTAGTTTGAAAAGCAATTCCATTTTCCCCAAGATTTTTCCGTTTGCCGCACGTGTAAAGGTCGCAAATTTTGTGTTATTATCTATGTTTTGTAAAGTATAAGCCGGGTTAACCGGGGAGCTTGTCAACAAGGTAAGTGCCCCCTTACTCGTGCCTTGAATTTTATTCATCGATTGTGCTAAAAACAAATCTCTTTTCTATGGTATTAAATTCATTTAGCGGATTAGAAATGTGCGTCATAATTTAACACTCGATTCGAATTTAATCCAAAAGATGCAATAGTTGTATCCAAAAAAAATTACAGTAAAATGCAGCCTAATGCAGCCTATAGCTAGTGTAGTTGGCAATCCTTCCCAGACTTTTTTGAAGTGAAATAGTTATTAACGATAATAGTGTCATAGGTAATGTGTAACGTGAGCCCATTTGAAACACGAGCGAAGCGAGTGTTTTATAGGGCTCCAGTTACACATTACCTAAGGCACGTATATTGTTTAACGTTTTACAATGCAGTAGCCGAGGAAACAAAACTAAAAAAAATGTTGTCAAAAACTTACATCGTATAGGTATATCCAAAGTTCTTAAAAGATAGTATTTTCAATCAACTTTCACTGAAAACGTGTTACAATTGAACAATGTGTACTAATATTTTACGATTAAACACAAAACATTAAGGAATTAACATTTTTATAACAAAAAAATGATTTTTTTGAACAAATAATTTTAAATGGCCGGCAAAACAATGGCGAACAAAATATTTTTCCATAATTATGAGGCAAAGGCTAAGTAGGTAAATAAAATGCCAATTGCGCCTACAGAAATTATTAAATAGTTCAATGATTTGTTAAAAATCAGATTTTTTTATTAAAAAAGTAAAATAAATAATTTACTTTTATAATTTATTTCACTGAAATACAAGATTTATTTTCGTCAGAAATAATTATTTTGTCAGGCATAAAAACTCTTTGCTGTCATTATATAAAGCCAGTATGAAGCTTTATGAAAAAGGTAATACTCTCACTTGTCAAAAGGGTCACTGAATTATCAAATCAGCTACTCTTTATTGCGTCATACGTTTTTGTAAGTATTTTGTTCAATTTTTGCTTACTTTTTATGCATCATTTAATAAAAAAAATAACTTTACTGGATCACAGTCACTGAAGTTGAATTTTGGTATATGAAAAATGGCTTATTTGCTCATTAGTTCAAATTTTTTTTTCTTTACAAAATCTTCTTCTTCAAAATTACATAACATGACATGTGTTTTATGGGGTACGTAAACGTACACTCCGTGGCCATGTTACGGGGCCATTTCCGAGCAACTGCATTGTAAACTTCTTTAGCGGCGTTGTGCACTTTGAGTATGGGTAAATTTTTTTAAACTCGCGCGACCTGATCGAAAATTCGTAAGACTGAGGGAGAGTGAAAGCTTCTTTAGCGGCGTTTTTTTGGGATGGATAAAAATGTTAAACTCGCGTCAGGACACGTGTGATTGAAAATTGGTAAGACGGAGGGAGAGTAGACCGCAAGGAAGTAATATATGTTCAAGTTTTTACTTCTGCCGGCACTTCCGGAGTGCACCCGTTGTTTACTTTATAGAGAATGGGATTGCTCTTTAACCACAATCTAGCTCAGGGGAGAAGATGTAGTCTAGGATGTAGCAAGCTCACCCAGAAGATGCCTATTCACACGAACTTTAGAGAGATCGCGACTAGTTTATTTACCTGCTTACATTCATTCTATATATGAGTTTGTGTTAAACTATAATTACTATCAAAAGTTTATCTTCATAATTTCAATGGATAATGAAGGAAATATTAAAATAATTTAGAATAAAAGGAGCAAACGTCATAAAGATGATGATGCTCAACGGCAATCTTATTATGATTTTTTAAAATTTATTAAGAGTCTAATACAGGTTTTACCTGTCCTTTAGTTGGTTTAGTTTATCCCTTTTGGGAAAAGTAAATGAATCTATGTCCATACAGTCGTTTTTTAAGTGAGAAGAACTGCCGCTGCGACCTTTGTCGTATCAAAAGGAGCGGATAAACCCATGATAAAACTATCATTTGAACTCTTCTATCACTACACTGTTTATACTTAGTTTACAGCACAATACAATACCATTATTAAATATTTAACAACTATTTAATGTATAAAATAAAAATTCAATCAACACATCAACCACTCACATTGAGCTCCCGCCAGATACCTCTTCTTGCCTCTGTTAGACACGGGTCTATAACGGTAACAATGGTGTTATAACTCCTAAACTACGTTAAGTCATAAACATCATAAAATAAACATATTCATTCATCAAATTCGTTTCAAATTTGTTTCCATTTAATGTTTATTACAAAAACCAGGCATGGTCTCAAATACTTTTCAATTTGGTTGTGAATAAGAATAACGTGGCCTCGATTTTATTCTTCATAGGACAGCAAATATAGAAAAACACGTTGACACAAATTCATCAAATCCACTGATCTTCTTTTATGGATTGAGTCTTTTTTCCCCTCGTATTTACTTAGGCTTCTGTTGGCCGCTATTTTCAGGAAAATGTGCCATTGTACTCTCAGCACACCATTAGGTCAACGACCGGACCCTTGTGATGTCACACACGGGCTAGCTGAAAAGGATACACTAAAGCGTAATTTTGCTATTTCCTTTAGTATTACACCCAATTTGACAAATCTACGAATAATATCAACAACGCCAAAACTAGTCATTTTGTATATTAATATTATAATAATATTGTTATTAAAACATGCACACAATGCAAAACTATATTCATTTACGTACACAACAAATCGTATAAATACTACCTACTTTTACCTAACAGAATTTTGACCAAATAGTACTCAAGCTTGCTACTGGATTTCTGGAACGTTAGCGCTTCGACTGATACTATCACTGCTTGAGTGCTCTTCAGAAATCTCATTTAAGTCCGAGACGCACGGGCTTTGTCCAAACCTCGCACATCGTGGAAATTTGAAATTTGATATGGTTTTACTTTCATCATCAGAGTCCACATCCCTCATATCTAAACGCTGGCGACATTTTCGAAAAACATTTTTTACTTTTGTAAATAAACTCGTGTTTGCCTTCGGGAATGGTAGCAGTTGATTCATATGTAACGCGGTGGGCTTTGTTTTCAGATGCCTGGATTGAAATATAGCTTCTGATCGTTCTCTTCGCACCCTGTCAAAAGAGGGGTCTTGTGATCTCGAAGAAAGATTGCAACAACTTTGTGAACTTTCTGATGGGTTGTCGTGGGATTTCTCCTGCAACCGCTTTCTAAGAAAGTGTAAGCTAGCCGTGTAAAAAAGTTCGTCGTCACAGGGCCGCGCGAGCACCACATCCAACGAGGAAGCCTCACTATGAGAACTCTTGCTGGGCTTTACCGAATTATCTTGACGTTGCATCTCCTGCAGAAACTTATTACTTTTATGATTGATTTCATTTTTATACAGTCATCTGCAAATGTTTTCAGAACTAATTATATTAAAATTAAAAGGATAATTTAACTTGTATAGATGGAATTTTGTACAAAAAGTAATATTTTGTATGTCTCGTGACGGCCACTGTCAAAACTGTAGATTATTTATAGATTATAAACTCTATTAAAAAGTTTCATTGGGTCACGAAATAGTATTTATGATGGTTGCTATAGCGAGCGATTTATCTATGGTCAGCCCATGGACCTAATATAAAAAATAAGTTAATACTGGACGAGCCCTTGAAGGTAACTTATGGACATAGACATAGAAAAAATAAGTTAAATAACCACACGATAACCACCCACGAGAAAGTACTAAGTCCATGCCACCCACTCAAGTGTTTAAATTCGCTTTGTCAAAGAGTACTAAAGAAATTGAGTAGGTCAGGCTTGGGGTTTTAGTAAAAAGTTCACCAGAATAATGTTTCAAATCTGGTTGTTTGGTAAGTAAGCAAACTTAAAATTTAAACTCCTGGAAACTCCACTGAGAAAACTGGCAATTACAAATCACGTGAATTCAGCTTAAAGTATTATGATTCACTTAAATTACGGAGCTTAGTGATATTACCAAAAAAATCGACGATATACTCCTGACGAAAACGTTAATAAGGATGTCATGTCACTATGGCTTTAGTGTTTTCAGACATAAAAATACGGTGACATTTAAATTGTGTTTTCGAAAACGAACTATGCGCCTGCGCTTTAAAATGACTTTTTATGCACCTGAAGGTCTCAGGTACACTTTAAACTAATATAAAATAATGTTGCTAGTTTCAACATTTAAAAATACATGTTTACTTATATTTTAAAAACTGTTTATTATTTAACGTTGAAACTTTGCACAATTGATCAGCGTTATAAGCGCTACATTTTCCTAAATTTTTAGTCAGTTCGATCGAACGGCTTTTGCCAAAAATTTTGTGAGGGGTTCTTTTCAGATTTTCCTAGACCTAATATCATATAAAAGATTACCGAAAAAATGAATTTTCTCAGTTTAAAAAAAAGTGTATATTCTCTTTTTTTATCACGTGGAAAACTTATTTACCTCGCGTTAAATTTTAACTTTGTAGAACTAGGCGTTGTGTCTGTAGCAAAAGTTGAATGGCAGGGGCGCAGTCCTACACGTCGCAGGGAAGAACGAGCAGCGTTCCGGTGGGGTTGAGCAGAAATAAAACTTGGATTCTTAATAACGCATTGCTGGGAGTTTTATTTTATATTCCACAATTATTAACACATTGAAAATATTATGATTTGTTGAACTAATTGTTAGAAAATCTGAGACGCAGATATTGATGAACAAAGGTTAGAGCGGAAGAGAACCAAAGACAAAAAAATGAATTGACAGATACATTGTCTTAAAAAAAAATTGCCTATGACAAGTTAAGAATACTATTCACGATCAGATTTACAACACTTCCCCTTATTCTTAACTTTACTCCCGTACAATGAACCTTATAGATACAAAAATCCAACACGATAACACTATTAAAGCTCATGATTACATCATTTGCAGAACAAACGAGAGCAATTATTACATACAAAAACACATCACAATAATTTACATAAAATAATACATCATATTGTCAGTGTCTAAAAAAAAGTTAATGCAACAGTGGTAAACAATTCAAGTTTTAAGGTTCAAATTCTGAATGAACTTTAGATGTTTAACGGAACATAAAGGCTTTGTTAGAACATCAGCTGTCATATTTTCTGTGGGCAGGTACTTTAAAGTCATAAATTTGTTTTGAATAAGATCTTTAACAAAATGGAATCTAAGGTCAACGTGTTTGGTGCGTTTGTGCGAATGCTCCTTACAATGCAATAACTTCTGTGCACTTTGATTATCATTATAAATTACAATCTTAATGTTCTGATTGGTAATTTCAAACATGAAATTTCTAACAAAACACAACTCCTTTGCAACTTCACCTATCGCTATGTACTCAGCCTCGCAACTAGATAGAGCCACACAATGTTGCTTTCTAGACTCCCAACTTATGACATTTCTACCCAGTTTAATCACAAAACCCGTATATGATTTCCTATCACTTATATCGTTGCCCCAGTCAGCATCAGTGTATGCAGATACATCCATGATACTACTCTTATAAAAACACAGTTTATAATCGATAGTACCAGCCAAATAACGCAATACCCTTTTTGCAGCTAACCAGTGACTTTTATCAAAACAAGTCAAAAATTGACTAAGATGACTGATTGAAAAAGTAATATCAGGCCTTGTGCACACTGAGAGATAATTCAGACAGCCGATAAGTTGTCTAAACTGATAAACATTATCATCCAATACATCATTTTCTGATTTTAACAATTTACCACTAGACATCATAGGTGTGCTTACATGTTTACATTCTGACATTCCAAATTTTTGTAACAATTTCCTAATATAGTCAGATTGATCTAATGTTAACATGTCCTTATTTCTAGAAACACGCATGCCTAAACAGCTGTGGAGTTGACCGAGATGTTTTACATTGAAATGTTTCTCAAGTAACTCAAATAAGCCATTGTATTTATCATTGGTAAATAAATAGAAGTCATCTACGTACAACGCAATCATAGTGAGACATCTTTCATGCTTTTTCGTATACACGCATGGCTCACACTTGCTTTGCACATATCCATGCTTGGTCAACAACTCATGCACTTTTATATTCCACATACGGCTTGCCTGTTTCAGACCGTATATACTTTTCAGCAGCATGCACACCTTATTTTTATCAGTTATAAATCCAGGTGGTTGTTCCATATAAATAACCTCATTGAGGTCACCATTCAAAAAAGCTGTAGTTACATCCAAATGTTCTATAGACATATTATACTCATTTGCTAAAGAAAACAACATGCGCATTGTTGAATGGCGAACCACAGGCGAAAAAGTTTCAGAGTAATCAATTCCTTCTTTTTGACTGTATCCTTTCGCCACCAATCGGGCCTTGTAGCGATCAAAATTCCCTGATGCATCATGCTTCAGCTTGTAAACCCACTTACATTTTATCACATTCGTATCATTCGGCCTGTCAACTAACTTCCATACCTTGTTTTCCAGTAAAGAATTATATTCAGCTTGCATAGCAGCCTGCCATTCACTGGATTTACCTGAAGACATAGCCTCGTCATATGATGTGGGCTCAGCGAACATTGACTCAGCATAGTACAAAAAATAATCACCATACCTAATTGGTTGTTTACCGCGTGTTGCACGCATGGAGCGCCCGCTAACAGAAGCGGCGGGACTCCCAATATTGACTTCCGCTCGTGGTGCCGACATCTCGACCTCGGCGGCGACTGGCTGCGCCTCCAGTTCCGCTTCGGGAGACCCAGCAGACGAGTCACCGTCTACACTGCTTTCACCTGTTCCATACTCACTGTCTGCGTCTGAAAAATCATAATGAAATTCATAAGTACCATTTATACTTTTATCATTTTCAACAGGTAACTGAAATTCATCTTGACTAGAGTTTAATAATTCTTCAGATTTATCTAAGTCATTTTTATTAATATTTTTGTCATTCATCTCATTGGATTTCAATTTATTATTTAAATTAATAATATTAGAAATTATTATTTCATTATTATCACAGTCCTTTTCATTTATATTATCACAAGTCAACAAATCCCTACAAAATTTATTCTCAATAAAATGCACACTTCTTGATAAAATAACCTTTTTCGGATTAGATGGCTCAACTAGTCGATATCCTTTTGTTGTTTCTGAATAGCCAACAAAAATACACATTTTCGCTCTAGAATCCAACTTGCTAGTACGATTAGGCTCAGGTATCAATGAGTATGCTATACAGCCAAAAACTCTGAGGTGCCCTAGACTCACAGTACATCCGGACCAAACCTCTTCTGGAATTTGTCCTGCCAACGCCGTTGTGGGGCTCCTATTTTTCAAATAAATTGCAGTCATAACTGCTTCCCCCCAAAAACGGTTGCTAAGACCTGCTTGTATTAACATACACCTAGCCTTATCCATAATAACTCTATTGAGTCGCTCAGAAACTCCATTCTGAGCAGCACAGTACGGCACAGTTAATTGGTGAGAGATACCTTCTTTCTCTAAATAGAGTCTAAAATTTTCATTAACATACTCTCCACCATTATCAGAGCGCAAACACTTCACATGAAAACCGGTCTGTTTTTCTACAAAATTTTTAAAATTAATAAAACATGACAATACCTCAGATTTCCTCTTCAGCAAATAGCCAAACGACTTTCTGGTAAAGTCATCCGTCAGGGTAAGCAGGTATTTCGCTCCACCGAAGCTCTCATCTTTTATAGGACCGCAAACATCACTGTGTACTAGTTCCAGGGGTCGACTAGCACGTTTTGCCACTCCTTTAGGGTAAGCTGTCGCGACTGGCTTCCCCTCAAGGCAGGCAACACAGTGTCGAATCTCTTCTTTGTTGTCAACCTGAAAAGAAATGTCACGTGCAGCACTCTCCCTCAGTACACACATCCCTCTCATACTGAGATGCCCTAACCTCTTATGCCAAACACTAGCATCTTTACATTCAGATGAGGCATACTGTGCAGTCTGTGACCTTTGCACTTGATGTAAAGTGTCCATCGACTGCCCCTTAACAGAAATACCGTGCATTTTATAAATTCCCTTACATAAATTTGCAGACAGAATTGGCTTCCCTTGTACAGTGCATTTATCATATATCAGACAGCCATCATCCCTAAAAACCACTATCAAGCCACCTTTAGTCATTCTGCTGACAGACAACAAGTTTGCTGAAAGACCTTGCACACATAAAACATCTTTTAAAGTATAAGATAAGTTATTTATACATACATCAACATCTCCAACTCCAGAGCTCTTCATTTTTACATCTTTATTTGCTATTGAGATACTGCTATTTTCTTCCTTGAAGTTCTTCAACCAACTGATGTTGCTACACATGTGTGATGAACAGCCGCTGTCCACGATGAATTCTTCATCCTTAGAAGCCATAAAACAAGTTGTAGAAGCCATTAAAGTTTGATTGTCCATTTCTTTATTATCCTTTTTCTTCAATTTCAAATATTTGAAACATTTCGACTTCACATGGCCCGGCTTCTTACAAAAGTTACAAATTATTTGTTTCTTTTTGGTGTTTGAAAAGAAAGCGCTATTCAGAGCATCACCATTGTTGTTTCTCCTGTATTCCTCTTGAAGAAGACGTGATCTCACAAGCTCAGAAGAGAAAGTATCAGTGAGACTTACAGTTTCCAGAGCGGAAACCAAATAATCATATTCTGAAGGCAGCCCGCTTAGGAGTAATTCAGCTATCTCTTTATCCTCGATGACTTTGCCGATGTCAGCTAGCGCTTGAACTAACTTCATCACTGTATCAATGTACGTTGTCATATTAGAATAATCTTTGTAATCAATCCTGTGCAACTGTCTAAGCAGAACGACACGGCGCATCAAACCTTTATCTTGAAACGTACGTGACAGCTTGTCCCAAGCATCTTTTGCCGTTTCACAGTCAGTTATGTGTTGGTATAACGAAGGTTTCAAGCTTAGTGCAATTCTTGCAAGTGCTCTTTGTGAGCGTACGCTATCAGTACTATCTCCCGAAACCGTGTCCCATAATCCATCCAGAACGAGACACATACGCATGGAGTATTTCCAAGTAGAATAATTTTCAACGCCCGACAATTTTTCAACATTGTACGCACCACTCAGAATCAACTTCTCACCATTGGTGCCGTCCGTCGAAGCTTCACCAGTTGAGGGCATCGCGAATACGTGCCGTCACCGACCGTCGCGAACACAAGTCCAGCTGCGCACAAAGCGACCCTCGAACCGCCAATTCCAACAAAATTTCTGCTCAACTCTTCTTCCACACCAGAATATCCAAATAGCCGACCAACCCGTTTCTGTTTCTGGGCTAATAACCTGTAGCAAAAGTTGAATGGCAGGGGCGCAGTCCTACACGTCGCAGGGAAGAACGAGCAGCGTTCCGGTGGGGTTGAGCAGAAATAAAACTTGGATTCTTAATAACGCATTGCTGGGAGTTTTATTTTATATTCCACAATTATTAACACATTGAAAATATTATGATTTGTTGAACTAATTGTTAGAAAATCTGAGACGCAGATATTGATGAACAAAGGTTAGAGCGGAAGAGAACCAAAGACAAAAAAATGAATTGACAGATACATTGTCTTAAAAAAAAATTGCCTATGACAAGTTAAGAATACTATTCACGATCAGATTTACAACAGTGTCAATGTCACCCAGGCCTTTTCCCCTGAAATATGGATAACTAACAAAGAGGCAGCGTACAACCAAGACAATCGGTACCCTAAATTTGCAATCCACCCCAAACTTGTCCGCTCGTGTAAAGTGCAAATTAGTACGAGCTTGGATATTGTGAGGGTATCCACTGTTACATAAAAAATAGACAAAATATCAAATTTTCTTAATCTTTAGAAATATTTTCTTAATTATAGCATCATTTATTTCACCAGCGGCTGTAATCCTTCGTGTACTGTCTCTTTTAGGTCCCGCGGAACGGTTGACAACTTTTATTGACACCACAAGGAGGGCCTCTCTCCAAATGAAATTTTTCCATAAATAAACAAAAACAAAGCAATATTTTCGAATGCCGATGATGGGCCGAAGATGGCTTTGTTGAACAAAGAGTATAGAATAATTTAGGATACCATTAATTTTTTTATTAATCTATGTAGTAATACTCGATAAACTTAATTTGTGTGATTTCTATACATTGCGTAGATTAAAAATTCACAAAATTTTGCATCAAAATAGGTCCACCAGCTTAGGTGCAATGATGCTACAGACAGTTAGACCGATGCACTCGTCTTTATAACACCCCTCTTTTTTATTGGGGGCTAAAAACAGTAACATAACATTTTAGTTGATGTCAGGCTTTTATTGATAGACACAAGCAACCGAGTGATAACATTTATCTATATCATCATCAGTCTGATCGCTTCACTGTCACTCTTTACACTGCACTCTGAAATGTCATCAATCCTTTACTTCCACCGCCACAGTGCTGTCACTGTCAGGAATTTTGCAGAATGGATTTTGTAAAAAGCAAAATGGAAGTTACCTCTGATAATGGATAGAAGTTGATTTTCAATCGACTTCAAAAAAGGAGGAGGTTCTCAATTCGACTGTATGTTCAATTTTTTTTAATATGATTATATGATTAATTCTGTAAACTGTTGGCCGATTTTCAAAATTAATTCTTTGTTTGAAAGAGTATACTCCTGAAGTGGTCTCATATTAATTTTATGGAAAATTATTCAGTGCTTTTAAAAAAATCAACGAAAACAAAAAAATACTTACAAACCAGAACATCATCTAAATACACGAAGATTTTTTCGTTAGTTATCTGCTAATAGGCATTGTAGGCCGCGAAAAATAGGAAAACTGAGTAAATAAATCATGTAGTTTCAGAAGTTGCAGGATTATGTAGGGGTAGCTCCCCTGAATGTCACTTTATGAAGTCCTCTCGATTATAGGTGCGGTCTTTTTTAAATTTTTTTGCTCATAGCTTGAATTTAGTAAGCAGGTAGATTGTAATTAGAAGACTTCTTCAGACGACTTACCCTTACACAATCCTGAAACTATTGAAACTTTATAAATTTATTCCTTTTTTGACACTAGTTATCTACTTTGTGCGAACTATTGTTGGGATTGAAGTCGGTGACTCATACGTTCTTAACGTGGAAAATTATTTTTTAGATACATTATACTACTAACTGTTAAACTGCTGCCTTGTTCACATCCCCAGTGCTTTTATGGAATGAAGTGTTGCTTATTTTAGGCTCTTGACAGGGCTGTATTTCATTGGGTGTGATATTTTACGTGATATATTACATAAAATATTACTACACACTGCTTAGTACAGGCAAACAGCTGCTACGCTAAAAAGCGTATTAAAAGTGATGAAAGTTTCTGGTAATATCGATAGCAAAACATAAGCAACACATATTCTCAAAAGGGACCCGGCGCGCCATAACTGAAGTTTTAATGATCTCCCCTGAACGAGTAAGTAAAGGTTATAGAGTCGATGCACTCTTGACATTAAATAGTTATTGAAACGGTTTTAATAATATTTGATGCAAATAAATCGTTTAAAACACAATCTACGGTGTGCGCTAGTCGGTCAGTCACATCAATAATTAGAAAATTTTCAATGGCAATGCTAAGTAATAAAATGCTTCAATTCTCAGTGGTCCATTCATAAAAGTTCAAATTTTTTTGAAATATCTAGAAGTACAGGATCAACGGCACATCATGCTATCCAAAACTATCAAATTTCTTCAATCGATTTCCAATTTTATCTCCAAGAATTAGACTTTACTATCCATTGGGGAAATTTTACAGTTTGTGGTAACCTGATGTGCTATTGACTGTACATTTATAATAAAAAAAATATATACAGTGAAAAATAAAACCTCCTCCTTTTTTGAATTCGGTTAAAAACTGGGATCTTCTTGTGTATGTTACGCACTGCTGCGGCGAAGCCATCGAGAAACACGGCGAAGCTATCGCTGTGTCACTCGACATCTCGAAGGCATTTGACAGGGTTTGGCACGCAAGTCTGCTGAGCAAGCTACCTGCGTACGGCGTCCCTACCGACTTTTGTGGCTGGATAGCTGACTTCCTGAGTGGATGGTCGATCCGATTGGTCATAATTGGTAGCTCCTCTGACCTCATGGCTATTGATGCCGGAGTTCCTCAAGGGTCCGTTCTCTCTGCGAGTCTTTTCCTGCTGCACATTAACGACATTCTTGTGCCTGGAGTTGTTGCGTACACAGATGACAGTACAGTCATGGAGAGATATCTGTCTAGTGCAGGAGCCGGTGGGCATAAAATTCGATCAGAGAGGGAAGCAATGGTAGAGCGAGTGAACTCAACCTTAAGTCTTGTTTCCCAGTGGGGACACATTAATCTGGTTAGTTTCAACGCCACGAAAATACAAGCGTGTCTGTTCTCCGCGAAACGAAGTCCTTTCAACTTGGCTCATACTTTCCGGAGTACATCTGTACCCGTCGCCGATGAGCTTGAACTCCTTGGCATGAAGTTATCTTGCTAACCTTAACTTCGGCACCTCCATCAAATTCAAAGCTCAAATTGCGGCCAAAAAGCTAGGCATCCTTAGTAGGGTTAAGCGATACTTCACGCCTGATCAACTCCTAACCCTATATAAGGCACAGATCCGATAGTGCATGGAGTATTGTAGCGACCTCTGGGATGGTTCGGCCAAATATCAGCTAGCCGCTCTGGAATTTGTGGACCGCAGAGCCAGGAGGCTCATTGGTGACAAAAAGCTTGTAAAAAACAAACTCCAAAGCCTGGCTCATAGAGGCAAAGTAGCTTGCCAATGTGTTTTCTACAAGATGTACTTCGGGGAGTGTGCTCATGAGCTGCACGAGCTCATTCCGCCTACCCCTTTCTTCTACCGGACATCCAGACGACATCGAAATTTCTCGAATCCGTACTGAGCGCTTCTGTTCATCTTTTATACTGCGCACCGCTAAGGAATGGAATTCTCTTCCTGCGTCTGTATTTCCGGGCTCATATAACCCAAGTCTCTTTAAAGTTCGAGTAAATAGGCATCTTCTGGGTGAGCTTGCTGCATCCTCGACCACATTTTCGCCCCTGGGCTAGATTGTGGTCAAGAGCAAACCCATTCGTTATAATAAAAAAGATGCAAAAGGAAAGGCAAAAATATCTTGATATTTCGGTTTTACGTTCAGCTCGTTGTCAGATAAGACTAAAAATTTAATTCACTACAAGGAGCTTCTTAACAAACTCTTGATACCTGTTATGTCGTTACCTTTTGCGAAATACAATGATTATTATATGTACTTACTCTCTGTTTTGAGAGAGTAACCTGACTGATAAGTTCGACGATCTTAGAAGAAGAAAATTGAATTTGATGTTCCCTAACGTCCCATGAGAGGATATTATTACCAGTTCCACATTTTTTTCATTTTATTATTAGGTACTCAGTGACAATAAATTCGTTTCAATTCGTTTTTATGCGAATATCAATAAGTAAACGTTAATAATAATAATATTAACCCTGCAGAAAGCCACCATCCTGAACACTTGCCGTATTACAAGAAAATTCTTAACGTCGTATACAGTCACGCAAGATTCGGTATAGGTATTCCTAAAATCATCTTAGCACAAACCATATATCAACTTCAGCCCAAACCCTTGAAATAAGAAATCCTGATATTTAAATTATGTAAAAAGTAAGACTGGATTTTTTGAAGGTATCAGAGTCAACGTTACTAGTATACATATAACCTGTGATGCAACGATACCACTCAATTTAAAGCTGTTATTTAGATATTTCGGTTTTTACGACCACCAATATTACAATTGATCGAAAAAGCAAATGTCTGAGGTCAATGCAATGCTACAGGGTCGTTTGCTTTCCGATCATCAATTTCACCTGTCGAAAGTTTTATATTTTCCGCTGTTACTTACTTTCATGCCAATGTTTAAATAAACAATTTTTTAACGCAATTGTTAGCACTTGGGGATTGAGTTTTAAATACATTTTGAGGTTAAATACCTCTATCATAATAGGCATTTTAAAAATAAAGTTGTTAAAATACCTCTATTTGCAAAACCGATTTCTATATTAATCTTTAAAAAAAATTGTAGTCTTTATGACATTTTTTTTTTCCAAAATGGATTGAGTTAGAAGCCAAAAAATCATCATCGAAACACATATTTTTATTTTTCAATTACAAATACAAATTTTTTTATCTATGTACAAGTCCTACAAACATCATAAAAACGCCGATCAATCAATCTTCGAAACCAAACTCAACCATAATTTGCTTAATCTCATTTAAGGTCAATTTCTTATTTCATAAGTGTAAGGCACGTGCTCAGAGGGTGAAAGGTCGCTATGTGGGACGACGACCCAGAGAAAATGCTTCTATCATTAAGGATCCCACCCATTAAAGAAAGACCCATGTCACTATACCCCTTCTACAACACCTACCCTTCAGAAAACCATGCTCTACCTTGAAATAAAGTGTTTTCGTTGTTTAGCAGAGGTCTCGATAAGTTAGTTGAGGAAATGCTTCAAGAAAGGTATTTCACCGGTGCGGCATCCGTAGGCGACTGATAAATTTGTATCTCCAGAGGAAGGGGTGGAATTTTCTGCGCGTTTCTTGCCATTAAAACGGATACATTAAGAAAATATTCGAACTGAGACTCCGAATACAAATGTAATGTTGTTGTCGTTAGATCCAAATGAATTTTTTAGGTCGGTGCCAGCGAAATTATATAATTTCTCTTAAGTTTTATACAGGGCTTTAGATAAATCACTTTCAACCTTTCGGGTGGTAAATCAGTCCATGAAACTGAACAACTTTCCCAAGAAACAAAGAAAAAAAATGTTGACTTCCCATACAAAATACGGTATCAGCTGACGCAGTTTGTTTGAAAACTAAAAAAAAATTAGTATTCCGACCTTTGTTCCATGGGAAAGTTGTTCAGTTTCATGGACTGATTTACCACCCGAGAGGTTGAAAGTGATTTACCTAAAGCCCTTTATATGGAATGTAAAAATTAAAAGAAATGATATGTTTGCATCAAAAAATTTGTTCCCAAACTTGTTTCGTAATACCGTCGTCATTTCATAATTTTAAGTTTATTTAAATCTGAGGTCAAATAAATTATTTGTTAGGTACTCTTTTTTATTATTATTATTATTATGTTTGTCTTATGACACATAATCTCGGGCAATTTTATTATTATTATTATTTTATTTTTTCTCCCTTAAAAAGGAGATAATCTTAACATGCGGACCGTAGTCAAGCGTGACTGAATCAAGACATCTATAGGTATTTTCACATTTGAGATGATACATACTAATAAAGATGATTTGATTTGACCATAAATATCTTGGTCATGGCATCGGTCGGTGAAAGTTATAAAACTAATTTCATTCTAAATTGTATTCCAAATGAGCATTTAATATAGTTAGTAACAATTAGTATGAGTATATATATTGAACAATTTGCGAAATTATTAATAGGTTTGGTGTCAATAATTGTATCATTAGCAATTGAAGTGACTAGTGACCACGAAAGATAGCAACTGAGGATACCGGGAAAGTATCATTTTGCTTCCCGGTGTCTCAGTTCGCGTGTCTAAAATTGACGTATACATGTAAAATAATATTAAATTAATGTTTATTAAATAAAAAGCAAATCAATAAAAGTAATTTGAAAAAATCATAACAATGTGACATAATGCCTGAGGTGCCATCAAATGTTTTCTTCGTTTACCTAGATGTTGTTCAGAAAAGATTTCTTTTAAAACCTTTTTATTCGTTTCACTGTTTTCCTATTCTCGGATTTAAATAAGGTGAGGGCAGTGACTCCTTCGTCGTACCTTCCACCGGATGGAAGGGATCACTGGTGGGTGGAAAGGAATAATGCGTTAAGGGTATTGTTTGCATTTCTGTTCAAATAAGTATTAATGAAAATAATACAAATGCAGTTTAGCTGCTTTTCACGAACTACAAATCAAATCTAATTTGTTTCACGCTTGGCAAATATTTAGAGTATATTTTTTTTATAAATGAATATCACAATTAAAAAAATATGTTAGTGAACTTACGAGCATTTTAGTATCATTAATAATTATAAGTAAATATAAAAGTTTGTATCTTAACAGATGATTGAAGTAGCGTCTATGTGCGGCATTTTATACCATATTTGTCCCGTTGGGTTAGACAGAGACCACCTTAGGGGCCGTCTATTAATTACGTGAGGCTCGTCTATTAATTACGGGGGGGGGGGTAGCAAAAATCACGAAATATCACAAGGGGGGAGAGCGGGGTGTAGTAAGACATCACGTGTATTTATTTTTTCGTCAAACGTGTGAATTCTAAACCGAAAAGCGGCGTGTAGTGTGGCTTGATGAAACCGACTTTGATCTTCGACAAAGCACAGTGCCAACAACTGACTGGCACGATGCTTATCCAGTTGTTAGTGTTGAAGAAAGTTGCTAATCCCTGGTCCGAGGACTATGTACATTAAATACGTTCATTTATTATTTCTCATTAATATTATTTTTATTTCAGTCAAAAACAACCTCTGCAACCTTTCTGTCTAGAAATTTTTATCATGGTCCTTAATTTCAGAATAAAATCAGATAATATTCGAAAAATTTTTAGATTCTTTGTAGGTACTAAAAAATACACGTGATTTTGCGTGGGGGAGGTTTATTCTTAAACCTCACCACGTATCACCAAGGGGGAGGGTGGGTTAAAAATGCTAAAAAAAACATCACGTGATTAATGGACGGCCCCTTATATTACAAACTAAAATGAAATATGAAATACTAGATAACTTTCCTTTAACATTTTCCTGGTAGCTTTCACCACATCATAAAATTACCCAAATCAATTCATATTTAATGGAGACGGAAATGACGTTCCAAGTTTTCCAACCTCTTGTTTGTTTTCGCACAAAAATATTCCGTTCATCACCAACTCATCTTATCGGCTGTCATTTGACGTCGATTCGAATCAAAATATTATCTTTCCTTACAACTGTAGTTGGAGAGTTTATGAACTATTTTTAGTCGTTAAAAACACCTCGGTCTAGTTTTAGAGAAAAATTTCCAAACTATAGTGGTTTGTTGATGATGAGTAAGTAGAGCACACTTTGTTGTAGCCGAACTGCAAATAAGTGTGGTCTAATTTAAATTTTGGTCAGATTTTTCAGCTTCGACAAATAAATTTGTTACATATTTGGCCGTTTCATTCGTTTCTTACCTGTCGTCGTGCTACTAATTAATGGTTTACCGTGGTCTCATTAATACGGTCGAAAGTGGTAAGACCAAGTGTTCAGAGGAGATCATTTACGGAATTCTTTATGTTTGTCATGTAGGTATATAATTAATCGCCAAACTATTGTCTTTGACAGGGTGTTAGAATTAACATTTTAGTATGAACACTTCGAAGGGCACGATAAGATGACGGTCCCGGCTGTTGTCGATTTATTACAGTGGTCAAACTAAGTCAGAAGCTATTTGGCGGTTTGAAAACTCTGACACTAAGGTAAGTCAAGTTTGCCACACATTCGACAATGTACCCGAAAAGAAAGAAAGTAGTATAAGGGTTTATAGCTTAAATTTAATAGCTTAAATACATTTAACTTGGTTGTCAAAGCAACAAAATCTGTCAAATTAATCAAAATTAGTCTCGCTAAATATGTTTAGCACTTTGATGCAAGTCGCCCTTAAAATAAGCGATTTTTTTTTGTTTAACTTTTATTGACAAATATTGCAAGTAACAAAAACATACACGAAGCAAATGTTTGACGTCATACGTATGTTGTCCGGAAAATCAATAATAGCCGGCGATAAATAAGTTTAAATTTAACATTTGTTTTATATTTGCGCCTCACGCAAATTCGCAATACATGACAAAACATCCGCTGAGAACGGGATCTTCCGTCCATCTTTTAATTACTAACACTTACGGGACCTTCCTACGACCCACTTCAAACCCCGTAAACATCTAACAGTTTCTTATAAGTGATTGATTTTATTCTGAAATAGTGTATCAAAGAACTATAAAATGCAAATTGGGTTAATTGGCCCAGATGGCTTGTGACGGAAACAGATTCAAGAATTCAATACTTTTGTAAATGTTCTGTGTAAAAGGCATTGTGTTTTTACTTAGATCATAAAGTCATAATCTATTCGGGGAAAAGAGTTGCTTTAATACTTACTTAATACACATACTTAATTAAAAAGTCTAAAGAACATTAACGATTTTCCATACAACTGAGGCCTTTTTGAGAAGTTACGAAAAGTATTTAATACACGTATATGTACAACACTAAAGATTTTATACAAATACGTGTCTGAAACACTTTATATGAAAAATCGTGTATGTTCCTTAGAGTCTTTTGATAAGTGTATTTTGCTGTCTGTAAGGTATTTAAAATTAAAACAGTTTAGTGTTCGAATTTTTTCCTGTAATTTATTATGATCGATTCAGCATAGCTAGCATAGCCCGGGACAAACTCGCGCGTGACGCCACTCCGATGAGGTAAAACCTCACTTTAATTGTGCGACCGAGGGCACTACGCAAAGGTTTGCTCGTCCTTCGGCGATAACATTTCGACACTTTTTGACATTTGGCCGCGTTGTTTGTATGTTGTGTATGAGCTGGTACATCTCTGAAGATCTTACTAATATTTGTAATAATATAATTAACTCTCGCCACGTGCGATCAATATAGATTCGTTACGTTTCTTCTGTTAAAGGGTTCAAGACCAAGTTGACTGTCCTTATAAGTTGTTTTTTATATCTTCTGAAAAGCCTTTACGGTACTCCAAGTATTATTAGATAGGGTATAAATAGAGATATCGAAAATGTAGGAATGTGATGACCGATTTGAATGCTCGTGTAAATAAGATATTCGTTATTAAACGAGTATGTTAACTATTAATCATTCGGTGGTTACTGTCAGATGAATGACTACAAAGGCAGGATAAAATTTGAGATGACAAACCTATTGGTGTTGGAGGCTAGAAAAATTACGAAAAACCGAGTCCTTTCAACTTGACTTCTTCTTTTCGGAGTACATTTGTACCTGTCACCAATGAGTTTTAAGTCCTTGGCATGAAGTTACCTGCCAACCTTAATTTCCAATCCAAAGCTCAAAATGCCGCCAAAAAACTGAGCATCCTTAGTAAGGTCAAGCGATACTTCACGCCTCAACAATTCCTAACCTTGCTTGCTACATTCTCGATATATTTTTTTAGGAATTTAAATAGCTTCGGTCTTACGGCACTAAACTACCATCATTTTACAGTCCAGTTATGATTAAGAATCGACCAAAGTCGTGAAAATGCAGAACACAACAAATTGTCTCTGAAAACTTTAGTTTTATCGGTCTCCAAATTTTTCTAAAACATTACAAAGGTGCAGAGTTTCTTCCATTACTCAGTCAATGACCTCTTTGGTAAACTTTACGACACCTATAATGAAGTTTCCATCACTTAATCTTATAAGTAAAAGTACTTTTTGACCGCGCCTCAAGTCAACCTGGCAACGGTCGACGCTCCTTCAGCATAACATCCTCAAACTTTGTAACGTGAACAAAGGTTCGAGCCTTTCAAACCGAACACAGGAGAGGGTATCACAGCAGAAAATAGTCAGCAAACATTCACTAGATTAAAAACAATTGAATTTTCATTGTTGTTAAGAAAAATGTGAAAGTGTTTGTTGTTCTTTTTTTACGCCGTTTTATTTCAACCCCTGACGGAAAAAGAGGGGTGTTATAAGCTTAAAAGCAGTGCATCTATGTACCCATATATGTGTGTCTGTCTGTGGCATCGTAGCTCCTAAATGGTTCTTAGTTATATTTTATCAAAATTTTTACAGCCGTTTAGCATTCATAAGCTATGAATTTTGGGGTAATACCATTAATTTTAGAGCTATCGTTACAGCCTTTGGAGGACTTAAAATGACATCCACGCTATAAAATTCGCATTTGTAAATGCCACGTAGGTAAATGCATTTAAAATCACGTTTACATTTCACAGCAATAGGAAAATCACGTCTGTTACATTGTTAATAATAACAATCATCGGTAAGATTAAACAAACTGCGAGAATTTCTGCGCAATTAGAAATTCCTATAAAACTTAAAATGTTTCACAACCACTGTCTTTCAATCTTTGATGTAAAACACACTCTCATCTGTTTAAATTAAGTAAGTATGTTCCTATTTACCAAGTTCTCCAAATTCTTTAACGCAGGTCAATGGATCCAGTACCGAACATCTTTAGTTATTCAAAGGAATACTAAGTTCGTGACCGTTGAAGAAAAGCAAACAGTGAAATTCCTTAGAAATGATCAAATCCTTGAATAAGCTTTTAGATCTTTCAATATTTCAATTTTAGGATGCGGTTTCATATTCGCACAACAATGGTTGTGTGATGTATTTACGAATTTTGTAGAGATAAAGATTTTAGTACCTCAAAGACCTTTTTCAAGGTTAGAAATGAAAAACCGTTTCATTCTCTACCGAGAAATATTTTCCGGGTTACATAAAAATCTGTCTCTTGTTGATTCCTTGCATATTACGTCTCCCGACTTCAAAGCGAGACCAAAATTTACGATGTTTATTCATCAAATAGATGCACTTTTTATATCCGCAATGAAAAGTTTAAAATACTCATGGGAAGTACGTCCGGCCTTCTGTTGGCCTAGACACGTCGAAAGTATAATGATGCTTCTGTAATTGATCTGTATAATTCAGTGGAAGACTTGACTTCATATCAGGAAGATTAGTCAAAGAAGAAATTGTATCGCTGGCCTTAAAAACGCGGACGGATTATAAGTGGCGCCTTGGGCTGAGTTAGTAAGCAGTCACTTTAGTACGTATGATGATTCTATAACATAATAATCTAAGTATTTTCTTACATAATATTTTCAACAGCATACGATACATTACAAAAATTTAAATTTAAATTTTAAGAATTTTCTTACAACTAAACACAGTACAGGACTTTTATGCACATGCGTATGTCTGCTGCAGTGAGAAAAGGACTTGGCCATAACGATTTTGCCAGGCCAACGTTGACTGTCAGCCCTTGTAAGGTACCGAGAGGGGTACCTATTTTTTAATTTAAAGCGCCAACACATAAATTCTTTGTAGACTTTTTCGAGGCATACAAAATAAGTCTGAAGGGTAATATGATAAACTGTATACCATACGTATTTACTCAGGTGGTACTTACTGTAACGTTGAGGTCAATGATGAATCGGTCGATAGCTATGTTTGAC
Source organism: Aproaerema taeniolella (assembly GCA_949987775.1). NCBI lineage: Eukaryota > Metazoa > Arthropoda > Insecta > Lepidoptera > Gelechiidae > Aproaerema > Aproaerema taeniolella. The sequence continues at coordinate 17,069,889 of OX465246.1, read as the reverse complement.
GTATTCAGGAAATTACTTGGAAATTACAACAATTATCTGAATGAATGATCGACTAACTTTTATAGTTTATGAGGTAAAAATTTAGTAGCAGTAATAGTTACACGGATACACACTAATGGCATATTTGTATCCCTGGATGGAAGGCCGGGGTTAATGGTAGTCGTAAAGTTGAGTAAGGACTTCAAATTGTTGCAGTAGGTCAGTGAGTTATTTTGTTTTCATATGAAGTGGTGTCGAGTTACGTATCTACTCGTTTCAAATTGATACGATGCTCTATTTTTTCAAACGTTTGATGTGCCAGTTTACAAATCAAGGGTCTTAAAATGATAAGTTTTGGTTAATGACAGGCTAAGGTGAGCAACAAAACGAATTGCCATCTGAGTTAATCGAAAGTTGTGCCTATTCTATTCTGGATATTTGAATTACTGATTTATTCTTTCTTCTTATCATGTAAGTATAGTTAAGTATGTAGCAAACTTGACTAACCCTGGTGTCAAAGTTTTAAACCGCCAAATGGCCTCTGACTCGGTTTAACGACTGTTGTCAATTGACGACACTTAACGTGCCCTCCGAAGCACGGAATACCTCGTGATAAATTGCCACTTTGGCCACCCATCAGTTTCCCTGCCCCTATGTTCGTTGCTTAACCTCACTAATGTTCAGGGCTTCTTTATAGTTTCTACTGCTTTATAATAAATCTGTACGTACAAAATTGCCGTTGTCTATACAATATTTTTGGAAAATTGATTTTTACATATGTGCTACGTTTTTGGGTTTTTGAACGACAATATGTTAATTTAATACTAAAAGGGTCTAAATATTATATATTAACTTTGCTCCCGACGACGTTTCACGTTTGTTTTGTGGTCACGGGTGACACTAAGTTATTTTTTATTTTATTTAGTTTATTGAAAGTCGTTATTGTAAAAGTCGTAATTGTACAGCAAATATGCAATAAAACAGGTAACAAATGAAACGAGCTATAAGTACTTGAGCTTCATTTTCAGTTTAAAAATCCATAGTAAAAATACATATATTAATTTTATTTAATTTTATATGTATATTAGTCTGTAAGGTATTTATCTATGGGTCTAGTTGCCTGAAAATAAATGATTTCAATTATTTACTAAAAATCTCCAAGTTTTCAATAAAATACAATTTTAGTAATAGCTGTTCAGTCAAATACATGATGAACAAAATAGAGCTTGAGGAAAAATCGGCAACTTCATATGCTATTTCTAACAGTTTGAATTTATTATTAGGTGAAGATTCTCTTTAAATTTTTGAGCACCGACATAGCAGAAAAGAATTCAACAGAGAGTGGTCTTCCGTATGGACGCCATCATTGTTAAAAGTCTCGTTTAATATGCACATAAATAAACAAGATTAACTGTTTGTCTTATTCGTTTCGTAATAAACTTGCTTCAATAGTAAATTAAAGGGTGTCCTTAAACATCAACTTTGCAACAATCATTAAGTCACGGTTTTTTTTATTTTTGTGATTCTAATTTATTTACAGACGAAGAAACGAAATTTTAATTAGAGCCGGTAGCTATTTGACTTTGGTTCATAGTTTCCCAGGTCTACTATCTGCATCTTCTTATAATTGTAAGGCTGAGGTAGATCAGCAGCTTCACCATGTTATAATTGTGATTAGTGTAAAGAATACAACAGTACAAAACGGTCGTAGTTTTGTACTGTTTTCTTTAAACATAAACATAGACGCCTGGGACTTCGTTTCCGTGGTAATTTTAGAAAATTATGTGGCCTATGTGTTAATCCAGGGTGTCAGCTACCTGCATACCAAATTTTATCAAAATTGGTCTAGCTGTTTGAGCGTTAAAGAGTGACAAACATCCATACATCCTCACAAACTTTCACATTTATAATGTTAGTAGGATAGGATTATATACTTAAACAATCACAGTTTGATCCTTTTGTCGACAATTTATACTACAGACAACATAGATAGAGTATTCGTGACCTCAAAAACCGTTAAGCAGCTAGGGCCTTTCATAATTCGAAAACGGCACGGCAAAATAGTATTACCATTGCCTCCTACGTATTAGTGATACTAGAAGCTGGGAACATAGGGGGCAATAGCAATTAAAATTTTGATATGCCATGCTAGCCCAATCGGCTTAGAATTCAAATCAGATTTAATTCCTACAAAAGGTTTTATTGTTTTAATAGCTTCATTTGTTGCCAAATAAGACTATCCTAAGTTTCCCTCTCGGCGGAGGTGTGCGTAAGTGGTGGGGGGTAAAAATGTACCCCAAAAGGTATATTTTTGCGATTTTTTGTTTATATCTCGTAAAGGACTTACAATATCGAAAACTGTCCTTCATAAAAGTTGGAGGGCATTTAATCCTGCGTAGGATAAGACCAGATTTATATTTTTTGGATTACCCGTTCTCATGCTTTAGCTCATCAAAGTTGTATAAAGCGTCAAGCAGGCTAAGCGAAAAATTGGCCCCCTAACGACGGATTTGGTAATTCTTTCAGGTGGTGCACTCGCATGCCCTAAGATCACTCTATGCTTAATATCAGTCCTCGATCTTCTTTTGTTTTCGAGTTATTTAGGATAATGTCGAAAAATCAGGGTATCACTGAAAGTGTCATATTTTGTAAACTGTTTAAGTTAGATTAACCAAACAAAATCATATTTAATAATAATAAAATAGACTTCAAAATGCATACTTTTTTATTATTCTAACTTGAATAGTTTACAAAATATGACACTTCAAGTGTACTCTTGATTATTTTTTAAGAAAAAGAAAAATCGTTTTTTATAATGAAGATTAAAGATATGATGCTGATTAAAAATATGAATTTTATAGTCTATTTTATTACTTTTAAATATGATTTTGTTTGGTTAATCTTACTTAAACAGTTTACAACATATGACACTTTTAAGTGATACTCTGATTATTTTTTAGAAAGAAAAATCGTTTTTTTATAGTGAAGTTTAAGGATAGGATGCCAGTTAACAATATGCATTTTGTAGTCTATTTTATAATTATTAACATGATTTTGTTTGGTTAATCTAACTTGTACAGTTTAGAAAATATGCCACTTTCTGTGAAATTCTAATTTTTCGACATTATCCTAAGTAACTCGAAAACTGATATTAAGCATAGAGTGTTCTTAGGACCTGCCAGTATATCACCTGAAAGAATGACCAAATCCGTCGTTAGGGGGCCACTCTTGTTCGCTTAGCCTGCTTGACCCGTTATCCAACGTTGATGAGCTAAAGCATGAGAACGAGTAGTCCAAAAAATATGGATCTGGTCTTATCCTACGCAGGATTAAATGAAGGACAGTTTTCGATATTTTAAGTCCTTTACGAGATATAACCGAAAAATCGCAAAAATATCCCTTTTTGGGTACATTTTTACCCCCCACCACCACACCTCCGTCGAGGGGGAAAACTTAGGATAGTCTTATTTGGCAAAAAATGAAGCTATTAAAACAATAAAATCTCTTGTAGGATTTAAATCCGATTTGAATTTTTTGTTGGTTTTATTCTATTGACCTTTGCCGTACCGTTCGAATTATAAAAAGGCCCAATCGAAGCAACATTTGGTCTAATGTGCATACATTTTATAAATAATTTTGAAACAGTTTAGAGGAACTAATCTTTCGTTACATCCACCTAAATAGATGCGCGAGTAACCTTGTACACAGGATGTTAATAGCGAATAAAAGCGCATCCGTCGTGGATGCACTATTTTGCATAGTTATTCTTGTAAATGCACGGGTGTGAATGACGGCTTTCATTCATCACGGTGGGTATGGCTGATGATATAATGCGATTTGGCCATGAACGTAAAGGGGTTTGTTTCCCTGCAACAATGTCTTACAATTGGTAGTTTCGGTATCTTCGCTGATTTCGATTTTTATTGCAAGTCACAAGGTAATACAAAATATTTCAAGACTAAGAAATACTCTCAACTTCGCTATCATTGATGTGATCAAAGAGAGTTTCTTAATATGAAATGTTTGATCTATAAAGCGATTTCTATTTCCATTACCATGTATATAACGTTGACCCAGAAAACTACACCAATTACTACAAAGTGTGTATCCGTCGAATGTTGATTTATTCTACGTCACTGCTATGCCTCTATTTTCAACGAAGGTGATCGCTAATTAAACTTACATTTACCCCGGTTTTTCTGTTCTAAAATCTAAAAATTTTCCGGTTTTGTCTTAATGGTTTCCGCGTGAAAATATTCCATAAAATAAATTAATGAAATGGTGAAGAGCAGGAAGATATCGAATTTCGGTGTTACGGCATTTCCATTCCATGGAATTTTTTTAGTAAACATCAATCATTATATTTTTTAATTTTTCTTAACAGCCCATATACGTCCCCACCGAGGGGCATGGGCCTCCCTTCGAAACATAAAGGGGATTTAGGCCATAGTCCACAACGCTGGTCCAATGCGGGTTGCTGGACAGTCATCATTATACAATCATTATAATTATGTTAAATATATCTGCCGTGCACGTGGCTTTAATTTAATAGTTTGGAAGATATGAAGGAGTTTGGAAGATTCGGAAGGATGATTTCTAGAATTAAATGGTCTCCGCATAGAATCACATATTTCTTTCACAAGAACAAAGTTGTAAACGAGAGAATTTGCTAACAAAATTAATTTCTATAAATATTTAATATCGTGTTTCATTTACTTTGTTGTTAAAGTATCTAATAAACATTTCCAATTTCACGATGTTTGTGAAACGTTTGAAAGACAAAGAGGTCATGTATCATTGTAATGGCGACGAGCAAGTGCCAAAATTCCTCAAGGATAGTTCCACAGTAAATGCAAGTTCAAGCGTATTACGTAATAGCTAATGCGCACGAGTTCATTTTATTTACAGTTGAAATTAGAGATAACGAGAAATCAATGTGATTCATTTACACACTGTTACACATACCTAATGAGCCCATATATCCACTTAGAGGTATATTTAAAAAAAAACTGTCATTTTCTGTTTTATTGCATTTTGGACAATCAGTTGACCCTAAAATGGGCAATTTGTGAACGTTTTAAACAAATTACTTCAAAAGCCACGTAAGTTGACACAGTTCTAATTCAAAGGCATACTTGCTAATGAAATATTTACCGCAAAAGGGTGACTTTGTACTAGGTTACATTGAGCACAAATTGGGTCAACCTAGCTCATGCACAGCTAGACCGTAGTTCTATTATTTATTTTAAAGCGAGTTCTCATCAGCGAGTTAAAAAACAAAGTTTTGGAACTAATTTAACTGGATAAAGAGCACACTGTTTTAACTTTTTAATGAGAATTTCTGCACGAATGTGTGGTTTCCCTATTATAATTTGTCATGATGAGTTTTTTGTGGTCGGTTAATTAACTTATCTACATACTTTTATTAGCTATGAATAGAGTAAATGAGTTTGAATTATTTTCTTGTAACAGCCGGTGACGAATAGCAGTAGGTGTTGTGATTTAGACTAAAATAATTTTTAACCTAGCATAGATCGAAGATTTGAAAGTACAGAAAAAATATTTATTTTATCAAGCCACTAAAGCACACTCACCAATGAAGTGTGGTAATTGTATCTAGTACATTCACTATGTGTGGCAGATACTTTGTAATCGGTTAGTGGCACAAATAAGTTGTAGTCATCAGCCCATTTACGTCTCCACTGAGGGACATAGTCCTCCTATCAAAACAGTGAAGGAGGATTAGTAGCAATAACGGGAAATAAAAATGAACCTTATCCCAAACATAAATGGCTTACAATCCTTAGTCATAGTGCAAAGACAGGAAACAAGAAGACCTTCACACACCTGCTGCAGACTCTTTATTTTTTCCTACGCAAAATAATTTGCAAAATAAGCGAGAATGTATAAACATCCGGGTGTAATTCCAACTTTATTATCCCGGTGTCAAAGCCGTCAGAGAGTGAGTAGTCTCATGGCTTTCTAATTAGTAATCTGTATTAAGAAAACAAAAATGTGTGAGACGCGAAATGAATGAATCAAGGACAAGGTCTCAGTTTTACCACGTGTTTAATATATATTTTTAAAGTTAATATTATCTCGTCGAGGACAAGTAAAAAAAATAAAAGTATGTGCAGAAGCTCTATGATAAGCTCAGGGGATTAAGCCATAGAGCCCAAATGTTAGAAAGCTCACTACATGTTTTAAGTCTTACACAGACTGGCATTACTGTAAAAATTCTCTAATATATTTTTACAATTTTAAGTACGGTTTACAATAAAAATCGCAAATTTATTAAAACCCAATATATCACCCGACAAAACAAGCAAACGGAATAAAAAGAATGATGCGCCTGAGTGGACGCGAGTGAATGAAGGAAGGACAAGGTCCCCGTGATGGATCGAGGCAAAGCGGTGTCGTGTCTCTAACAACTTGTTATGTTGTGATGTATTATTACAATGACAGTGAATCTTACAGTCATGAATGGATGAATAGTATGAATAATAATCTTATGACCCTCAAAATATTATAAGAAGCTTTTACGAATACCTTGATATTCGATGTTTTGCCTGTCGACGTGAGCGTATAAAGCGGTTTTTTAAGAGTTTATTACGCATACTGTGCTACTGTGCCAGTACTGAAGCGTTAAATACGGTAAAGGAATCGTATATTAGTTACTTTCACCCAAGTATAAAACCCAAATGAGAGAAGTATCTCATCTGTATTGACTATCGATATGAAGGTAGCGATTTCGAAGCTGGAAGCCGGGAGTGTTAAGGTAACTAAAATGAGATATAATAAGATTTATTTTTCGTGAAATACTGAAGTAATAAACCACTGGTATAATATTTTGTTACATTAGTAAAAAAAGTTACCAGTATTGACTAGAGAATACATTTTGTAAAGTTTAAATTATGTATTTTGTAGTTAAGATAATGTAACATCCACTTCGGAGTAGCTTCTTTTATTTACATTTAAATTCAAAGCATTCGCGATTCTGTGACATTGAAATAATATTCAATTTTCAATACAGTGAATAATATTCAATTTTCCACGGAACAGCTAAACGACACGGTGGCTTGAAAAGCTTAACCTTCACTGTGACTAACGACCCAGGTTCGAATTTCCTCGATGAGGGCAAAATTGTCATTATTTCACACGAAACATGGGCCATGGCTACCCACGACACAATATTTCTTAAAGATAAATTTCAGGGACTGCTCGGATTAATTTGATACGTTTATCTAGTGAAAGTGACCTTTACGTGAAACACGTGGGTTTGTATGAACAATTGATAACGTTCTCACATTAAAAGGTTTAATACCTCTTGCTTTAACTACTTTCAAAGCATCCATGGCTACTAAGCTAAAGAAGCGTAAAAAAAACCTTTTTTAACACTCATAGCAAAAATACAGCTGAAATTCCATTAATTATAAGATTGCAGTCAGCAGTCAAACCAATAAAAAATAATTATGAAACAAAATGGTTCTGGTCTCCGTCGCAACAAAGTGGGCGAATTGCCACAACTCGACTCTAACCATAAATTTGTTCACCCATAAACTAACTAGGCCCATCGCAGTCCACTGGTGAAATGATGCAACTTGTGAATGAACGAACTTCTTGATAACAGTCACAGAATAAAATTTAGGTTAACATAGATATGACAATAGTTTTTTGATGATTTTTGAAAATAATTATAAGTTTCCCCGAAAGTTAGGTTCTTTTTAAATACGTTTTTTGTTCCAGTTGACTTCAAATCATAAATTGTATTAGTTTGCTCACTATGCTTCAAGTTTACATAGATTTGATCTCGTGGTAGTGACGCTACCTCTTGATCGACGGATCCTGGGTTTGATTTCTGGTCGGGGTAAATATTTTTGTGAAAAGTAGATCTTTATTCTCGGGTTATGGGTGTTCGTGTCTGTTCGAAGTTTTCCAAGGGACCCACGATATAAGTGAAAACTTTGATGTGGGTCTTTGAGTGTGTAGTATTTATTTTTATTTTATATACTGATCTACTACACTGTGATTTGAGTTATGAGTGGTTGTTATTATGCCAATAATAGCTTGCCTTGAACGTATATTATTGTGTACGTTGTCATAAATAGATAGGAGTTTAAAAAACTATGTACAGAGGCCGCGCATCAGGTGACTCCATTTTCGTTGCAAAACCGCTCTTTTCACAACAGCACAGGGTGCACGCATGTGTAACCTGAGTTGCGGCCGTACGTACACCTATGATAAAAAATATATCACTTTTGTGTAAATGTATTACTTATTATATTTTCAAAGTAAGTCATTAGCAATAAAAACACATATCAGTTTTCTGAGAAGTCAAGTAGAAAATAAATCTTTAGATTTGATGATTAAATTCTACCGAAGTGTTTCTACGAGATTTCTTTTCAATTAATACTAATATCAAATCTTGGAAGTATTCCGATTCAAGTCGGTATTGTTTGTTTAGTATCTAATAAAACGCAAGAACTTGAATAATATTGTGAAAATGAATAGTACACAAGGAAAAGGTTGCAACCACTTGCAATTTATACGAGAGTTAAAAACTTATTCGTTACGAAATTACACGTTTTGAAAACTTGAAAATATACATTTTTCTATGCTTATTCAAAGTGTATCTCCTGTGGTTTCATAATCTACTAGTCCACATTATGCAACCTAATTTACTATTGATTACATAAGCGTGAATGTAAAATTTTATGAATGGAGAGTTCTTTCAGATTCAACATTTGTTTTCTTTTGCATATTTTCATATTACTGAAGACCTACATCTGTCCAAATGATTTTCTTTCGAATTTTATTCAGGAATATATTAAATTAGAACAGTTATAGACTTTAGATAATCTGTTCTGATGCAGCAGGCCGAATACGATAGTGACAGCGCCGCGACAACACCGCGGTCCTATGTCAAAATGTCAACATTGACAACGCCATAGGGCGAGCAAGCCTTTGCGCGGGACCCTCGCGCAATCGAAGTGAAGTTTCAGCGTGAGCCGAGCGCGAGCTTGTCGTTATCGTGCTAGAGCTGCTGATATCATAAAAATTGAAAAAGAAAGAGAAATAAATGAGAAATCGGTTTTTGAAGACTTAGTAAAAGTTGCAGTTTCAGAACGATTCATTATGCAACAAATCGTTTTGAAATAACAAAAAGACTCTCTTTAAGAGGTGTTAGTAAAGATCATTAGCTATCAAATTACTCTCGAGTAGATGGGAAAAAAAATGATTTCGAAAAAAAAATATTTCCTCTGTTTTTTAAAGATATAATAGGGGTTGCAATATAGGTTACAACTTTTAATTTTTTTGAGATAATTAAAATAACACTCATGGAGATAGTTTTGAGTTAGGTTTTAAAAATTACATCACGTAAATGGCTACCATTTACAGCCTCGCCAGTCAAAAAGCGATCCAAGTTACGATTACTTGGAATTTTAACGACACGCATAGGTACTAAGAATTTGTGAGTACGTACATATGTGTTTCCCTTGTAACTCGTTCATTACTGAGTAACATTACCAGCAATATACAAGGAAGTAAATATAGTCTTCCTACATTACTCTGTTTGCATTTTCAACTACACTTAATCTTAAAAAAATGTTGTTACTATTGCATGGCCACGTGAATTATTTCTGTAAAGCCAATGCCATACATCAATCGACTGGGGAAGTTTATTTGAATCGTCCTTTCGGAGGTTGTGAATAATAAAGTTTGTTTACAATTCTCTGATTCACGCTAGATGCTTGTCAAATACTTTGTTGGTTGTTGTTATTAATGTACAGAGGCCAGCGCGTCAGGTTACTCCATTTTCATTGCAAAACAGCTCTTATCACAAAAGCACAGAGTGCACGCGTGTGGGTAACCTGAGTTGCGGCCGTCCGTACAGTTGGTGTGAAACAGCATTTTCACACCCACTGTACATTAATAACAATAAAAAGTCATCACGTGTACGTTCTAAACTCTTTAGAATTCAATAGTAAATCATATTAGTAATATTCCCCAGAATACCTGATTACTCATTTGTAACCCCCGAGACGCAAAAAGAAGGATGTTGTTTTGACGTGTGTATCCGTCTATGGCATCGTAGCTCCGAAACGAATGGACTGATTTTGTTCCTTTTTTTTTGTTTCAAAGCAGGGGTGATCGAGATAGTTTTTACAGACTTCAAAAAGGAGGAGGTTCTATGTTCGACTGTATGTATTTTTTTTTATGTATGTTCACCGATTTCTCCACCATCACGGACCGATTTTCAAAATTCTTTTTTTGTTCGAAAGAGTATAGCGCTTTAAAAAAATGTCACTCAAAATAAACGAGTGACAGTTTTGCTTGTGGTTATCTGCTAACAGGCATTGTAGTTAAAACGTAGTGATTATATGCTCAGTGATTGTAGTTTGCAAAAAATACTAGTTATCTACTTTGGACGAACTGTTGTTGGGATTGAAGTCGGTGACTTATACGTTTTTATAACGTGGGAAATTATTAGCTATAATTTTTTTTTGATTGGTTCATCCGTTTAAAAGTTATAAGCCATGAATGTTTGGAGTGATAACTTTTTTTTGTAGTTATCATATGTTCACCCTCAGAGTGTATGCCAAATGTGGCGTCGTGTTTATGGTGTATGGAATCAATATTACTACGCATCAATAGAGACGTGTCAAAAAGAAATACATCATACGGGAATCATATTTATCTAAATATATAAAATTGAAGGTCCTGACTCACTGACTCATCTACGCCAAGCCCAAATCCTTGGACCTAGAAAACTAAAATTTTGCACAATGGTGTAGACAAGGAATGAATAAAGATTTTACGAACTTCCCACGGGAACTAAGTTCCGGGTATCCTTTAGTAAAGTACAAAATGCGAACATTGCCCTGTTAAATAAATCGTGAGAATTCCTATTGCTCGTTATTTCCGCCTTTGGAATTTCTTTGAGACTCCAAATTCTTGGCCTCTATTGAGCTGGAACTCTGCGAAAATATTAATTTTGCCTTATTACTGTACACGTGTTGTATGTCCTTTCAGTACAGTGACCTAGATCTTTTTGTTCATTTGAGCGGCATTTAAAAGGATACAACTTGTTTCGTAAATACCATATAAAAAGTAAATACGAAATTAAATTAGAAAATGAAATAGTCTCAAACCTAGCAATCAGTTGTACGGTTTGATATCTTTCAAAAGTTTCATGTAATTAATGTGACATACTTGACATATTTAAAATAGAGCTGAGCATTAATCTAAGTTTTTTTATTTTAAATATGGGATTTCCTTTTTATTGGGAATTAAAGAAACACGTCATATAGGAGTAGAAACTGAGATTTTTGGTAAAAAAGTAATGATGGTTATGACAATATAAGTACCCAAAACAAATTTCTTTTTAGATGCCTGAGATGTATATAAATTTAGTTTGCCCTTTTTCATAGTTGCGTCGCTTTCGTTCCTATAGAATCATAATCTTGCTCCGAATACTTAATGAATTAATCGTCAAGACAGTCTGGACCAGGAATCGCATTCAAATAATACTGAATAATATAAGAGCATAAATAGTAAGAGAATTGTCACAAATGCTATAAGTATGTTCGTTTATAACAAAGATAACATTTTGGGTCAAATCATTTGCAATTATTAAACAATTCGTGAGAGTAACACACCAGGAACCTGAGTAAAACTGTTTTAAATAGCTAATTATTTAATCATTTGCAGTGCTGAAAGAAATTCTGGAGTAGGTATTCAAGGGCCAACGTCTCTCCGCGCCTCGCCGCTTTGATTTGGCTGACTGCGATGGGCATTCTTTGGCGGGCCCTATGCGGAAACATATAAGAGGGTCAATCTGTTGCGACACTTTGGAATATATTCATTCATCGCCAAAATTCCTTGTCATTCTATGATAAGAAATGTCAAAATTGTTTACAAGGCAACATCGTATATCACGTTTATGAAAAATGGGTGCTATTGGGTGTTACGTAAAATCGTACAATCTATGAATAGATAGTACAATAGCCGCCGAAAGCAGTAATTACTAAACAATCGTTTTGTTGTTTAGTCAATGACTGCTTTTGGCAGCTATTCTATAAGTCAGAGTTCATGCTTAGCAGCCCCGGATCTTGAATTGTTTCGAGGTGAAAGAAAAACTGAAAAATGCCGCCCCCGCCGGCCTATGTTTTTTTACCTTTATCATTGTATCTTTTCAACCATCAGACTCTCACTAAGAACGCCACAACGACTGGAGGTCGAGCCGGGCCCGGGTCTACTCTCTCCTAGGTCCGGGGCTAGTATTTAGACAAATCTAAGTACAAATCTACCATATTAAAATTTATTGCTAAACACAGATTCTGCCTCAAAATGTCAGTCTTATCTAACGGGATCCTCGTTCATCCCTTCATCGCAAAATAGGTTATACACAAATAACTTCTCGGATAAACCGAAACTTGTTGCACAATACAGTAGATAATGTACCCATGTCATTGACAGATGCTGTCAAGCAATATGTCTCGGTGGGCACGATGTATCTGCGATTTTATTTCGAGTTGCCGAATATTTACTGTTTCCGCTTGTCAACATCTGAACCCGTGCTACCACGTGAATGAAAATGAATGAAATCAGTATTTATGTAACATAGTTTACGTTTATTTATATCTCCTCATTATTTTTTACCTCTTCAGCTAATTTTAGGTTACGCATCTATTGCCAAGTATAAGGTATGTGAATATTTTAGCACAATTAATCATGTTTGCTGGCAGTTTCGTTTTGTTAAAACTATTAAAAAGTTCTTAAAAATTGTTGTGAGTCACAAATCAAGGTTTTGCAACTAGTGAGGGATAACCCAGATTAACCAGGAAGCGTGTGGTGCCGTGGATTGTGCAACGGGCTGCGCAGACGCATTTCGACATCACGATGAATGAATGGATGACCGCCACGCGCCGCCTGAGATATTCAAATTACGAACATTCTCTTGTAAACTTTAAGCTCATCTTTGACACAAAAGTACAAATAATAGAAGACTTTCAGGTTGGGTTGATCTTCAGTCTTGCTTATGCTTACATCACTCAAATGCTTTCAGACGGAAGAGCGGAAAATTAAATATGAGATGTATTACACTGAAGGACTGATATCATAACGTGCCTACGTAACTAATTTGGACTGCATCTGTGTGGTCATTACAGATATTTTTCAATGTATGTATTATGTATGCACTAGTATTACCATAATATTACTAACTTTTAAAGTGCGTCATTTTTGGCACATTGTAGTGGTTGGCATTACAATAACGAACGACATGAAAGTGAGTCCTTATAAAATTTTGACAGACAGTAAAAACATAAGTAGGTTCTCAAATAGCTGAGATTACGTACCGAACTAAACATACGATAATAATATCAACAGATACTGAGATAGGTACCTAAACAACAATACAGAGATGACAGATTTCATACCAGAAGTCTCTATGTTAAGAAATTGTGACCAAAAGAGACTAAGACCATTGATTCAGACATATTCATAACTCAGTGAGGCACATGAGTAAATTTACTCACTAGTACTACCATACTGTTTACTTATTTTTACGATCATGGATGTAAATATTATGCATTTTTAATAAATGGGGTTTTTCCATCGACTGATTTTTTAAATAAAATATTAGACTGTTTTATTTAGCTTCAAGAATCTGAGTGACCTTCAGAATATTATTACCTATACCTACCTTTCATACTTACGAATTTTACTAGTTTTCGCCCTTAGAACTATACAACATTTCACCAAAACCATTAACGTATAGTCTAGGCTTGAAAGGGTAAAAGATAGACAGAGTTACTTTTGTATACACCGGTTACGATCCAAACACACCTCTTTCGCTTTCTCTACATTCATAGTTACCTTTACAAACGCTCGTCGGATTAAGCTAAAGTATTTATAGATATTAATAAATAATAAGTCACTGTACAGTACAGCATAACGACAAAGGCCCTTTCTACAGGGTCTTATCTATAAAATTATTTGATAAATAATTGACTTATTTAAAAGAAAGCTTTCCATGATGAAACAAACACAATTTCCCATCTTTCCCTAATCCTAAAGTACATAGAGTCACCCAAGCTCGTTTTGAAGGGAAGTCTCAACTCGTGATTCACATTAATCTCACAATCGGGACGTATTTTACAGAAAATCCTCTGTTCTCATGATAAGGCACGTTTGATAACCATTTCACAAGATCTAACGAGGGCCGACATTGATATTTTAGTAAGTTACTAGCTTAATGCCTGCGATTTCATTCACGTGGAATGAAAAAAAAAGTCACGCCTTCCGTCATGCTCCGGCATGATCGAACCCGTGTCTTTTATAATTTGGAGGCAAGCGTGCTACTCAATCTATTTGACGATGGTCGACGAACACGTTCTTTTCTTAGTTTTTGTCTCCGTTACGCGCATGAACATTTTCATGCATCTAGACTCATTTTCATGCATTTTCAGCGGAATCAGCTGTGTTGATCGATCAGTCAGTCAGTCAGCCCGTCTGATTAAACTGATAAGTTGTATTTATTTCGTCGTTGTCTTAGGAGATTTATTTGTGACAATCTACGTTCTCTGCCTACCCTTGCAGGATATAGGCGTAAGCTGATGTATTTTATATAAAAATTTTGGTAGTTTAGTCAATAAACTACCAACATTTCTAAATAGAAGTAAGCTATACCTATCGTGTCGTCTATCTTTTCTTCTACTAAACAGATTAGTTTTCATGTGTGCAATAAATTTTTAAATAAATAAATAAATTGTATGTGTAAGGTTTTTACTTGTTTTTTGTCACGATTTTTGTTTCGTTTTCTAATTCGAGGACAGAAAATCGCTATAGTTGTGAGAGGTTTAGCCAGTTAGACTCTGCGTTATACCAAGTCTAGTTGTTGCCAGGGTGCGCCAGGCGTCGAGATTACTAATTCGATTCATTCACGCCGCTGGGGAGGCTCTTTTCGTGCACCTTTAAATTGGGCGACTTTAAATTAGTTAGCCACAATTAAGGATGTGAATCAGCCCACAAAACTGATGAAGTTTCTCCAAGAAACATAGATTGAAATATGAAAAAAAATCACGTCTCCATGCAACTTGTGCGATCAACTGAATTGCCTTTAAAGTTGAAATTTTTTTAAAGAATTTTATGTAGGTTCCTCAGGGAAAGTTGTTCAGTTTTATGGGAAGAATCACCCACTAAAGTCTCGTTAGCTAATTTAAAGTCGCCCCATATAAATAAATCGTAATAAAGCATTCTCTGACATTCTGCAATATTTACTCAAAGCAGCCAGTCATCTTCGACCTTGCTGTATCTATAAGTAAGAACAACGGCCATGATATGTATTTTCTTTGAAATCGGAAACATTTCCTAATAATTAGTCACCAAGACTTTCTGAGAAGTTTGTGAATACCACCAGAAATAAGACAGGATGACACAGAATCACTAAAGGGCATGCATAAGTGCTTCATAGATTATCTAAAAGCACACGAATTATCTATAAATGATTTTATCTTATTTAATTATTAGATTTACGGCTTACAATAATTTGAATTCAAAACTACGTAGGTACCTGACTGTTTAAAATTTTACGTCTTTCAATTTAGAAATACAATTTTGGAAACACAAAGTTTTCCGAGCGACAAAACAGGAGTGCCTTTTTATAATTCGAACGGCACGGCAAAATTACATTACCATTGCCTTCTATGTTCCCAGCTTCCAGCTTCCAGCTTCTATCTGAATAAATAATTTTTCAATTACACCTATTAAGAACACAAGAGGCAATGGTATACACAGCATTTTACCGTGCCGTTCGAATTATAAAAAGGCCTAATATCACTATAATGACGGGGTGAGAAAACCTAAATGAAAATGAAATCACAGTTACAGCGCCCATGACATTTGTGACGTCATGACTCAATATGATGTCATTTTTTGTCTTAGTACTGTATTTTTTAAAATATTATATCTATAACATAAAAAACCGCTTGCAGTTACCTACAAGTTCTTATTTTATTAACTGGTTTAGTTAAGAGGAAATGATATCGTTTTTCTTATTACTGCGTGTTGAATCAATTTGCAGTGTTTTATTGTGTGGTTCCACAGTAAGCTAGCGCACGCGCATGCTTGGCGCGTGGCCAGCTGCACTCCGGATGCCGTCGCCGTCTGAATTCCCAATTTGAACGTAGCACCGGCGTAGTTTAGGGTTGTCAACATTGAGCAAAATGTGACTATAAAACTAATTGGTGAGAATGGTCAGTAGGTGTAGTGCAGAATGAGGTGAGTTAACTTCTTCTTTTTACCAGCCCATACACGTCCTCACCGAGGGGCACGTACCTTCCTTCGAATCACGAAGGGGATTTAGGTCATAGTCCACCACACTCGCCCAATGCGGGTTGGTAGACCGCTCGTCTTTCGTAAATGAATTTTCTCGGACGGGGTTTCATCACGATGTTCTCCTTCACCGTTGAGCAAGTGATAATTGGAAATCCGTACATTAATCTGAAAAGACGAATTTAGTGGTACAGGCCCGCACCAGGCTTTAAACCCGCAACCTTCCGATTACATTATCAACCGGGCTATCACCGCTTTTAGAAGTGAGTTAACTGCTGCGCCTTAAAATATGCCTGGGTACTTAGGACTAGTAAATCATTTCTTGTTTTTATTAAATCTAAATATTGGGGCACAATACTATACGTGCTAAATTACATAAAATTAAAGGGACATACCTGAGCACCTTTAGTCTTTTCTCAGTTCACTTAGTAAAGTTCTTCTTTATTATATTTTAAATGAAATTTCACAACTGAAATAATTCTAAAAAAAAAAATATCAACCCCGCCATTAGATTGCATCACAGTTTTACACGGCTGAACTAATTTTGATCAAATAGGGCTAAAACTATCTCGATTAAATAAACCGCACCGAAACCGGTTCATTCGCTTAGGAGCTACAATGCCACTTACAGACACACAGATACATACGTAAAACTAATAACAGCCCTCTTTTTTGTTGGAGGTTAAAAATACTGGGTTTTGATCCTTTAAAGCAGGGGTTCCCAACGTTTTAACCTAACCTAACCTAACGTTGAGCTAAAATCCTACGCCCCCTCTAGGGGCTGAAATTGGGAGTTTATAGAAAATTTAACAAACAATGATAAAGTGATACAAATGAGGGTGTTTATTTTTATTAATATGACAATAGAATAGAATCTATTCAATAGATAATCAACTATAAAAAAGTATATATTTTTTATAGGCAGAAATCAGGGACCTCTGCGCCCCCCTTGGAATCGCTCGACGCCCCCCAAGGGGGGCGTGCCTCACTGGTTGGGAAACCCTCCTTTAAATTGAATGACAGCCCTATCAAAATCCAAGAGAGCTATTTGAAAATCGAACGGCGCGTCGGCGCGGCGCATCTCATTCTCAGCGGATATCGCGCTCATCCCGCATAGTTATGCTTTTTAACGCTCTCAAGCTTTAGGGTAACATGGGAATAGTAAACACTACGCTATGACCTGTCGAGTGCCTCATATTTATACGTTTAAACAATGTGGTAGTTAGTTATAGTTTCTACAAATAGATGTAGTTTGTAAAATTGTAGTCCTATTTATGTATATGTTCTATTAAGATTGACTTCAGAAATAAATAATTTCTTTCGATATGAGAAAACGTAGTTGGAAAACGCAAAGACGCACTACGAACACATTTTATGTTTACTACGCATTTATGTTGCCAATCGGAGTAAGCAGAAAATTACAAGAGTCGTATAAGCACTTGGTGCATATACACGTTCTAAATGTTAGTTTTTATGCACCCAGTGCAGTGGGTTATCCTCTCTACGTTAAGATGCAGCCCACGATCACTAAATATGGAAAGTCGTGTGTGAAAATTGAAAAAATTATGTACAAACTACACATGAGGTGAATTTAAGTTGGTTAGAAAAACTGTGTAGTGTAGGCGTTGTTCCACACGAAAATTACATAAGATGCTCAATGAATTTATTTACTGGCCGATAAATTTATCTTGGAGAAGAACGAAAGCCAAAGTCAGACAAGAAAAACACGTGTGGGAAAACCAACGGCACTTTAATAATCTAAAAAAAATATCATTTTGATAAAAAATGATTTATGCAACTAAAATTATATCCACAGGCAGACTGCAGTTCTGAAAAATGATGCATATTTATTTTTATGAGCACACAGTACACGTTAAGTGGTAAAACCCACAGAATTTATTCATTATGACGTCAATAATTTTTGCAAAGTTTTCACGCAGTTGCAGAAACGTCCATTAAAGTTAATGCAACTTTAAATATCATACTATGATTTCTGTCTAGATTTCGTAAATAAAGACGGTAATGACGGTAGACATTCGCGTGCTTTTTGAACACATGGTGTACGAGATTTGTATCGCACGCGGCGTAAACAAGCACGCGACGGGTTAATTTTTGAAGAGGCTTTAACTGAGCGTCATTCTGTCTGATACATTTCAGTGTAATTAGTTTAATATGTTGACGATTTTGACTCAATCTTTTCTTGGCAAATGCTAGAGGCATTACTTAAGAAATATGCAGATTTTCATATGGCTCTTGATTAAGATGGAACCTAAATATACGAGGGTTTGAAAATATAGTTTCCTTCACAAGAAAATGGACATTTCCTTGACATTACATTGATTTTATATATTCTTGGAACAAAGTAGCTTTGGAACTGCACGTGCATTAATTATGAAGGTATGTATTTATGAGTTTGGTGACAGGACTTGTTGACCAGCTTCTGTCAGGGGTGATGATGGGTGAATCGAACAACAAGACTCACTGTGGAATCGAGTGAAGGTCGCCGCATTGATTGATCGAAATAAGGCAGTTGGCCAATGGT
This sequence comes from Aproaerema taeniolella, assembly GCA_949987775.1. Taxonomy (NCBI): domain Eukaryota; kingdom Metazoa; phylum Arthropoda; class Insecta; order Lepidoptera; family Gelechiidae; genus Aproaerema; species Aproaerema taeniolella. The sequence continues at coordinate 17,051,030 of OX465246.1, read as the reverse complement.
TCGCCCTTTGTCAGCTGTTTCTGAGAACTGGAATTTCAGCAGCTCGAGCACGATGGCGACAAACTCGCGCAGCACGCCACTCGGCTGACGCTGAATTTCAGCGGCTAAAACTTCACTTTGATTGCGCGAGGGCCCCGCGCAAAGGCTTGCTCGCCCTCTTGCGTTGTCAATAGATTCTGTGATTATATGCAAGCTTCCTTTACTACAGAAGAACTGCAATGAGTATAATTTCGAGCCCAAAACAAGGACTGAAAATGAATTGAGATGTTGATTCGCGAAAAAACTAAAAAGGGGCACAATGTCAAAGTCATAACATAACACTATTTCGAAATTCAATCTAGTGTCATTGACATTGCTGGCTGTAGGAAGTGCTGCGTAGTTTTCTTTTCCCTTCTCACAAAGGTCAGGAGTTGTGAAACACATCTGTTGATATTATTTTACTGACAATTAGCCGCGTGTGAGACATCTGCCGAGCGCCGAGGCGGAGTGGCCAAGAATTTGAACTCCCATTGCCAGTTTCAGGGTTCGCTGAGATTTTGTACTACATTTCTCGAGATGTGTTGAAATCTTGACAATGAAGTGTCTACAACTACATTATGGATTGTAATCAACCGAACTAACATCTTGTTTTACATTGGTGTATGATTTAAGGCACTTCACACTATAATTTATGACGGGAAATGTATTTTTTTTTTGTATTTAAGTTTTTGTGTGTTCTTGGTCTATTGAAAAAACAAGAGTGTCACTAAGTCACGTAATTGAAACCTTACGATAGGTACTCTTGTCGTAGACTTACTTTATTTGACATCATTATTGGAGGATTACTTTCGGAATTATACTGTCAAAAGAACGACCAATTTCTTTTGACTTTTAATTATTAAATCAAAAGAAATTGGTCGTTAAAACATATTTCTTGTTAATTAAATGAATTAACTTTATTAAAGCTAATTGCAAAACAATGAAAAAGAACAATTCCGAGAGTAATCCTCCGATAATGATTTCAAATTAAGTCAGTCTACGACAAGAGTACCTATCGTAGCAACGACTCATTTATTTTTCGTAGAGGATCCAACGCCTACGCTTTTCGTAGCTCGTAGTGACTGTAGGAGCAAATAAAGAAAATGTGTTAACGAGCAATTCTTAAATGAGGCAAATCCCACAGTAACAAGGTGTAGTAATAAAACTTTTTATGTAAAAGTAGAGCTACGTAATGAAATAGTTACAAGTGTTAGGGCTCCCACGAGACTATATTTCATGTATTTCTAGCCACACAGAATTCGGGTCATGTTTGTCTAACATGTATAACTTTCCAGAGTAACAATGTTACACGTAGTTTATTTGCTCAAATAAACATTTGTGGTAGTGGAAAACGCGTTTTCAGCTGATTTATTAACGTAACGTCTTCTCTTTGGATGCTTATGTTCATCATTAAAATTTTTAAGATTACTAGGACCAATTTGTTATTTTTGCATTACGCGGTACATTAAAAACGTAACAAATTTTATTAATACCAACATTTTGACTGCAAATGTATTCAATATTACTGAGAATCGAATATGATTTTTTTATTATATTTTTTTATTTGCATGCTGGTGTCAGCTTGAATGTGCGAAAAAAATGTAAAATTGATAACTGTCAATACCACATTTCAGCCACATTTAAAAAAAAAATAATTTAAAAAATAAATAAACGTTCAATCGTTAATAGGCCAGCGGTGATAGCCCAGTTGGTAATGAGACAAATCTTGGCGCGGGCCTGTACAACTGAATTCGTCTTTTCGGATTTTATGTACGGATTTCTAAGAAAATTAATTTTCGAAAGACAAGCGGTCCACCAACCCGCATTAGGCCAGCGTGGTGGACTATGTTCTAAATCCCGTATACTATACAGGCTAGTAAACAAAATATGCAATCGTTTGGAAAGCGACACAAATAACGCGATGACTCATCAAAATCAATCGAGTTACTTCAATAGGCTTCCAATCGTCTCCAAGTTTGTTCCAGAAAGCTCAGCTGTTTACAAATATATGTTTGGGTTTGATGGCACTGCGCAGGTCGACTCGCCCGGCCTTCTGTGAACGTCAGGATAGAGGGATCACCTCCCGCTTAGTAAATTGATTATAATATTCCTCTAAAAAGAATAGCTTTTTATCTACACCATTATTTCTACTCGTCTTTAGATTTTTAGTTTTTAAACTGCGCCGATAATTTATTTTCAATTATTAAGGAAGGTACCGAATTAAGTTCTTGTTAATAGTATACCACATTTCTTTAGAAACTTTCACATGTTTGTTATTTTGTTACAGAATTTTAACATACAAAAACATTTAGCCTTCACAAATAACTTTAGCGAAAGAAAAATTTGTTCGAAAATTCGCCGAAAATGAGACTTGAACCCACCACCGCAGGATCAGATCTCCTGGTGCTCAAACCAACTGAGCTATCGTACCTTCAAGTCAAGCGGCGGAATTTATCATTCCCTTACTAAGCACATTACACCGAGCATGTAGGCTTCAGGCTTCAGTAAATAATTTTACTAAAAATTATTTCACCCCATGCCGATTTTTTCTTTTTAAAATTTCTAATACATATGAAGCATTTTTTTGCCTTTTCGAAATCGCTACTTAGGTTCATGGAGGCGAGAACTTTCTAAATTGTTAGTAACAATTTATTATCAACTTTGAAAAAATGCAAAAAACAGGTAGTCCGTCCATTTTAACGTTCACGTCCTTCTCCGAGGCCGCGCGTGACCTGAATTCATGTAGCGCGGGTTATGAGTGAGTGTGACTCATTGTTGTGGTGCGCACGATTACCTAGCATGCTTGCGGATTGGATTACCGATTGCCAGAATGCACATTAAAAAATGGCGTAAAGGACAGCTGAGTAAACACTGAAACCCTGAATATTCAGACCATTATTCTGATTTTCATTTTTCTTTCGTGTTTTTTTAATATTTTCTCCTTTAAAATTAAATTACTCAAAATCAAAAATAATCAAAATTATTTGTTTCTTCAACATATACAATCTTATACACTGGGCGTCAAAAATAAGTAGTACACTTTTCAAATTGCAATTACTCCTAAACTATAGTAGTTACACTTATGAAATAAAAAGCAGTTTATAGTAAACTTAACGAAGTTTATTAAAGTTATATTTTATTTGGCATGAATAAAGTTTCAAACTTAAAATTAAGATAAATACTAAAAAGTATCAATTTTTAACGATATGTCAACCACTTAATTTTCACGTTTTGGAACTTTTTCACAATTTAATAACTTGTGTTGCCGCCTCGGGCTCTAATTACAGCTTGGATCCGGTTTGGCATGCTGAACACTAAGTTTCGGAGGCGGTGTTGGGGAATATTTTCCCATTCTTCTATCAGCGCATGTTTTAGAGCCCTGAGTGTGGCAGGAGGTGGACTGCGCCTTCTGACTAGCCTCCCAAGCTCATCCCAGGCGTGTTCAATCGGGTTGAGATCTGGGCTTCTCGATGGCCAAGCCATCAAGTTGATGCCAACCTCCTGAATGTACTCTTGTACGTGGTGAGCAGTGTGTGGCCGGGCGTTATCATGCATTAGGATGGCTCCATCACCCATATTTATTAAATATGGCCCTGCATACTCGTTGAGGATCTCCGAGGCATATCTTTCACCAGTCAAAGTCCCATTTTCTATTACCACAAGCTCTGTGCGACTCTCTGAAGAGATACCAGCCCATACGTGTACAGAGCCCCCGCCATATTGGACTCTTTCCGAGATACAAGCTTGAATGTATCGCTCACCGGGTCGTCTGTAGACTCTCCGCCGTCCATCTGAAGTGTATAAAGAGAATCGAGACTCATCTGTGAATAAAACTCTAGCCCATTCTTCTTCGCCCCATTGTACGTGTTGACGGGCGTAGCGTAGTCTTGCTACGCGATGCTCTGTCTCAAGTTTGGGGCCATTTGCTGGTCTTAGAGGCTTCAGGTTAGCTTCAGCAAGTCTTCTTCTCACTGTACTCTCACTGATGTAGTCTGTTCGGGTCCGAAGAAGCTGTTGCTGAACCTCAACTGCATTAAGGTGTCGATTTCTTAACACAGTGGAAACAATAAAGCGATCTTCTCGGGTACTTGTGCACCTGGGTCTGCCATTACCTCGTCTCCTTAGATGGTTTCCAGTCTCTTCGTACCTTTGCTTTACTCGCTGAACCGTTCTTAAAGTTACACCCACCCTCCTTGCAGTACGACGCATACTGATGCCCACTTCGAGAAAAGCTAAGATTCTTGCACATTCTTCTGGTGAAAGAGGCATGATTAGTCAAATTTACTCTCTGAAGATACCTATGCTTTTCAATTACAATTGCTTTATCAGCAGCGAATGTGTCAAACACAAAAATCCTAAGTAAGACAACACCTTTCAACAGTTTAAAAAAAGTGTTTTTATTTATTCGTTTTTTTTAAAGTCAAGCATTATAAGTTCTTATAATGCATGAAGTTTTTATTGAATAAGATTAAATTTTCTTTTTAACCTTTTTTGTTTCAAAGGTCTAAGTTTTATAGTTTGGGAGAAATCGCAATTTTAAAACTGTACTACTTATTTTTGACGCCCAGTGTAATTATAACATAACACTAGTCGCAAGGACCTTTCTTTAAACTTATTAAAAAAAAATATAAGTTGCCCTGGCACGGATTCGCGGTACATTGCGTAGCGCCACAGTAGGTAAAACGAAAACTCCTTAACTTGTCGTTTCCAGGAAAAAATGAGGTGTCCCGAAGACGAGACTTTATTTTATCATGAAAGATCCGTTTAAGTAAATTGTATCACACTAAGGCCCGTGTTCACCAATAATATAATCAACGGTTAAAACGCGGTTAGAAGCTAATCAGACAAAATGTCAAAAAAAATGTATGTAAATGACGTTGTCAAATCTCTGGTTATCTGCTAATCGTTGGTTAAGTTTTTGGTGAACACTGGCCTAAGACCCGTGTTCACCAAAAATATAACCAACGGTTAAACAGCGGTTAGAAGCTAATCAGACAAAATGTCATTTTCATACATTTTTTTGACATTTTGTCTGATTAGCTTTTAACCTCGGTTTAACCGTTGGTTATATTTTTGGTGAACATGGGCCTAAGGCCAGTGTTCACCAAATATTTAACCAACGATTAGCAGCTAACCAGAGATTTGACAATGTCATTTTCATACATTTTTTTGACATTTTGTCTGATTAGCTTCTAACCGCGGTTTAACCGTTGGTTATATTTTTGGTGAACACGGGCCTAAACTCTATAACGTATGTCAAAAAACATCGAAATCATCTTTTATTATATGGAGTGACTTTAAATTAGCGAAACTTTAGGGGATGATTCTCCCAAGCTGAACTACTTTTCCCAAGGAACCCATATACTTACTTCGCTGGCTCAATGACCCAAAAAAGATCTTGGCCTCCGACATTAAAGTGCGCCGTTACATTCTGTCTTGTGCTAGTATTGACCAGTCGGGCACTTTCAGCTCTTTTAGGTCTTTGGTGACTTCATCTTTCCAGCGATATCTTGAACTCAAATAAAAATCCCAATTTTTTTTTCGACTTTCCATCTAAGGCAATCAGCTGATAGCACAAGTTGTATGGAGAGGGAAAAATACTTTTTCATATTTCGACCCATATTCCTTGAAGAAAGTAGTTCAGTTTCGTGGGCAGATTTATATCCTTAATTTTCGCTAACTAATTTAATGTCTCCTAATATTAAGTCGCCAAGCACGTAACCAGTAGAGGTCTTTGAATGAAAATTACACACATCAAAAAAGAGACAAAAATGAAAATGAAAACGCAGTTTTTCTTTGCTTTTAGTATGGAAATGGTGAAATTAAATTTTCTATTTTGGTCTCGTTTCCACAAATTTCAAGTCAGATAAAGTTAATTTATAGGAAATGAAAATTCGATTTTATACAAATACATGTCTTAAATAGTTTTCACAGCCTCTCAAACAGGCCTCTGTTGTATGAAAAATCGTGCGTTTTACCAACAGCCGAGTTAAAGGGGACATGTGTCCTATCTTGCTTGCGAGAGGAAAAAGAGAGAGAGGATGAAACTAGTGGCGTGACCGTGTGCGCCGCCTTACATTTGTCTGTGTAAAATTTTATTTTTATTTGTTTAATCGTTTATTGCAAACTTTACAGCATATATATTTCATTTAAAATTAATAAAATTCAATTTTGTTCAGCCAATTAAAAATTTTGACAAATTAAATGTTATAAATTTTGTTATCTTAATCACAGAAGTGTTGTGATAACACTTCTGTGATAAAAATAACTTAATCACAGAAGTGTTGTAAGAGACTCATTGCCCTAGATTGAACATCTACTGGGGTTAAGTGCAGGGTGTATTCAGACAATTGTAAACTAGTCTTAAAGAAAAAAAAAATTTAATTAAGTTCTAAGTGGTAGTTAAATTCAACAGGGAATCTATGGTTACAAAACCTTTTTTTTTACCAGTCCATACACTTTTTTTTTAGTACGTCCCTACCAAGGGTCACGGACCTCCCTATTAAACCTGTGCTAAATGTGAAATTGTCAACGGCTCCTCGTGAGTATTTGACAATTGGAGAATGACATAGGCTAATTTTCCAGGAGAACGAATCACAGGAAGAAAGCTAGGTTGGCTAATAGCTATAGTGGGGATACCATTTCACTCCCACGCCTATTGTGTCATCATTAGTTATCATTAATTAAGTCACAAACTCAAAAGCTCAGATGATTTCCGATTTCAATTCAATTTGTTCTTTTTACGTCAAGACTTCTTAGTTTTGCTGCTTACAATAATACTTACGATAATTTATCCTTATAATTTATATGTGAACATTAGATTTTCTAAAGTTCTTGTTTATTTTGATAAACAAGTTGAAATTTAATATTTGGAAAACCATTTGAATATTAACTTAAGTAAAATATAGGGTTACATGATATACTGGCAAAATTTCCCCGAAGAAATTAAAAATTAATAATTTATACAGTGTCAATTAGCTTTGTGTTGGCCAAAGGAAAAACAAAGACTTCATCATTGAAGTTTAATTTTAATTTTCCTTCCTTTGAAATGTTTTATCCAAAGAGAGTAGTTTCAGTTTTAATACAAATTTCCTTATCTTTAGTCTTGACATAAATTATCATCAAATTTACTTTATTAAATTATGAACAAGATATTTAGGAATTCACAATCCTGACGGGACTGACTGCCATTCAGCAGACAGAGTAATAAAAAGTAACGAAAAATTGCGTGAAAAGCGGACAGCCTTATACTCAATTTATAACCACCGACAAAAAAAGTGTGTTTCTGTGAGTCTGTGTATCTGTCTATCTGTGGCATCGTAGCTCCTAAACGAATGGACTGATTTCGATGCGGTTTTTTTGTTTGAAAGCTGACGTAATCGATATGTTTCAGCTATATTTGTTAAAAATTAGCTTAGCCGTTTGAGAGCAGTGAATGTTGGGGATTGATGTAATTTTTTAAAAATTTTTAGGTATCTTACTCGTCGTGGCGTCAAGTAGTTTTTCGATACTCATAGCAGAAACAGGTAGCTTCCGTCTTTTTGAGCACACAACATTCTTATGCACATAACACAGTTACTATAATTACTATTCGGCACAGAATACAACCATCTGCAACATTATCCAAAATATAGGGTAAGTACTCCCAAAAGTTTCAGGCCGCAACCATTTATTTTCTGCGTAAAGTTACCCGTATCTAGGTTAAACACGTACTTCGAAATCTACCAAATTTGAAGTCTGGATATCGTACACCCATCCATTTCGTAAGGAAACTAGGGCGGTAGGGATACACCGCGGATAATAAAAGCTATGAAGTGTAATAAAATTATTGAGGTAACGAGACGGTCCTGTGAAATTAAAACATAATTTTCCAACGTTGTCTGCATAGCTAGCACGGCCCGCGACAAACCGCGAATCACGCCTCTCTGATGTTGTACACCGGGCAAGGGTTGGATCGCCCTCTGGCGTTGTCTATTCGTCACTTTTTAACATTTGACCGCGTCCTATTGTAAAAGTGCTTTTCTAAATAAAAAAGGCAGCTTATAAATCTAAAATGCTCTTCGTAACACGGGTTGTTAGAAGGAATTTCTGCCCGAGGGAACTCGCTCCTGTTAATTACCGTAACAAAGGCACCATTGTTGTTGCAAGTCCGAAATATTTGGTAGGCCTTATCGTCCAATTAGGTGCATGTTCAGAAGAAGATCCCTAATAGAGAAAAACAAAGTTTTCCAGCGTTCTTTGGGCCTAGTAAGACCGCGATAAACTCCCACATCACGCCACTCCGATGAAGGAAAAATCACTTTGATTGCACGTGGGCAGCGGGAAAAGGCTTGCTCGCCCCGTTTCATTTTGAAACTTTTTTGACATTTGACCTCGTTGTTTTTTTTTCACAACAACTTTTTATGTCTGTAGTCTATACCGATTTTCAGAAGTTCATCTATTTTTAAAACTGACTTCAAAAAAGGAGGGGGAGTTCTATCTTCGACTATATGTTTTTTTTATGTATGTTCACCGATTTCTCCGCCATTTATGAACCGATTTCCAATTTTTACACTAAAATAGAAAAATAAATAAACTTATATAAAAATTTAAACTGACTTCAAGAAACTAAAAATAAAGACTAAGCATTTATTGTGCTACGTACCTACTGATCTGTTTGAAGTCGGTTTTATTTTTTTTCCAAATTTAAACACACGGATAATTAATGTCCCAAAGTCTGCAAATTTTCCTCTTCATACAGAAACCTAATATAATTATAATTAATGGTGAATCCCAAAATACTGTTGGGATTTTCCCAACATTGTATCAATTTATATCCGTCTCTTAGCTTATCCCGACTGATTCACGAGAGCGATTCGATTGGTTTCTTTCGATCAGAATTTATTGTTATTTTATTAGTGTTTTATTTTTTAAGTTTCCTCGTTAAATTTGGTATGCCTGGGATTTACCAACGTTAAAATAAGTACGTGTACACATATACTAATAACAAATTATACATGACGTATCATATGCGCAAACACTGTTTTTTATACGTTATTGGTTATTGGTATTGGTCATGGTTGGTGTTGGTAGTGTGTGTGGTTTATTCTTTATCGTACAATGATAATATAATATAGAGGATAACAAGTATACAGTACTAGGAAGATTACAAAGGCGGACTTAAGCTTGTACTATACGCAATGTGTAAGGCCGGTAGGTATTGTTAGTAAGGCCGTTAGTGGTTTCGACCAAAATGTAAAAGTTCTCGTAAAACAATCTTTAGGCTGTTCATTGAGGTGGTGTTTGACACAATCTCTTCGTAAAAGACTACGTGGAACAAGTCGGCAATTCTGATTTCTTCAATGGCAGTAGAATGAGGATGGTGATGATTTCATTCGACCAGGTGGCAAAATTGAGAACTAACGAAATCAATACATTTGATGACAGTTGCCTTGACTAGCAGCGCTTCCGCCAACTGAATGTTCAATTGCTTTACGGCTGGAACGCTATGCTGACGACCCATGTTGTCAGGGTTAAGCATTTTGGCGTGAAACATGCTTTTTAATCTACGAATTATCAATAATTCATTAAAATCCTTCATTAACCCCTGTCAAAAGAGGGGCGTTTGACGGGAAGTTTGACGTGTGTATCTGTGTGTATTCTATGGCAACGTAGCTCCTAAACGAATGGACCGATTTTGATGCGATTAATTTTGTTTGAAAGAAGACGTAATCGAAATGGTTCTCAGCTATATTTGATCTAAATTGCTTCAGCCTTTAAAGACTTATAAGCGATGAATGTAAGGGATTTTACAAAAAAAAATATAGTTATTCACTATAGCTCAACATCAGTCGGCTCCAATCTGCGGAATGCGGCGCGGCGGGTAGAAAATAAGCTATTAAATTTGAAGCTCGTAAGTCCAGAATATACGACTATGTCGAGTGCTGAAGCGCGTGATGAATTGCAGGGGTGACAGCGCTCGCTGGATGACAGTAAAACGACAACATCGCCATTCCTCTCACGACTCACGGCCTCTTACTAGTCTTAGATTCACCTGGAATTTATTTAAGGTCACATTTTAATTAAACGATGAAGGTTATCAAGTTGACTATGGTTGTCTAAAGAATGATAAAAAAATAATACAAGGAAATTTTAATTACTCGAGAAACATCAGAATGCATCAGATGATTCAAAAAACTTTCTTCAGATAATAATTGTCCATGTTAAAAACATATGGATTAACCGACTTCAATCCAAACCATGCCTATTGGCAGATAACTACACGTCATCTAAAAATCATGTGCGCTTTTTTGATTTTGTTGATTTTTAAATAAAACCGGCCAAGTGCGAGTCGGACTCTATAAGAACCATTACCTCTATAAAAGCGGCAAAAAAAATCACGTTTTTTGTATGGGAGCACCCTTAAATATTTATTTTATTCTGGTTTTCAGTATTTGTTGTTATAGGGCACAAAGAAATACCTCATCTGCGAAAATTTCAACTGTCTAACTATCACGGTTCATGAGATACAGCCTCAGACAGACGTACGGACGGACGAACAGCGGAGCTTTAGCAATAGGGTCCCGTTTTTTCCCTTTGGGAACGGAATCCTAAAAAATGCTTGACTAATTTCGATGAAATTTATACGGGACCGCCTCAGGAGTATATATATACTCTTTCGACAAAAAAATATATATTTTAAAATCGATCGACAATTGACGGAATTATCACGTAACAAACATAAAAAAAAACATAGTCGATTTGAGAACATCCTCTTTCATTTGAAGTCGATAAAAAACACAGGTAGAAAATCTTTCGCCTCTGTATGAAATAGTATGAAAAGACTTGTATTTTGTATTTCATACTAAAGGTCCTTTTGTTTTTGAGTTAGGTTGACCTGATTGACGTTCTGAAGTTTTTATAAAAGTTATAATTTCACGGTGTATTTATTCTTTAAAATGTAAGAAACTCATTGGTATGTCTCTGCTTGTTAGAATTTATTGCCATTTCTTGACCAGCAAATTGCTTTTAATACTATTTCTAACCGTGGCATGTTGACTGCTTCAAAATTTCATCAACTGTGACACACTAACGGTTATTTATCGCTCTAGCTTCTTAATTTTGTTATCAATAGGCACTTAGATTCTAAAATAGAACAGTAGATTTGCTGACAATTTTCGGAAATAGAAACATAAATGAGAAATTGGGATTTCAGTATATCGAGCAACTAACTATTATCCCTACTAATATTATAAATGCGAAAGTAACTCTGTCTGTCTATTACGCTTTCACGCCTGAACTACGAAATTTGGTACAAAAATAGATTAAACGTTGGAAAAGGACAAATAAAAGGCAACATTTATTTGTCCTTTTCCAACGTTTTACACCACAGCTGGGTACGATATAACCTGTAGTCCACGTGGGCGGCGCCGCGGGAGCCGCGGAAAGCTAGTTTATGTATAAGGAGGCCTAGACAAAGTCGCATTCTGTTAGCGAATACTAAGATAAGTTCTGGAATGTATGGAATTGGCATGGACTGACCATGTGATTTTTCAATTGTGTCCGTCAATCCCATACAGTGTATTTTAAACCCCCGACGGGGAGTTACGAGAGACACGAGAGTGTATTTATATCTGTGTGTTTATCTGTAGCATCGTAGCTTCTAAACAACCGATCTTGATGCGGTTTTTTTGTTTGAAAGCTGACGAGGATGGTTCTTAACTACGTTTAATCCAAATTGGTTTAACCGTTTAAAAGTTATAATAAGCGATGAATGGTGGGGTTGACAAAATTTTAATGTTATAGTTTTACTAACATATAACTTTTGATTTTCTTTATCACCAAACGAATGTGACGTTGTGACATAGAAGTCCTAATTTTCATTATTGTATAAAGTTATTGACAAAATGTTTAAAGTATTTTATATATATTTTTTACAGTGCTTGGGTTAACTATGCTTTTCCAAATACTTAAATTATTTTTTTAATTTTATAGCATTGGATCTATTTATAGCTATTTCAGTAGTTAAATGATTCTTGTTGCGAACTTCACTTGGTCTCCTTGAGGAAAGTTGTTCAGTTTCATAGACTGTTTCACGTAGTAAAGTTTTGCCATCAAAATATATAATTTTTCGATATTTTTTCCGTTTTCGCAACAACGTTGCTCCCAATCATGTGTAACTGAAGAGAGTTAATTAACTTTGGTTGTTTTCCTTCATTTGGTAGCGGGCAGCCTTGAAAGGTCGTGTTTACTTTTTCCCGGGTGTATCGCGGTCATATTTACATGAGACGGTGAATGACTTAGCCCCTTAGACCATACACTCTATAGACGGAGTACTTATGACGTCACAGCACTTTTCAAAGAGATGCAAACATATGAGTTCCTACAAGATAGTAAGAGATAGGTTACTTTAAAGCCATCTCTTTCTGCGTAACCCATTTTTTGATGTCACGATTTTTAATTCAGTCATTACTATTTTTAAGGTTTTGTGCATAAAGTTTATTCGTTTTTTTGGTGAATTTGTGAGAAAAGAGACTCTTAGTTAAGTTGTTGTGCAGATTTTGTACAGTGAAGTATGGTTGAGTGCAGGGAAGGGGTAAACTATTGCTATCTAAAAGGGGCACGTCTATAGAGTGTATGGTCTAAACTTAGCCTCGTGGACCACGGATAAGTCTTTTGTCCTTTCATTTAGCAACACCATCATTTAGCATTTAGCTCAAAATGAATGAATGTCATAATGAATGTCATTTAGCATGTTTTGACTCACTGCGGCATGCACATAGTGATCTGCAACCTAGATTAAGACACATTATGTTAAATAGGTTTAGTACATTTTGATTTTGTTATTTTTTTTTTGTTTGCATGTTATTTGTAACTATGTGTATGGTGTGGAGACAATAAATTATTTCTATTCTATTATATTCTATGTGTCGTCAAGTGGTTCCAGAACCGCATGACGTTCTGTTTACACCGAAAGGGGTTATAGGCGTGAGTGTATAAATAGATTTAGCAACACGCTTTGTTCTTTGCCGTGTAGATAATAATAACCCTAAAATTAAAAATGTTGCATAACCCCCGGCATTTAGAACCTAAAAAAATTAACTAAAACTTAGACAATGTTTACAAATGGCTGTATGGACATATAGATTCGTTTGCTTCAAATATAGCTAACAATCATCTCGATGACGTTAGCTTTCAAACAAAAAAAAAAACCGCATTGAAATCGGTCTGTTCGTTTGGGAGCTACGATGCCACAGACAGACACACAGATACAGAGACATATAGATTATAGATACACAGATACTCACGTCAAACTTATAACACCCCTCTTTTTACAAACAGTGTAGTGAAATGAATTTATTTTCTTTCTTTCTTTCTTTTTTGTGGGGGGTTAAAAGCACTGGGTCGAATGCAGCTCAGAAGGATTTTTGCAGCAATCAGTCCATTTTTAAACCCCGACAGGATGCGTTCAGGATACCTTGATGAAAATCTGAAAGTTTTAATAACCCAAGCTAATTTATGATCTAGCATTGCTTGATATTATTAGTTCACTGGTGGTACTCGTATTACGAAATATAATTAACTCTCTCTCTGCGTTGTTTACAGAAGCTAATTTCTATATTAATCTACTTGGATTTGAGGGGTTAACGTAAATTATTACTGTACTAGCTGATGCCCGCAACTTCGTCTGCGTGTTGTATGTATTTTTATAGACCGAGTTTGTACTTTGACACAAATACAGATACATGAATTGCCGTTTTTTTTTGAAGCAACTATTTCGTTCATATTTTCGTTATATGAACGAATAGCAACTATTTCGTTCATATAAGGAAAAGCAATTTCTAAAAATATTTTTTATTTGAAAACTTGGCTATGTCATTTAAGGTTGATACTTAATACATTACTTTGGATCTGAAAACAAAGGTCAAACATAGTTGTTTCCTCTATCGCTTATATTTTCTATACCATTGTTACTGCTTTTGATAGATTAAGGTCCGTATTATAGAACGCGACTCAGACTCTGATCTATACTTAAGTAGCAGTCGTTTTTGATTTTTTGATACTGAGAGAGATAGACAATCAACACTTAACATGAGTCAGTGGTGCCTCTAAAACATCTTGTTGTCTTAACAATCCCACAAAAAGTGGTTAATTAATATTTTATTTCGCGTTTCTGTGAAAAACGTAAGGATTTTGTACTTATAAAAAATCAATTTTGATAAAATAAAAGTATGTGGAGCAAAAAATTTACGAAAATTGTATGTTGAAAGACCTATTACTTAGGTAAGTACAATAAATAGCACACGAATTCCTTAGTGCTAATTACGGACTTATTTTTGATTTTCAGTGGAATAGAAGTTTCTGAAACAGGTCACCAATGTCAGTATCTAAGACAACCCCCGTGCATTTGAGATTTCAGCTAGCACGCTGCTTTTATTGTGCTTTGCGATAATTGTGTAAAAGTGATTCAATAAAAAATTAAACTTAAGATAGAAATGACTAAGCTTTTCCCTTCAATGGACATTTGTAGAAATAAGCAAAGGTGTCAGTGCTTGATCCAAACTAAGAAACTTATTAGAATAGTAATATTATAATATTTATCCATGGCTTATATACGCAATGCTACGCTTGATGTAAACTAAAATCAAAAAATCTATAAATAGCCCTTATTTCATGTCAGAACATCAAAGCCATAGATCAAACCTATATAGACCATATTCATAGTGGTTTTAATAAAACAAATGTCAATTGTCAGTTTCTATTGAGTTTCCCGCCTTTAAAATAAGAAATGCATTGAAAACACCGGCTGTACGGCCATAGATTCCTTTGCTTAAAATTAAAATAAGCCGTTTTATTGTTTTCAAAAAGTGATATCCTGAAGATTAAATAATATCATTTAGTTAGGGCCGAATTAAGATTTGAAGACTAAATACTTAATCAACTTTGTTCTTATTAACACTGTATTAAGTATTTAGTTTTGGTTCGTTAAAAAAATGCAGAATAGCCGAACTTTTAATGGGGAAGCTGACAAAAGTTTCGATATTTTAGATATTATACGCCTATAATCCTCGTTGGGGTAACATAAGTCACATAACTTTACATGTCATGAAAATTTAAAAAATGGCATATTGTTTATGAGTATATAATACGTTGTCTAAATTTTGCAATGCACGGACGGCCCCAACTCAGGTTACCACACGCGTGCACTCTGTGCTGTTGTGATAAGAGCGGTTTTGCAATGAAAATGGAGTAACCTGATGCGCTGGCCTCTGTACTAACAATGCAATGTATTTGGTTGGCAGCTGGCACATTCCAAATTGTTTGTTCAGTGCCAGTTCAGCACAGAAGTTTTTGTTTTATTTTTGGATATTTGTGGGTCAGTTACAATAATTTTAATTTCTTCCGACTCACTTATATTCGACGATAGCTATTAAAAATAACATCTATCTAATTATAGAGCAGCACCCTCAGATTTTCTTTATAAAGTACTTTTTTAAAGGTGAATTTGTGAAGTTAGAAAAAGGTTATTATTACCTACAAAGAAAACTCAATAAGTAGCATCATGGCAGAATACCAGCGCTGCAGTCTGGTACTGCAGCAATATGCTGAGTCAGCGCCAATTTGATTGGCATGATACAGATAACACGGTGTAAAATAGTTTTATAAAATTATTTGTTTCTGTTTCTTACTCTGTTTACTTCATTGTTTGCTTGCTGATTCATGTTTACTTGTATGTTTGTTATTTGTCTATTACTGTGTTGTGCTGTTTTATGTCAATTGAATAAAGTGTTAATCTATCTATCTATCTATCATAAAATCAATTAATTAGCACTCCACACTGTAACTTTCTGCACTAAAGTTTCCCTCGTATGGTTTGTTTGCCCAAACCGGAAATCGAACCCAGAAACCGTCGATTCACAGGCTGTGTAACTCTACTACTCAACCAAACTTCCGACAAAAAATTAAGAAAGGATCTTTTATACAAAATATCTCATAAATCTCAATCCGGTCCTTTTATCAAATGCTACGTACTCATAGACATAGAAAAAATAAGTTAAATATCAACACTGTCTAGGGATATTGCTTAATTTTTCATACAAAAAGGTGTGTTTGAGAAGCTATAAAAGCATACTCGAGACACATGGAGGGATATAATTTTAAGATGAGCAAGTGTTAAACCTGACTTTTCAATTCTCGTCAATGAATTTTGTTTAAATTGATTTTTTTTAAAACGTGATGTAAACGAAAACAAAAATGCACTTTTTTCTGCTTTTTGTATGAAAATGGTGGAATTAGCGCAATTTTTTCATCTGAAAATTATATCACTCCATGTATCTCGAGTATGGTATTATAGCTTCTCAAACAGACCTCTTTTGTATGAAAAATCATGCAATATCCCTAGACAGTGTTGATGTGTATATTTTTCTATGTTTGGCGTTAATAATAAAAAGAACTTGAGAAACTTTGTAAGTGCCTATTCCATTCAAGGGTTGCCCTTGATTTTGATGGGATTCCATCAGATCCTGACTTGGTGACAATAAGACCACTTCTGGAGTATACTCTTTCGAACAAAAAAAAAATTTTTGAAAATCGGTCCAAATGGCGGATAAATCGGTGAACATACATAAAATAAAGATATACAATGGTTTAAGATTTCGTAGTCTTCCTTTCATTTAATTTGCCAAGTTTGTTAGAAATATTTCATCCTTATAATTGACCCTAACGATCGACGCAATAAAAGTATAGGGTATTCTTACAGATTTTAGTCGGTTCGATTCCCGGTTGGGGCAAGCGAATTTTCGAAAATTCTTGAATGCAGTTTTCTTTCTTTTCAAAAATAAAGGAATGTTTTCTTTGAGTACAATTTTCTATCTACAGTATTAAGAGTACTTTCCCTTCAGGTGGCATTACAAAATTCCACCCTGTATACAGTCGAACATAAAACCTCCTCCTTTTTGGAAGTCGTTTAAAAAGTAATTCAAGTGATACAGTGTATCTGCTCCGATCCAGCGGCAGTGCTTCTCGCCGCCATAGTTCTTCGTAAACAAAACACTATCGGCTTACGGAGAATGAGAGAAGTAAAGAAATATAAATTGAAGACATAGCTAAGAAATACATAAATATTGAAGACCTGGCTGTATGGATGCAGATTCCTTTGCCTTTCTCGAAAGAGATAAATTTAAAAAACAACATGTCCTTGCTTTTAGCCCATGTGTATGTCAAAAATACGTTGATCTCTATGGTATGAGTAAAATGTTCTGAAAAACACCTAGCTTTAAATTTTTTCAGGGGTTTTTGTTGTTGGTTTTATATTTACTGACTAAATTTCGAGATTTTATGTAGCCTAAATGTTGACCGGGGATATAAGGTACCCCTATGCAAAATTTCATTTAAATCGGTCCAACAGTTACGGAGATTAGCCCGTGCAAACAGACAAACAGACAAACAGACAAACAGACAAACAGAGAAACAAAAAAATCTAAAAAAATCGGGATTTGTTTTATTTCTCTTCTTACATCCCCCTGAATCGGTTTTTAGCATTTTTTTTCTATGTACAGAAATTCGACCTCTACAGTTTTATTATATGTATAGATTACCTCCATGTAAGTAGTAATAAACTAAATAACGAAAACTTCCAGGTCAATTGACTTAGGTGTTGAAAAAATACCAATTTAATTTCTTTTCTACTAATATACGAATTTGTTTAAATTGCGGCTTGTAATACCAAAGTGTGGAAAGGTAGAGTAAAAGACGTCTTTGTGAACAGACAATTTACTGCCAGCCTAGTTAGATCGCGATGAGCGCATTATACAGATGGAATAATATCTGTCAGTAGTGATAATGTTAACAGAAGTGATGAGTCAATTTGATGGTCCATAAAGGAATAAGAGTGGAAACAGCGACACTGAGCAATTCAGGTGAGGTGTTCGACCTCTGACTCGTCGCCCCAGGGCGAGGAATTCCTCATCATGTCACCCGACAAATTAAGATACGATTAACTTGTCAAGTCGGAATTCAGTGGAATGACCCGCGAACGACGGACGAACTCGAAATGTTATTTGCACTTATTTTGGTCCGACTACCGTAAAATAAAAAATAAACCATTTCCCTTCTTAGTATGTCGTAACACTAAATTCACCTTTTTCATATCCAGACCAAGCCCTTTATGAAAAATGCGACGAATGCATCAAACGGCGACGCATTAGGTGTTTACGGTCGTGTAATTACGTCTGCAATGACGATACTGTATTTTTGAACCTCCGCTGGCGCCGACGCGAAAATGTTCACTGAAAAGATTTCAGGAAATGCCTACGCTTATTGGGGCAAGTACTGACCTGGCGTTGGAGAACGAACTTACAAAGCTTTATATAAAGAAATATCTGCATAAGTACTCTTATTAAATACTTACGCTATGTCAGCATTGGTCATTAGCTTCGTGGCATGCAATCCACAAAGCCGTAGTGACATTGAATTCCCGCCACATACCTGGAAGAATCATTATTTACAGCGACACGCGTCCGCATGATTCACACACCGCCCGAACTGGTGGGCGACAAACCGGTTATTTTATATCACGAGTTTTTCACGTAATAAAGGGAATGCCAGGATTAAGATAAGACCAAACTTAATTTTGGACACTTTTATTATGCCGCTGAAAGCATTCTTGAAGTTTTTCACCCGGTTTATTAAATTGGATTGCTTACGTCTTGTTATGAAGTTAGAGCGCTTCAGTAGATTATTGATACCCTTTCGGTCCGGTTGGAATCTATATGTCCTATCCTTCTGAGTTTTGATGGGACATAAAATCCCATGAAAAGTTCGGACAGAACTCATGCTTCATTTTTGTCTTTTAAATGGGATTGCGTGTCCCAAACAGTCAAGCACTTATTTAACTTCATTTTGACAATGGTTATTTTTTTAGATTTAATAAAAATGTTGCGGCATAGCCACTTTTTAATAATAAAAAATAAATAAATAATTTGGTAACCCTTTATTTTTTTATTTTGCAAAACTCCAAAATTTCTTGAAAAATGTATGGCAATGCTATGGAAATTTTCATCAGTCACAAGACTGATGGGACATATAGTCCCATGCTGAAAAATGCTTATTTTCAGCCCGAAAAAAAATGTAGCACTAATTACACATGCCTGATGGCATATTCAGTCGTTTGAAACAGATTATCTAGCAAATCATTAATTTTTAATTTGCAGTCCTGGCACTGTACCCCCATGCCGGACCAAAAGGGTTAAGTAATACTGCTCAAGCAAAGCATTAGGCTGAGTACGATGGTGAAAGCGCCGCGACAACACCGCGGTCCTATGTCAAAATGTCAACAATGACAACGCCATAGGGCGAGCAAGCCTTTGCGCGAGACCCTCGCGCAATCAAAGTGAAGTTTCAGCGTGAGCCGAGCGCGAGTTTGTCGTTATCGTGCTAGAGCTGCAGTTCTATCTACGGCATAATAGTAATACAGCTTTCTAGAATAGCGAGAACTCGCGTGCATGATTAAAAGTTCTGAATAGTACTGTATCGCATGATGTAATGGAATTTATATTTATATACTGTGGATAAGCCAGTTAAAGTGTAATTTATGGAAATATTCATAACGTCATCAATAATATCTTGTTTGGAGTTGTCCCAAGCGAGTCACATATTATGCCTGTACCGCTAATAATTTCTCGCAATGTTCTTAGCGTCATTTCCTTTTACATCTCATAAATAGAGCCAACTATACATATTATCCACAATAGAGACACCGAAAAGTCAATTAACATACTTTATAAACCATCCTTATACATAATATGTTTCACGGGTTCTTTGTCGCCAAGTTGATTTGAGTTTACTCTATTTAATTGTACATTGCCTTGATTCCCGTAAATAATGAATTTAAATACAGAGCACTATAAGTCTAACTTATACTAACAGGATCTAACACACAAAGGACGAAAATATTCCTCTTTTAACGTATGCGTTTTCATTAATTAGTCGGTTTTGATAACTGGGACATTTTTACGAGTGTGATATTTTTCACCGCTAAAAATAATTTTGGGATGGCGATGAGAACCGAAGGCCAGACCTGAATGACTTCCTTCATCCTGTGATCGAGACGGGACAAAGACGACAAGTAAGTAAACAAATCATGTTTACACCAATTTTAGTTGAAATTTTCCGCTCAATCGTCTTGATGCTATCAACAACTCGAGCAAAATACGATTTTGAACATTCTAAAGGTTTTTTTTCCTTCACTATGTTAGATAAACACTTCGAAATTCAGAGTATTGCAAAACTAGGTAGTTAATTTTTGCATGGAAAAGAGGTAGTTAATAATACAAAATGTCTTCAATATTCAGATAAACGGGAATCTTCTAGAATTTTACCAATGTTTAGGTATAATAGTAGTAAATTAGTCAAGAAAATGCGTGGGCTCAACGAAGCAAATCCAGCAACTTCACAAACAAGCAAGTAATGTGATAATTACGCATAAATTTATTACAGAAAGGCTTATAATATAAGTTAAACCTCAAATTTTGTTTAGCGAAATTTATATTCAGTATAATTGATTTGGAACAAAGGGAATTACTGTCTTTGAGGAGGTTTCGCAGAAGTTATAAAACAAATACAATCCAAATGGGATTATCCGGGTGTGACACGGACGCGTCTGGTTTCTAGTCAAATAAGTTATTTAGGTCCGAAGTTTCAAGAAAATTGGATTAGTTGAATTGGAATACATACTTATTAGCGTTAAAGTTTGGAATTGCATGTTGCTTTATAATTAACAACGTCAAATTAATTAGACATTTACAAATAAATACTAAATGATAACTTTTCATCCGTACTCGTTAGCACGATTATCTAAATCAAATCAAAACCCGTCAAACGCACATATCCCTAAGGAAAATATACCTAAGTCGAAATATTAAAAGAAATTGCTTTTCCTTAAAAATAATTAAATGTTTCTGTCAAACTTCAGTAAGAACAAAATTTTTATGGGATGACTATAAATTAAGTAGCTACCGCAATTTTAGCAGGTGGTTCTTCCCATAAAACTAAATGGGCCTTTTTATAATACGAAAACGGCACGGCAAAATTGTATTACCATTGCCTCCTATGTAATAGTAATACTAGAAGCTGAGAACATAGAATGCAATGGTAATACAAATTCTGTCATGCCGTACTGTGCCGTTCGAATTATAAAAAGGCCCATTAACTTTCCCTAAGGAACCAATATCAACATCTCAAATTAAATTTTCGGCTTCTTGTACTAAGGCCATGTGCTGATCGCTCAAGTTGAGTAGCGAATCTTTTTCAATTTTTTGACCTATGTTTGTTCAATCACTACACATACAAGAAGTTTATTAGAAAAAAAAAATTTTTCATGAGATTTATTGATCGGTCAAATCTGATTCAAAACGTAAATGGATTCTAAAAATAAATTGTCGAGAGGCTGCTTTATCACCAGAGACCACTTGACGTTACATCACAGGCCCTGGAGTGAAAGTATTTCAACATTTTTGATAATTCTTTCGGAAAGTGTCCACTTCAAACAAAAACACGAACAAAAAGAAGCAGTCCCTAACATATGGAGATACATTTTAAGGAATATTACAAAAATATACTCAAGGTAATTCGGTATTTTAGGAGAAGCCGCAAATTATATACTTAGGGAGGCACGTACGCCTACACAAACACACATACACATACAACATATTGGTTTATATGTAGGTATACTTCACTTGTTTACTCTCTTCGTATTTTGTTTTTAAGAGCTATGGAAGAGCGGGTTCTCCAGCCACAGGCAAATTAATTACTTACCTACTAGGTGTTCCGTGTTCTCATTACGCTATTTTGAAAACAACTGTTTATAATAGTACATTATGCTACAAGTGTGCTAAGTTGGATATTACATTAGAGGTGAGTTTAGAGCCCGAGCCGAAGGCGAGGGCTTAACGGAGCCGAGAATGTAATATCCAATGCGCACGAGTGTCACACGACTTTTTTCAACACATTTGCGAGGAAAGAAAGAAATAAAAACTTTCCTTTGATATTGATGGCAACAAGCTATCACTTGCATGTTGCACCTCTGAAAGTATTTCGGCGGTGTACCCACGTAGGTTTCCTGTTCTGCACTTGAAGAAGACATTTTCTGTGTTGTATTTCTGACAATAATAACAATCTGATGAATACAAACACAATACAAATGCCGTTTATGAAAACATCTGAATAAAGGCGCGATTATTTTTTTCCTTTTTTTTTCGCTCGCAAAATGAGATTCACATTGACAAGTATGCCATACATCCAAATAATAATAAAAAATACTTAAGTAGGTATATATTTTCACGTTTTAGCATAAATAAATGATAATTTTCTGTTAAATTTAAATGATTTAGTGGAATTATAATTTTATTTACAAATAGTATAATATTTACACTTAATTTTAAATATAAAATAAGATCCGATCTCTTTGCTGAAATTTAGAAAAAAAAACATTACGTACTAGTGTTTTATTTTTATTACTCACGGGCTGGGTAAAACATATCATTATGAACCTTAAAACAATGACATAAGTCCCACTTTTTGAGCAAATGTGTTGAAAAACAATTTAATTTATTTTATGTGTGGGCTGATAGTAATTAGAAAAAAGAAAAAAAATGCTGTAGGTACCGTTTTAACCGTGTGGTGATCGGTTGATAATAACACCACCCCATCTCTTTCCGTGGGTGTCGTAAGAGGCGACTAAGGAAACACAAATGAGACCTGCCTCCTAGTAATCCATCCCAGGCAACGACACTTCATTTTGTTCTGAATCTGAGGTGGCGTCCTATGGTCTCATGCGGTGTGGTAGTCTTTGTGAAGAGCTGTTTGGTTCACGATATCCTCCTACCGAAGTCCGACGCCAAACAGCTTGCTGTGTTCCGTCGGTGCGTGGGAGTACCAGTGCCTTTATAGGCATTTTCTGGGTTAACTCGCTCCATCGTCGACCTCATCTTTGACCTTATGGTCAAGATTGAGGTCAAGAGTTAACCCATCTTATAATAAAAAATAATAAAAAAACCTATGTGTAATTTTCCTATACCTTTACATATTTTACACATTTAAAAATATTTTTGATTTTGAATCTATTTTATTATTAATAGTAAAAGGACTTATGAATAACACACGCAGTTAACGATATTATATACAAGGATTTTAATAAGGAAAATTTACTCGTCTTATTAAGAGGAGTGAAAACAAACGTTCTACTGATGCCTGTATTTTCCATTGGGCTTTTTTATAATTCGAACGGCACGGCACGATACTTAAAAAATTTAACTACCATTGCCTCCTATGTTCTCAGCTTCTAATATCACTATTACTTAGGAGGCAATAGTAATACAATTTTCCCGTGCCGTTTTCGAATTATAAAAAGGCCATTGAAATGCGAAAAATCGTCAGTTGTGTTTAAACTGCCTTGCCTACGCTTTGACTGAACACCGTAAACAGCGAAGTCGATGGGAGACCGTCATTTATTCATTGAAAAACATGTTTTAAGTGCGTATTATACAGATTGTTAGGAAGAGCGTGTGCCAAAAGCTGAGGTCGAGTAGCTAGGTTCATTGGCTATTGGCCAATTATGATAAGCCAGATCATATTGTGAACTTTTTTAAATTGGTGTTACAACATTGCTACATTTTCTTGTTTTTATCATCCGTGATGTATTCCTGTTCTACTTACATTGATATTTTCTTTAAATAATGTAAATTACGACTTTTGTGACCCATCGAATTCTTGAGAAGAGAAGAAAAAAGATCTTCATTTCATCTTTGAGGAGCATTTTAAAAAATCTAAGGGTATTACAGTTCTCTTTAAACTTAAATAGTTCATGAACTTTCTATCGGTATACCACAAGCAACACTTTTTTTAAAATTTTGTCATAAAATAAGCGACCTAAAATTCTGTGGCCATATGAAATTCAATAACAAAAAAATTGAAAAAGGTTTCTACTGTCAGATAGAGGTTTAATGTATTTGTGTTATGTTATTTTTAACCCCAGACGTAAAGAGGGATGTTATAAGTTTAACGCGTGGATCTGTACGTCTGTGTATATGTCTGTGTGTCTGTCGGTGGAGTCGTAAAAATTAAAAAAAACAGGCAAAAAGTGGTATGATTGGCCAGAACATACAGCCAATGAACCTAGCTACTCGACCTAATCGTTTGGCACACGCTTTTCGTAACACCCTGTATGTTCCATGTATCTCTGTTGATATTATGATAGAGAACAACTCATCGTTTTACTTTTTAATAATCATCGTTTCTTGCAATCGTTCGATTGTTTATTTAAGATTGTTTCATCCATATTAACATACATCTCTATTTTTATTTTTATCTCTATTTTTATCTCTATTTTTATTCGCGATTAGCTCGGATTGAACTGAACTCTTAGATTATATTACATAAGTAGATAAGCTAAAGAAAAAGTCTAAAGCAAATAAAACTTTTGAACGCTCTAATGGCTAAGGCATTTACTAACATAAAATGGATTGTAATTGTCCAAATAAATATTTTTTTATTTAAATTTTCTAAAAACATAAAAAATCAAAACATACAGACCTTGTCTTTGGTTAAGCTATGATTCCGTATAAAAACGTTGACACCGTTTTTATAGAAAAAAAATATGTGAGACGATCCTCCTAAGTAAATATGACCACCAATAAACAAAAGAGTAGATTTTAGTCTGAGTATACCAAAAATAGCCTTAAAGTCTCGTCTCGGGTACTTAATTTAAATTTGTAAATTGCTTAGTCTGCGATTATTTATTCAGAACGGTTGTAGAGTCACTTAGTTCCAAAGACCCTCGATGCCAAGTATTGGGGGAAGACGACGGCCAAGGTCTTCCTTTACTATCTATCTATAAACTCACGCCTGTAATCCCTGACGGGGTAAGCACAGCGTTATGTAGTTTACATGTGGGTTATTAGATAAACATGAGTACTTATTGTAATTTTTTTTATGAAGTGGCTTTCCTACACTAATAACTCTGACTTAATGTAATTTAAAGTCAAACTAGTAAAAGCTAGTTATTAAAGCAAAAACTCTAGAGATAGGTTTGATTACATTAAGCCTATTAGCACACAGTAAAAATATTGCACTTTGTCTCTAAAGTTTAATTAACATATTCAAAGCAGCTGAAGCTAACGAGGTATGCGATAGATAAAATAATTTAAATTGGTTTGGAACTTTCACAGACTAGATTTTATGAGCCGAAAATAACTTATTGAATGACTCTAAAATTAAAAAAAAAAATTAAATCTTTCCCGACATTCGATTGCTTTTAATTTTAAACGGTTGAACCAATTTAGATCAAATATAGCTTAGAACCATTTTAATTACGTTAGCTTTTAAACATAAAAATCGCATCGAAATCAGTTCATTCGTTAAGGGGCAACGATGCCATAGACAGACACATAGATACACAAACATATAGATACACAGACACACAAGTCAAACTTATAAAACCCCTCTTTTTTGTCGGGGCTTAAAATTGTGCTACTTTGGAATTGCCCCACAAAAAGTTTCGAAGAGTCGGTTCATAATTTGTGATTACTATTAATTTATTAACCCAATTACTAAGCTGCGAATATTAAGTAGCCAGGGAGCAACTCCCCGATCTTTAATGGACAAACTTAGGAAATATTACCGCGTAGCCCAGAAAACGGTATTTGGAACGCAATATTTGTCTGTTAGCTGTGTTACACTGAATGGATTTAGGGTTAGCGCCTGAATAGGCAAGAGATCTTTTATATCAGTATTTCATATAGAAATATTATAGTGCTTGGAATTGGTTCGGAATTATCTTCATTGTGCACTAAGCTTAAGCTTAACACGCTGAGATAAAGGATTAGACTGTTTTGTGTGAAATGATGAAGGGACTAATTATCTGAGCACTATATTTTGTAAAGACACTTTAAGATTTGTTGAAGCCAGAAATAGCCACAAAATAGAGCCATTCACTGTCAAATTACTAACTTCTGTACCTGTTTTATTTTATGAATATTCAAATTAACTACTCCGAGAACTAGAAAACAGTTTGAGTACACTCAAATACATTAACTAGGATAATTTTGTGCCGTTCGCGTTCTTATTTTGTACTCGAAGGAAAGAAATTCGTACTTCAACTCGCCATCGTGCGCTGTTTCTGCTGTAGTAATCTGATGGAAAAGTATTGTACCATAAAAACATACAAATTCGTAATTTTTTTAATTTTCCTAATCGAAACGAACCAGCAAATTCAGAGAACGATAATATGCTATCATCAGTACTGTTTTGGCAGAAGATTTAATTTTAATGAAAAAAAACCAAGTTAAAATACTTTGCGCTTTCAACTTTTACTAGGAAATAAAGAGCTAGTATTGAGCTAATTTGATAATCCAGACAAATATCTTATAACAACTACACATAACTTCTAATACCCTCAAGTAGTCAATATAAGACGATGGATTGCGTCCCCTGAGACACCATAACGTCATTCTGTGGCCGAGATTCACAATATTTGTCACTCACTATCCGGGACAAGTCACCGCGCTAGTTTACCTACTTTACTTTATTACATTGAGTGAGGTAAAGCGCCCAGATATTTGTTACCTCGGAACTAGGGCACTCCACGCCAATGTTCTTAACAGGCTTAGCGACGGTGAAGGAAAATATCGTGATGGAACCCACACGTCTTAGAAAATTAACTTATCAAAAGGCGCGGTCCGCCCAACCCGCACTGGGCCGGCGGTGGCGGCGTACCTTTAGGAATTAATCAGCCCTTGCTATGATTTAAATTTACATTTTTTTATTTGTATTTGTAAGTTAAGTAGAATACCATAATAGGAAAGGTAAATGCACATTAGTTCATAGAAACAAAAATTATTATTTCCTTATTTCTATGCATGAGTTCACAGTTCATACTGAAGATGATTTCGGTGACATTTTGTCGACATTTGCTAATCAAAACACGTAAGGATGTGAAGTTAAATGAACTATAACTTAATTGTTTTTCTTCAAAACAACTTGACATTTACTTGTGTATCAACATTTTAGCATATTATACTAAGTGCTGAAGTTTATTTTGTTAAATATACAGAAAATTGAGGAGACGCAAATTGGCTCGCGTAGGTTGCACGCCTACTACGAAACATTCGGCTACGGAGGCTGTCGTGGCTACGACATTTGTAGGTATTAGCTACGGAGCAAATTGAAAATGATGCTTATTTTTAAAAGACTCGTCGTTTTGAGTTTTTCGCTGCAAGAAAAATTCTTAAATGTGTTTCATAGACTCGGTGCCGTTTATGCCAATATTTCAGACTTTATCTCGTGCGTAATTTAATCATGTTATTTCCAGAAGTCAAATTGATCGTCCCATAAATTTTCGTGTCGTTTTTATCGTTTTTAAACTAAATGGAGTTCGAAAGCGTAGGTGTTCAATATGAAAGACACATGCTTGAAATACCTCCTACTCATGAAATATCGAGAGAGCCGAGCACTGTTGCTCTGTGGGACTCTTGGGCAGCGGCAGTCAACCTATTTCCATACAAGCCAATTTCCTGATCATTTATTTATTTATTTCTTAAGGATCATCTACATCACATGCATTTTACAATTTTGTAGAATGTTTCTTAAGCTTACAATTTTCTGACACATGACTGTTACAGATGAACACATCACTCTTTAATTATAAAACATAAATCAATTTGTAACAAAACATAACTTCCACGAATGTGGGATTAAATTAAATAAAAATTATAAATCTTTCATTCCTATTAATATTACATTACCTATATTTATCATTACTTAAATGTAATGACTCTACTGAGATCTCTTGGAAGATATTAATATTAACTTTAACAAAAACAAATATTAAAACTTTCTTATACAAACTTAAAATCAAAGAATAAAACGACATAAAAAGACAAAATAACTCAGCAAAAGAACATTTCGAGTCAGGATCATGAGAGGGATATAGTTTCATTTATCATCTTGTGAAAAATTATACCTGTAAAATTAAACATTTTGTATCATTTTCGATTGCTTATAATTTTTAACATTGTTCACATATCTTTTTTCATGGAGTATGCCCGGTTGAGCGTTCTGATCTAGACTATTTTTAGAAATAAACCCAAGGGTTATACGACTTAAAAATGTACGGTAACGTTATGACTGAAAGTCACTTGCCGTCTGCAGATGCATCCGAGTGACGCAAATACGTAAATGAAAAGAGAAATACAGATAGTTTTTATGTTACGCAAGACTGTCGACAAATATTATTCTCATTTCATGTAAGTAAGTACGACATGAGTGTTTTATAAATAATTGTTTTTACTATTAATTTACAAAGTTTTTAATAAGTGAGAATTGTTTGTAAATTACACAACCCAAAATACACATCAAGTAAACTTGTCCTTAGTAGATAACCTTGAGAATGTTTTATGGAGTTGACTGTGAAATGTCAAGGTACAGAGGCCAGCGTATCAGATTACTCCATTTTCATTGCCAAATCGCTCTTATCGTAATAGCACAGAGTGCACGCGTGTGGTTACCTGATGTGCGGCCCTCCGTACATAATTCGCGACTTTTATAGGTTCCCTCATATATTATTAAATGGCCTATAGCTATTTCAACAAACGAGATCAGTATTGAGTGTCTTTAAACTAGCTAGCAAAGTTCAAGGACGCCGTGTGGTGATCCGTTGAGAATAACACCACCCCATTTCTTTTCGTGGGTGTCGTAAGATGCGACTAAGGAAACACAAATGAGACCTGCCTCCTATTAATCCACCCCAGGCAACGACACCTCAATTTGTTCTGAATCTGAGGTGGCGTCCTATGGTCTCATGCGGTGTGGTAGTTTTTCTGAAGGGCTGTCTGGTTCACGACCACCCTCCTACCGCAGTCCGACGCCAAACAGCTTGCTGTTTTCCTACGGTGCGTAGGAGTACCAGTACCTTATAGGCTTTTTTTAAAAAATTAAGAATGGGTTCGCTCCTGTCGATCTTTCCGCTATGAGGTAACTCGCTTCATCGTCGACCTCATCTATGACCTTGGTCAAGATTGAGGTCAAAAGTTAACCCATCTTATAATAATAAAAAAAAGATGTGAATCACCAACGAAACTAAACAACTTTCCCTAATAAAATAGGTTAAAAAAATTAAAAAAAAAGTTTGCCCCTCCGCATACCCTTTGCGATCATCTGAATTTTTTTTTGGGAATTTTGTACAGGTTCCTATTTTTTTTTTTTTTTTATTATTAAAAATGGGTTCGCTCTTGACCATAATCTAGCTTAGGGCAAAAATGTGGTCGAGGATGTAGCGAGCTCACCCAGAAGAAGCCTATTCACTCGCACTTTAAAGATATTTTTCCTATCCTTACTATCCTTATCCTTACTAATATTATAAACGCGAAAGTTTGTAAGTATGGATGTATGGATGTATGGATGTTTGTTACTCTTTCACACTCAAACGGCTGGACCAATTTTGATACAATTTGGTATGGAGGTAGCTGACACTCTGGATTAACACATAGGCTACATAATTTTCCCAAATTCCCACGGGAACGAAGTCCCGGGCAGAAAGCTAGTATGAAATATCTTTGATTTTGACTATAAAATTTAAAGTCACCCATATATCACCATGACATCCAAATCACGGTAACCGTCGTGCTTAGTTACCTAACATTACTGACTTCATCTCTGAAAAGTCCCACGAGTCCAGGGGAATTAATTTGGATAGCTAAAAAACGGTGAGAAAAATGATACTTTATTCGGTTTTTTGCTAATATCTTCGTTCCTCTTTATCATACCACTATGCGATGTAAAAAAATAAAAATAAAAGAAAGAATGAAACATTTTCTACAAACAAGGTTATCTAAGTTCATCGGATCAAATCAGTAATAAATGCGAAAGTTTGTGAGGAGTATGGATGTATGGATGTTTGTTACTCTTTCACGCTTAAACGGCTAGACCAATTTTGATAAAATTTTGTATGGAGGTAGCTGACACCCTGGATTAACATATAAGCTACATAATTTTTCCCAAATTCCTACGGGAACGAAGTCCCGGGCGGAAAGCTACTTTGTGATAAATCTAGCAGTAAGTATTTGGATTTACTGCTTATCAATTCTATAAAAAGTTTTAAGACAGTAGATTTAATGTTTTGAAATAAACTTACTGTTTTTTGTTTGTTGGAGTGATCATGAAATGCACTAAAATATTCATAGAAAATGTTTACCGGAGTTTCAATGCACGGTTACGTAAAAAATATTAGTGTTATCAATAAACTTTTAATACCGTTTTTGTAGAGGATTTTCCATTCTTTATTTCATAAGTATACCTCATAGCGGAAAGTTCGACAGGAACGAAGATATAGACAAAAAACCGAAAAAAGGTAACTTTTTTCACCATATTATGGCTGTCAAAAGTTATGCCCATCCCTGGACTCGTGGGACTTTTCAGAGGTTATTTAGAGAGCTAAAAGGTACGTGTATACAAATTTTCATCCTGTTGGAATTTTTCCGAAATGTTGCCCATTTTTCGTCTAAAGTTCCTCTAGTAGATATATTTTGTTGATTTGCGCGTATTTCATTTTTCAACGAAGAGGTCTAACCAATTTTGAATTTCTAGTAGTTAAAAAATCGGAAATCAATAGAATCCACTCGACACAAGGCGAGCGATTCGAAAATACTGCCCCAGGTCTATGACTTTTCCAAAGTAATATCTCGCGATATTACATTACTAAAATATGCTTCTCTATGAATATACGTTGACGATAAGAAAATATTTCTTTGACGCGAAAGCGAAAAATTTTTGTATTAATCTGTGACATATTATTGACTGAAAACATCTACTTAATGTAGATGAATGTTATTATTATACTTATTATATTAACTGCCGTACTCAGAGACGTCAATTAAAGTTAAGTACTATTAAACTCTGATGTTGTATCTTTCACTCTTGTTGATATAAACAAGGATAGCATGACATTTAATTACTTCTTAACTTTAATTGACGTCTCTGAGTATGGCAGTAATTATTGTAATTTTGACGATCACATTATACTTTGACATTGCTTTAGACCTAATATTGTAACTGGAATTGATAATGAGAAATAAATGAATCTAATCTAATCTACTAGTAGAGAAAATTATGTACTAAGTAAGTACAGATAATTTGTCGTCGAAACTATGGTACAATATGTTGGTGTAATATGTTTTATATATCTATTTATTACTTTTAATTACCTAGCGAAAATTAAAGACCTAATTCAGCCGACGAAACTGAACAATTATCCCTAAGGACCATAGGACGAGATATAAAAAAATTCCACGTCTCCATACAACTAGTGCGATCAGCTGATTTGCAAACCCCCTCAAGTTTCGCTTACTAATTCAAATCCACCCCACATTCCTTGAATAAAGTTTATTAGAATTTTTCGACCAGTTTACTGGAATTTGAAAATTAGAACAGAAGCATAAGAAACAAAGAAACATTACAGAACGGCTCAATAAGACTTATTACGTTTTTTACGCCATAATTTTCATTAAATTTCCGGCAACAGGGGGAGTATGTTTGATTTCGCCCTTAAATAAACAAATAAAGAATTCAACCTGTTACTCATTTTACGTTTAATACAAACTGGTTTTCCAAATTCCAGTAACACCCATACCTATATACGCAGTTTGTTCGGCAGATTTTCAGTACACCATATGTTTTGGGTAAACATTTGTAGAACACTTACCTACTAAGTACCTTTTAAAATTAGATATGGAGTCTTTGGTTTCGGTACGAGTGTATTTGCCGTAATGTAGCATTGTACGTTGAGTTTTATAAAAAAAAATGACACGTATTTTTAATAATCTTTATTATATATATAAAAGAAAGTCGTGTTTGTTACAACACTTATAACTCGAGAACGGCTGGACCGATTTCCATGGTTTTTGATTTGTTGTATTTCTCTCCGTCCCGAATAGCAGAATAACTATTAAAAACATTGGAAAATTGACGGGAAAATCCCCACGGGAACGAAGTCCCGGGCGAAAAGCTAGTGATTAATAAAATAAGATAAAATTCAAAGCCTAATATTAACGCTGTGTCTTAGGATATGCATTTCACATGGTAAACTTATATTAATGCATTTTCACATGGTAAACTTATGTTATATTGCGTGACTTTAAATAAGTTAACAAAAATAATAATTTAGGATGTGAATCAGCCCACTAAACTAAAAAACTTTTCCCATGGAGTATAAGTCAAAATATGAAAAAACAACGGATTGCACTCCGGGAGTGCCGGCAGAAGTGAAAACTTGAACATATACTTCCTTGTCGTCTAAGAAGTTTTCACTTCACCCTCCGTCTTACGAATTTTCGATCAGGGTCACGTTACCCTGACGCGAGTTTAACATTTTTTACCCATCCAAAAAGTTCACAACGCCGCGCCGCTAAAGAAGTTTTCACTCTAAAAATTTCGCCTCTCCATACGACTTCAGTGATCAGCTGATTGGCTTAGTAGGAAAATCGTTATTTTTTTGAGAAACACATCGAGGAAAACCCCAGTTCACGCATGTTTCTTGGACCTCTCCAAGGCGTTCGATCTCGTGTCTTACGATATCCTGTGGGATAAACTAAGGGGCGAGACCGACCTGCCAACGGAGTTAATTTCACTTTTCCAATTTTGGTACAAACCTCAGATCAACTGTGTGAAATGGGGTGGTGCCTTTTCGGAAGAGTATAGGTTGGAGTGTGGTGTAAGACAAGGTGGCTTGTCTTCTCCCAAGCTCTTCAATCTCTACATGAATGCATTGATCGGGGAGCTCAGCAGTTCCAAAATTGGTTGCCATATAGACGGGATTTGCGTTAATAACATCAGTTACGCTGACGATATGGTTCTGCTGAGTCCCTCGGTCGGGGCGCTTAGACGATTGCTGTCAATTTGTGAGTCATACATAGAGCTTCAGGGACTTAGGTACAACGCCAAGAAAAGTGAAGTTATGCTTTTTAAGGCAGGCACTAAGACCTATCCAGACATCAAAATCTATTTAAACGGTACGTCATTGACTAGAGTTGACAGATTTAAATACCTAGGTCACTGGGTCACTGAAGATCTAAAAGATATAGTTGACATCGAGAGGGAGCGTAGGTCGCTGGCTGTTCGCTGCAATATGTTGACTCGCAGATTCGCACGTTGTTCAGAAGAGGTCAAGAGGACCCTCTTTAAGGCGTACTGCCAATCCTTCTATACGTGCAGTCTGTGGGTTGATTATACGCGGCGGGCATACGGTGACCTACGCGTCCAGTATAACAACACATTCAGAATGCTGATGGGACGGGCTAAGCACTGTAGTGCCAGTGGCATGTTCGCGGAGGCACAAGTTGATGGTTTCGCAGCGATCATGCGTAAGAGATGCTCCTCCATGCACCGCCGCCTGCTCGCTAGTTCCAACGGTATTCTGACTGTGTTGGCTGAACGGTGGGACTCCCCTATGTTGAAAAGGTGGCTACAGCTTCACGGCACTGGGCCAAAATTGATGCCGTAATTAAATTTTTAAATTGTCATTTGTTGATTTTATTTTATTTTATTTTATTGACATTTATTTTAAATTATTCAGTCCTTTATAATTTTGCTTATTAATTGTATAATTTTATGTGAATGACAATTTTATTATTTTTGTATAGTTTTGTATAGTTTTTAATTTCAATTTTTTAATTTAATGATGTATTTGTATTTGTAATCTTTTGTAATTTTTGTATAGTTTTTAATTTCAATTGTTTAATTTAATTATGTATTTGAATTTGTAATGAGAACTTATGGGTCACAGTTACCCGAAATAAACGATTATATTATTATTATTATTATTATTATTATTATTAGGTTTCTTGGGAAAATCTGTTCAAGTTTCATGGGGAGACTCACCCTTTTTGCTACCCTGTATGACTAAATTACTTATTTTGTAAAACCTATAATTTTCGAAATTCATTAAAATTCAGTATTACCCGTATACAAATTAGCTTGATGAGTTTCTAACGAAAATCAAACGATCTGATAGTATTCTTGCAACACACATTTCTTTATAAAGTTTAGTTAGTCAGAACAGTACCAACATACTTAGTTATCTTTCGTATTTTTTTATTTTTTTCATAGATTTCCGAGCGAACAAAACAGACTGCTCTAAATTTTGGGATTAATTGTTTCTATGACCACTTAATGCTCTACTTAGCCTAATCCAGTATGATTAGGCTGAGTACTTAGAGCAGCGAAGTTAAATATTAAACAAAGTATGAAAAGTTACTAGATAATTCAACGATTCTATAATATATAAATATGAAACTTTCTAAACCATTTCGAAACGGAAAACAGTAGCGTTAATTTATTCCCTGACAGTTAATTTTCATTAATTGTTTGTTTTTCAGCAATTCAGTTTCGTCTTGTCGATATTTTTAGCTCTATTCACAAATGATGAAACCTAATGTAAAGGAACGTAGTTAGGCGTTTGTATGCGATTTAATACAAACATGTAAACTGTACAGCAAGTTACCACACACATGCACTCTATGTTGTTACAATAAGAACGGTTTTGCAACAAACACGAAGAACGTGAGCCCCTTTGTACAAAATAGTCGTTACTAGTCGCATTAACAGCTTCGTGGAAACGCTGACCAAAGTCGAGAATCAACCGACTCATATTAAACATTCTTAGTAAAAAGTGTTACATGTATACATTATTGTTGTACAATGTACGTTATTTTGGCGTCTTTAATTCTTATAAGGTTAGTGGAAGTACATCGCTTGTCACAGGAGAGTTATTTGATTAACTTAGTGATTACTATCGGGCAATAGGAAATTTTATATAATGAATAACTACACATCTCTTTTGAATGTTTTTTCAACCGACTTCAAAAGAGGAGGAGGTTCTCAATTCGACTGTACGTTTTTTTTTGTTTTTTTGTTATGCGATAACTCCACCAATTGTAGGCCGATTTTCAAATTTATTTTTTTGTTTAAAAGAGTATACTCCTGAAGTCGTCCTATATTAATTTTATCGAAAATGATTTAGCGCTTCTTAAAAAATCAATGAAAACAAAAAAATACAAACCAGAAAATCATCTAAATTAGTGTTTTTCAAACTATGGGTCGCGACCCTCAGGGGAGTCGTAAATCCAAACTTGGTGGGTCGCGGGCAAAAGAAAAAATTATTATTTGTAGATTGTAGGTCCTACATTACAATAAGAAATTACAATTTCAGTTAAAAGCCGTGCCTACATAATGACAACTCCCTCATTCCGCGCCAACCCGCAGTACAAAATCTCCCCTAGGTCGGTTAGCCTAGGGGATCTTAGGGGGTCGCCAAAACTTTTCAACTTCCAAAGGGGTCGCAAATTCAAAAAGATTGAAAAACACTGATTTAATTAAACGAATGACATTTTCGTTTGTAGTTATCTGCTAATAACGTTATCTGTCGTCTGCGTTATCTGTTATTTGTTGTTATTATTTTTATTTTGTGTTGTTTATTCCTTTGTTTCATTGTTTTTGTTGTGTTGTAGTGTGTATGTCAAATAAACGTTTTGAATCTTGAATATTTAATAGCCATTAAAAAATAGGAAAACTGAGGAAATTAATCATGTAGTTTCAAAAGGTGCAGGATTATTTAGGGGTAGCTCCCCTGTAAGTCACTTAATGAAGCCCTCTCGATTAAAGGACCCCTTTTTTAAAATTTTTTGCTCATAGCTTGAATTTGCTAGGCAGAAAGAGTGTAGTCAGAAGACTTCTTCAGAGGACTTACCCCTACACAATCCTGAAACTATTAGAACTTAATAAATTTATTCCTTTTTTGATACTAGTTACTCGTATCTACTTTGTGCGAACTGTTGTTGGGATTGAAGTCGGTGACTCACACGTTTTTAACGTGGAAAATTATGAATGTCAATAAGTTCACAAAAGTTCTTTTTTTTTCATTAAGTATTATTTATGAAACACGTTGTGTTACGTTCCTTTTCCACAAAGGTATCATGTGTTTGATTTTTTAAAATTTAAGTATATTTTCAGCTAGCATTCCGATGTAACTTTACAATATATTGTTTTAGTTGTGAAAGTACGCAAAATCATTTGATGTTTATGCGTAGCTGCTAATTTTCTCATTACAATACTTGTTTATAAGTATTTTAATAAGAAAGTGTGTATCTACGCATAAACAAAGGCATTTTTGCCATTTCTACAAACAATGGACATAGGGAAACTAGACAATAGCTCTAAAAGTAATTGCATAAGCATTTATTGTTACAACACGAGAAAATAGCATTTTTGACATACCTATCTACGGCGCGATTTGAATTGAGACTATAAAAAATAAATAAACTAGTCTACACATTCTCCAAAAAAGAACTTCAAATCTTTTGTAAAACTACAGCAACATTAATTGATCTTTTCATTTGACGTAAAATAAAAAGCGACGAGAAATAAAATCAAAATTAAGTCACGTTCCTAGACAGCTAAGGCTATGCCTACCCTTGGACTACTTTTTCTTGGAAATTGAAAGCTAGATTATAGTTCTGATAAATCGTTTTCTCAAAGATACATAAATCTTTTTTATAGCGGATTAGGGGATTAAAAGCTAATGTAAAAGTTCTACAAAGTGATCCACAAATCAATTTTCTGGGGATCTCTTCAGAGCGTAAACCTTAAATGGTATGGCGTAGCTTACTCATAAGTCGGCCGACAAACATTCAGATTTGAGGAATTTGGTCAGCTGTCTTCGGATGCAAGATGAAAGATCAACGCTCTCATTGTGTCCGTGCTACCAGTGACAGAAAAAATTAGGCTCCAGATTCCGCCGATATTTTCGTGAGTACTAACTGTAGGAACAGAGGGCGGGCGGCGAGCGTATATATAGAACGCTTCGTCTGCCGGCCGCCCAGTTGCCCGTTGATGCTCACAGTAAAACCACGTCTAATCGGTAGCGACTCGGAACTTTAACTGAAAAGATATCGGCAGTGTTTTTTAAGAGAAAAAGACTCAAACTCATCGTGTATAGTGCTAAGACTTTTGTGTTAGGTGCGAAGGGACCCTGTAGCTGTTTGCCTGATTGCTGTTTGCGTTGTTAACAAATAGGTAAGTTATTTTATGAAAACTGCATGTTGGCGTTAGTTAATTTTGATAGAAATTTTAAGTTGACTTTTTTTAAGGACTTTTATTTTGTATAGACATCCTTCAATGTAAGTACAAAAATTTTATGTTGGCAATTTATTGAAGTCATTAGTAGTTAAGTAAAGGCAATGAATGTTTTTTTGACAAATTTTATCCACTTTCTTTATTATAGACGTATTTGTTTGTTTTTTCTGTATGTATGTATGATCGACATGTCTAAAATTGAATGTGATTTAATGCGCTTCAACATACATTATAAATATTTATTTTTGGAAATATTGTAAAGCTGTTGTTTATGCACGGGTACATTGATGGATTGTAACGTCGATAATATTTACAGTCTGAAGCTGAAACTTACCTGATTGTTTCACGTATGGAGTTTTCCAACGATAAGAATGATAAATGTAATGATAACATATAAAATGTGCTATCACCTTGTAACCTAGATGGAGTCTAGATATAGGACACTACCGAGTATTAAAATACAGAGAAAATTGCTGGAATACATAATTATTTACTTATTAAAGAAATAATATCAAAGAAATATACAAACTAACCGTTTTATAGTAAAATCAGACCGGGATAATCTTAACAATTTTAATTTAATTAGTGATAGTAATCTAGAGTGTAAATAAATTAAATCCACTTCTGCAAGATTTATTTTATACAAACTGCAAGTTTTCTTAACTTTAAATAACCATGAATGACATACTTGTCCTTCAAAATCCTTTTGGCTGGCAACTAAAGTCATAAATAAAGCTTATCGCACCGTGCAACAATGAAGCTGAAAGGACCGCTTGACAACAGATAACCGTAATGTACAAGCTTTGAAATTCACACCGCAATCATTTTTCATTACCCTTGGAAAGCTCCACCGATGTTAGCCCTCGGGCCATTTTACCCACAAATTAAGGGTACTTTTCCCTCTTTCCTTCACATTTTAACATTAAAATGCGGTTTCTACCCGGGGTTGAAGCTCTGTAACTTGTTTCATGATATTAAAAGGTCTCACAAAAACCGAATTCGTTTTTTTCGACGGGTCTTAACATTAACATTTGAATTAAACTAAATTAATCACAATGATTCGCCAACTCGTATTGTACTTAATCTGTTAAAACAGTGATCTATTAGGCTAATTCCATTCCATTCAATCGAGAGATTCGTAGCTGTAACAGTATTTAATTCCGAAACTATTATTAGAAACGAATTCCAATAAGAATCCTTAAGTCACCTTAATGTATGAGAGAGAAAGGCGAACAAACACCCAAATGAGGGAATGAAACGACTGAAAGGTACACAGATGATTTTCATGAAGTAGACGCATCAACGCAGTAAAATCCGTAATTATTAAAAAGCATTTCTTTTGCTGTGGATTTTTGTTGATAAAAAAAATCTTCATCATGGAAAAAAACACAAATAATAATTTGAAAGGTACTTTTTATTATTTTTTATTATAAGATGGGTTAACTCTTGACCTCAATCTTGACCATAAGGTCAAAGATGAGGTCGACGATGGAGTGAGTTAACCCAGAAACCATTACGGACACCCATTCCTTGCCTCTGTATACGTTGCTTAACCTCACTGATCGGTTGAGATTAGTAAGTGCCACTAGGCAACGAACATTTGTTTTTTTTTTAAACTTCGCGATCGATGTGCTTTTCGCTGTTAACGAATTCCCGGGAGAAGAACTACAATTCCGGGGAAAGTCAAATTAATCAAAATTAGCCTCGCTAAATACGTTTAGCACTTTGGTGCAAGTCGCCCTTAGAATAATATATTCTTTGAATTGTATTTATATTTTAATAATTTAGTCGGACTTCATTAAAAAGATAAAACTCTTCAGGCTGTGAATATTAACGAAATTGGCGATAATTCGTTTATCATTAACCATTAGATACTTTTATCGATAAACGTTCGCAATATTATACCGTAGGTAATTTATTATTAACTCTGTATACCACCGGCCTGATTTATGACTACAGATTTGGTAAACAGTTTCTGGATGGTGGAAAATTTAAAATGTATTAATGGATAATTAATTTCCTTCGTATTATGACTATACCATCTATTTGTATCACTTTCTTGCAATTAGCTATCACCTACCTCGCGGCTAATAGGAATTTTCCTGATTTACGTCTAAGCTCTTCTTGATCCTGAGCTTTTGCGCAAATTTGATCGGAAAATTCCGGGTATTTGTATAACGTTACCATCCTCGAAATACAATTTTTCAGAGTTTTATTTCTTTTGTTTTGAGATATTCTGATCCAACTTCCAGATGTCGAGCGTTGCTATCATGGTAATTTTTACTAAGTTCTGCAGCTCCTAGAACAATAACGACAAACTCGTGCTCGGCGCACGCTGAAACTTCACTTTGATTGCGCGAGGGTCCCTCGCAAAGGCTTGCTCGCCCTATGGCGTTGTCAATGTTGACATTTTGACATTGGACCGCGGTGTTGTCGCGGCGCTGTCACTATCGTACTCGGCCTGCTGGTAGCCATTTTCCAGTAATAATATTATCCGATTAATAACTTCGTACGGAAAATTTTGCTGTACGCCACGGTATAGCTACGTCTGCACCTGTGTTGTTACGCTTTCCAAATAGCGCCTCGGCCAAATTTATACTCGTGTAAATATTTACTTTCAAAACACCAAATCCATCAGACGCTTTGGTTGACAATTCTAAAACTACTAATTCTTCATTAATTAACTATTAATGAATGACGACTCAGGTTTCACGTATTGCTCAAAACGATTTATTGATTTATTTATATCTACCTAAAGCAGCCTTCCTTAATTATCTCCTGCATATAATCTCTGTCGATCGAAATTTGAAAGTTCTAGAAAGGTAAAATCTAGAAACCAATTTCGAAATGACGTGTTTCATAACAATCTTATTTCAGCTACTCCTTTATTTATTGCTTTGTCATAAGTTGCCATTAATGAGTTTGTTTTGTTGAAAAAAGAAATAAAAATGTTTTCTTCTATTACAAAATTAGCACAGAATCAACGATTAAACAAATAAAGGACCCGACAATTTTATTTATTTTCTTGTACGGTTATTTATTTTCTTCATAGATGAAATTAGTCACAGATTCCGATGTTAAAAAAGCATAGCAAATTAGACTGACCTATAAAACTCGACATGATTAAAGTAAAATTATACCCTTGACACCAGAATTTGAAACAAACTATTTGCAATTTATTTTATGCGAAAATCAGCGAATTAAATTAGTGATAGAACTACAAAATAATGAGGTACCAGTATAACATGCCTTGAAATTCCTCATTAGCCTAATTTTACAGTCAGCTACTACACTCTGCCTCGTATGACTCAGCCAAAAGTTGTGCAACTTCATGACTGGGTTAAAAGTGGTATTGTTGATATATGGGTCAAGTTTACTACAAGGTATTGACGGACAGCAAAATTTTAGAAACAAATTTTTAAATTCCTTTCATATTTCTATCAGCTAACCATTATCTTGTGTTTATCCCATTAATTAAAAGCAAAGGTCAGATATGAAAGGTATGTCTTCATTCGTTTTACGCGCGCTGCAGTTTCGTAAGCCCAACCCGTTACTGCAATAGTTTATTCTATACAGTACCTCCAGGGAATATTA
Organism: Aproaerema taeniolella; assembly: GCA_949987775.1. Lineage (NCBI taxonomy): Eukaryota > Metazoa > Arthropoda > Insecta > Lepidoptera > Gelechiidae > Aproaerema > Aproaerema taeniolella. The sequence continues at coordinate 17,010,263 of OX465246.1, read as the reverse complement.
GGTCAAGTACAGATTTGTTTTGGGTATTTTACGAGGTAACCGCTGCCTACAATTTCAATTATAATGAGTTATTATGCACATTATCCTTGGCGGCTTGTTTCAGTGCTTCTTCATGTGTAGGTCATGTGTAAGGACTAGGAATGTGCATGCATAATATTTTTTAGCTTCAGAACAATTTTGCTTTTTGAACAATGGTTCAAAATATTCAAATTATCCATTCAAACACTTAATTGAATTATTTTATTTCGGCAATACTCGAAACTTATTTAAACATTTTATCAAAACATTATTTAAAAGTTCTTCGACCTTTAGTAGGTGTTTAGAAGCAATATCACCAACCAAGAGCATTCACCCTTATTGTAAATTGGGAACCAATGCTTGTAGTTCCATTTTCTGTTTTCCTAATTAAAACCGTATCAGATAGCTTCCTTGTGACTTCGGTTTAGATAGATGTACAGACGTAAAGACAGTTTAAAGTCCTTTGAGATGATTAGGTTCTTTAAAGTCAAAGAAAATTAATCAGTGTGCTTATTAGGTACACAGGTTTTCCTCTTGGATACCTTAGTTCTTCAAACGTAGATGCAGCAGTTCTCATATAAATTGATATATATTTGAACGAGCTATCCCGTTGAAGTTAAAGTTAGCCCTTGGTGGCCTAGGCTGCCCGGGCGACCCGGTCACGACTGCGATGTCCTAGTTACCAAGATATCCTAGGTATACACAATAAATCAATATTTTTTTTAAAAAAACTGACCTACTTTTCACCAATAATCGATAGGCATCCTTTTAAAGGTACGCCTTTGCAAAATGCTTGACTGAAAATAGGCTGTAGATTTCTTCTTCTCATAATGAGAATATCAATAATGTAGTAATACATAGTTGTTCATTAAACTTCTTATACAAAGGCGGATGGATTTAGATTTGTAAAGGACCAACAGAGAAGTTCAATTTGTTCCGGTCTCAAGCCGTTATAGCAGATCTGGAGTGCATTGACCTCTGAAGTTGTTGTTCAAAGGTGTCGGATCCAAGTTTTCAGGAGGATCTCTCCGGTAATAAATGTTTCCTTGGAACTCTCCCTTTTGTAAATATTTGACTGTTTAATTGAAAATTCATTCAATTTAGTAAAAGCTTAACCTTTTGGAATACATTTTTTCCTGTGTTATAATGTAAATGATATTGAACTTAAAAAAAACTTTTCTCTTTTGTTAAATTGATAATAGTTCGGACTTATTTTATTCTGCGTAAACACTAAAACATAAATGAGTTATTTAAACAAATGGAGTACATACCTCTCCCTGTAACGAAGTTTTTAAATTTTATCTTTTTTGTTTTTTGGCTTAGTGGCCATTCTAAGATAATTTTCTGGCTTTAAATAGCGGTTGAGGTATTATAAAATTCGTGAAACTTTTATTAGGTACATTTTTAATAGAGCGATATAATTCACTTAAAGATTCCGTTAAATACCTATTAATATGAAAAACTAAGAAAGGCTTTTGCTAGTGTTCAGGTACAAAATAGGAAACTTTGGTCGTTTTGTGTGGTTATGACACGCGGATTGCTAGCGGTGTTGCCCTTTGCATATTTCATCATTTAAGTAACTTTATACTGTCAAAAGATACTCGTTGGTCAAAGTAAGAAAGTATGGCAATATTAGAGGCCATTTATTCCTTGATCATTTACCTAGGAATAAATGGCCAAGATCTTCTGGTGCTGTAACAATCCATCGATTATTCAATTTGACTAAAATTATCAACTCTCTACTGGCACCTTCATTTTTATTCCTTCAAATCCTAGCCATTTATACCCTTTGACAATTAAGTGAGATAAAATGTGTATTTTTCATTTAGTACCGGTATAACGAATTCAAATCCACATTACAGCAATGCTCAGTTTATCTGAACCAGGCTTAATGGCATAATTAAAACGCCTCTGACAATTAAGTTGCGCCTTAAAACGATCACAATCTTTTTTATTATTAGCATAAAACAAGATTTTGAAACGTGGAGCGATGACTCCCGAGGTCTACGATCTCATTAACAATTTGCAGGTAAAACAATTAAAGTCCCCAAAAACAGGAAAGTAACATTACGTCACGGCGACAGTGAAGGGTTATTTAGTTTGCTAAAGTTCGAGAAAGAAAGTTATGAAATTAAAAAACTTGACAAAATTCAGATTCTTTTTTATGTCTTCATTTAGTTACGATAGGTTACTTTCAGTTGCTTAATTAGGATAGTTAGCAAAACTTTAGAGGGTGAAATTCGACTTCCCATACAAAGGCAAAGTAGCTGTACAAGTTTTATAGAGAGGGGAATTTTTTTGCACATTAGAAGTAAATGTACAAAAGCGAGCTTATCCCTTAGATAAGCATTGAGAGAAGTGGAAGGAGACTAATCGTGGGATCGCAAAGTAATTCAGCAAACTAACAATCGATATCGACACGTAAACATTATCGACACACCCATTTCAGCCTCCGAAAAAAATTCAGGGAATTATAAACATGTTTAGTTTTCGATTAACATCAATGAGTTTTAAATAAGCCATTGATCTTTTCAAAAGTTCTCGGGAATACGATTGCGTGGGTCATTTCTAAACGTCTGAATCTCAGATTAGTGAACAGTTGTGCTCGCCAAATTCCATGACATTAAGTCTGTGGCGCGTGTTACTTTTGGCACATTACTCTACAATATTTGTTACATTCAGAGCTAGAACCGCAAATTTGAGCAGAAAATAAATAATCTGGCTCGCAAACGGCGCCATTCGGGTTTCACAATAAAGGTGTTAGGTTTGTTTGAATTTGATTCAGGACTTCAAAATTCAATTGGTTACACATTCGACTAAAACTCTTAGGATTCCATTTAAAACTTTATTTATTTTATTCAGAATGTTACTACATATATTATTTAACTGAACCTTGCAGTTGTATATCAGATCCCCAATACCAGGCATAATAAAGAAAATAACATTCATTAAAAACGTTATTGTTTGTCATTGACAGCAGATTTGTAGAAGAGACTCATCGTAATCAATTGGAGTCGGTTGTGCGGCTATAACCTTCGATCGTGTCGTCACTCTCCCAAGGCCTTGTCCTTCTGGTCCTCGGAGACTGGATTAACACGCGTGACTCAACACTTTAGTCCGAAGGTCGCGGCCTTAGGCTTGGTCCCAGAGGCAATGACGAAGGACACTCAACACTCATGATACCCGTGAATAAACTAGTTCTACATGTTTTACGTCACACGGCCTAGAAACATTAACTTAATAAGCAAGTTGTTGAAAAATGAGATGAATAAGAAAGAATATTGAGACCATGTGTGACGACATTTGTTTGGATTTACTCAGTAGTGAAGTAAAATATGTTGTGGGCAGCGGAAAAACACAAACGCGTCATTTTTTAGGCGTAGGTACAATATGATTCAGTTGACTAGTCTTTTTAGTTGTTTATGCAAAATATCTAGGCAGACCCCACTTGTTTACAAAATTATTTTTGCAGAAATGTCATAAAAACATCGCAATTTGCAACCCGTCAGCTTTACAAAGGTTAAAGGGAATTTGCTCAATATATACTTGCTTATAATAGTCATGATTCTGTAATTAGTGCAGTTTTAAAACATTTTTGAACAAAAAATATTCTTATACGTTGACTTATATGAAATGAACGCGAATGTTGTGTGTTTGTAATTAATACTTGGCCGGCGCGACGAGTGGGCGGCATGCGCTGGATATATGTTATTTGTTTGTACTGAAACAATTTGCTTTGGTCTGATTTAGGTTCGAGGCATGTATTCCAAAACAAAGGGAAGAGTAGGAATTAAAGTGGTACCGATTTAAACTCAAAGAAAAGTTTATTTCAAGCTACCTCGCTTTTTATTCCGCAATCAATATAAATGTGTCTTTATAACAATTTTTAAAGATGTGTTGTCGAAAACAGAGCTATCTTTACCTTAAAGACGAGTTGAGAGAAAATGTCACCATTATACGTACATCGATATATAGGTAGTGTATGTCTCAAGTGTGTGAAATTGACAGTAATATTTCACACACTTGAGACATACACTACCTATGTTGCCGTTTCATTCATGGTTCCAAAATTAGGTACAGAATCACAAATGAAAGTTTGCTATAAGGAAGACTTGCTCTGATGATCCCTTTCTACCAATTTCTCACTAAACATTCAATATCTCATTTGAACAAACTGTGCCCACATAAATCGCCCACGTAACATTTCGCATCAACATCACCCTACCCTTCAAGCGTTTCTAATAGACATCAATACGTGGTATTATGTGAACCCTAAAAACCCACACTATGTGCAAACGTTTCCGGCTTTCTATTGCATAATTCTTCTTTTATTTGACTTACCAATCCCAAGAAGGTTAAGAAAAAATCTTAATCGTATTGATGATTTCCATGTGGATGCACTGAAATACCTACAATATAATTTGCTTTATTTTCACACAACACTTTACATAAATCGAAAAACTAATATTTTATCTAACATTCTGGATGTTATAAAAATACCTCTGATTTTATACGAAATAGCAGTGATTATTTTCGCTACAAGGGTTAAATTGAAACTAGAACTGAGTGAGATAGGGCTGTTAAAGACATATCTCCACCAGTAAGTAAATAACCTCACGTTGAGTGCTCACTTGGATCCCTGCTGCGCGGCTCAAATTCAGAAACAATAGCTTTACTCTGTAGCCTAATGTAGTTTATTCGATATTCTTATTTAACTTTTCTAACCCCTTACCATGCGAAGTCACGGTTTCTACGAGCTTATTAAGTGCCTTAATATAAATTTTAAGTCCATAGATAATGTTGAGTTCTAAGCCGAAAATATATATTTATCGTAAAATTTACTTTTCAGTATTTAATCAAAAGATTCAAATGAGATATTAATTTTAAAAATAAAATCACATAATCTTTTTTTTTACGCACTCGACGCGACTGAAATTATTATACTCGTATGGCGCCACGATAAATAAACTGGCGTCGCTGTCACCGGGTCCCAGTATGAAGTGATACACGGTATTGGCGTAGGCCAAGGAAGACATTGACTGGTTGCCTTCCCTTCACAAATATGTAGTTGGCGGCTAGCGAATCCAGCGATTTACTAATGATTTAATAAATTCCTAAAAAAAATAAGCTCTACTAAAACTACTCAAGCCGTTTTATACCTAAGCGTTGCTTCTCACTTTGTCCATTGAAACAAAGCAATCATAAAGCTACTTCATTTTAATTAGTGTACATATTTTTAATTTCAATCACCTTCAAGCCGAATTTTCACTTCGTTTATTGATATAAATAATTTACGAGTATTTATGCAATATTCTATCTACTTATTTGTTTCGTTCAAGTCGAAATAAATTGTATATGACGCCTTAGGACGTGCGAGAAACTAATGCGACATATCCCGCTATTGATGTTTTACGCAGCATACGATAGCCAACGTTTACTAAAAATTTCATAAAATTTTCCTTGTTTTATTTTAGTACAGGCGGCGGAGGCAAACAATTCTTATTACATTGTTACTAAAATTAGAAATTAAATTTTTCGCTTTTCAAAGTTCTGAAAAAGGTAATTGTAACTAGCTCATTATTAGTAGCGTTGTGTCTTTGACAAGTTGGGACTTTGTTCAGTATACTCTCGTATGCAAATTTCACTTAGTAGTAGTTGTCTTTCAGAAGTTTGGTATAAGTATATTATAAAGTTGAGATTTCTGAAATGTGACATATTTTAGGTACCCACAATAAACTAATATTAATACAAGTAACCCGCTCCAAAGTCCATGCAAAAAAGATCGTAAAATAACACACGCAGTTTTATTACGTCAACCACTAAAATAAAGAGTCACCAAAAAAATATGTAGTAAGTAAATAACATCGTTTAGGCAAAGTTGTTGAAATTTTTATTACATAGTGAAAGTTTTGTGTAATAGTTTTGGTCTTGCGTCGTCTGACTATTATATATGACTTATTATTATTATTCAAGGACTGCAGGAAGCAGAAAAAAGCACGTGACCAACACCAATATCCGTTTTCTTAACTTATGGATTGATTTACAGTCTACGTAAAATTCTCTTACAAGAGTATACATTAGTGAAATAAATAATTGATGAGTATTTAGATTAATATATACGTTCTTTCAAACATTTTGTTAATATAGGTAGGTGGAATAGGGAAACCTGCTTATTAAGAATAAGAAGTTTGGTGTAATTTTTATTGCATAATATTTGTTAATACATAAACTGGAGCGCTGTTGTTACCAAATGAATAAATTAATCAATTAAACTTGGAAGAGTCGTACCAAAATCATATTTGCGCTTTCGAATTTCAATTTGCAAAACTTTTAATTTCTATTTATGAAAGCCTAAAAATATTTATCAATTTAATAAATCCACGGTCGTTGACTTGTTGACTAATCGTGGCAAAATATTAAGAACGAAGAATGAATTACGAACATTTTAATTTCAACTACTTATGTTGTCATTTGTCATCTATGGACGACCGTTAATCATATCTTTTGATATCTTTTGCTGTAGCAATGTATTAATTTTTCATCAGGAGACTCAAACCTTTCAACTTTTCTTAAACATTCTGTTTATGTATTAGGACTTAAAACCTTTACCTTGTATTACCTTCATTCATTGACTTGTTAAATCATTTTTAACACATTTTTTTCCTTACAAATTTTAAAAAATATTTTTATTTAATAATATTTTTATGAGTACCAAATTGAAACTTAGTGCACCAAGTGGAAAGCTCGTGTTATACAACCCTGACACTTAAAGTCATCTTCGCCAGGGTTATTCAACCATTCGTCAAGTAGGTAAGCGTTGACGCAGTCATCTCCTATAGATACCGTTTGCCGTACCATGCCTCATTACTGGTAGCATGAACGATTTCTAAGAGGAACAAATACAAAAACCAGCCAGCACGGTATTATAATAAAAAAAATATTTTTTTCAGAAGTTTCTCTAAGATAAACAAAAATTCTACTACTGGCCTTAAATCTAATTTCAAAAGTCATTGACAGTCAATCAAACTACGATAGAGCAACCAATATTACCTCGTGATGTGCGAAAAACTATCAAATGTTTGACCCTCGCAGTATCTTTGCAATCACGGAAATGTCTTGATGTGCGAATAGCATGGTGAATAAACATTGATGTACTCCGATAACGGACGTCATTGAACAAGCTGCGCCTAATGAATGAACCCAAGATTAGAACGACTTGTCTAACAATGATCATGTCAGAGACCCTAAGGAACCACTTTGAGTAATTGGCTGATGAAAAACAGAGCTGAAATCTCTATATTTCTGAGAAAGAGCCTGATTTCTGATCCTTTTTCTTTTATAACAATTGGATATTTTAATTACTCTTTCTGTAGTTGTTACTTGCATTTTTGTTTTGACAGCTAAATATGCTTCTTATGAAGAATTTATTTTTTGATTTTGGAACGCATTCCTTTAAATTCCCATAAGACTACAACTGAATTTTAATGCATTTAACTGATTGAGCTGAAACAAGGCATATACTTTTGGTTTGGATGACAATGCTGGACCGTCATTCTAAACCTATTATGGCAGTCTTATTTCATATGAACTCTCCTGATATGAATATCTAATGAAAGGGTTTCCTAAGAAATGTTATTTTAACGATCAATTTGTTTCAGAGTTCATAATGAGGGACGAGCGCACGAGCACACCGCGAGTGCGCGTCGCTGTCATAGGCAGCTCCCGAGTTGGCAAGTCCGGTAAGAAAACTGTGTACATTCGTGTTTTTTGCCACATTTTTATAGCACAGACGCGTATGACAGAAATATGTAGAGTTTCAACTCTGCTGATTACATCGCATGACCCAAATGCCTGAGTGCTTGTCATAATCTAATGGATTCATGTCTGTACAAGAAAACCATCTCGACATACTTTCTTCATACTTTTTCTTCTGAAATAATAAACAGATCTTTTGCCGAGTCTGTTTTATCAGACTAGCTTCGTTAAACTGGAAATTCTAATCAAACAACTGAGTGAGTCATGTAACAGTTAACTAAACAAATAATAAACATAATATTATATTAATTTCTGAAATTTAAGCCTGGGAAGCGTTATATAATCATCTGAGAGCCTTAGGCTTCAGTGACCAATTCCACTTAGCGAAGTGTCGTAATGAAAATAACTGTAATGTTTTCCTTGACAAACTTATTTCGTTTATGAGGATCGAATTTATCAAATAAATGACTAACACTTTTGACTTTTTATATAAAGTTATAATTAAAAAGAAGTTTTTTATGGTTATTAAGTACTTTAAAATCTAAAACTTTTTAAACCCCGACAAAAAAGAGGGGTGTTATAAGTTTATCGTGTCTGTCTGTGTATCTGTCTGTGGTATCGTTGCTCCCAAACGGATGAAACGATTTTCGTTTTTAAGTTATAAGCAATCGAATGTCGGGGGTTGATTCAAATTTTTTAATTTTTGTGTTATTTATCACTATTTTCATTTGTTACAGCGCTCATTGTGCGGTACCTAACTAGAAGATACATCGGGGAATATCATTCTAATACAGGTGAGGACACCAAATATAATTTACTAGAGGATGCCTGGGACTTCGTTCTCGTGAGAATTTCGTGAAATCCTTCCATAATCCTTACTTACGTTTTAAAATAAACCTTTGTGCCAAAACTCAGTTTTCTAAGTCCAAGGGATAGGTTTGACCTTTGATGAGTCAGTGAGTCACATGACCCGCAATTTTAAATATTAAGAAGAAGATAACTTTAATTAATTCGATAATATTTCAATAATAAAAAATACGCCTCGTTGGATTCAAAACATTTCTTCGATGCGTCATTAAGATTGAGTTTAAGCTTAAATTAACACTAAAATTAACACAATTTACTACTTAGCAATTCGTTTTATACATGTAACTAATTTTTGAACTTTTCGTCTTTGACTTTATCTTATTTAACTCTTGTTTTAACCTTCACAGATCTGCTATACAGACAGACAGTGCCTATTAATGGCACTCCAGTGGAACTCGAGGTGATAGACGTCTCGGGATCTAACTCTGACAAATTCCCTGCTGAACAGGTAAGATCTTTTGGTTTGATAATGAAAAATTTACATAATTTATTGACATTTTTAACAAAGTTATTACTTACAATTATTATTATTAAATAGTGCCCAAAGGACTTGGTTTTGCATTTGCTAGTTAAGAGTTAACTAGCGCCAAATAAAAAACTTAAATTATGTTCAAGGTCGAATTTTAAAACCTAAAACTACTTAATTGTAATTGTACATTTGATTGTGGTAAAAACTTTTGTTACTATAAATAATTTAAAATATTAAACCATACACCATCTGGAGATTACAATCTCGTACACGGTAGACGGTGAATTGCATTCTGAATTTCTTATTATTTCCGCGATAATTTAAAAATAATTCCATCAAGGAAATGATGTGTTATCAATCGGTAAATGTAGGTTGATTCAAAACAGCTTTCACCTTGTCTGAGACCACACATCACCTTCGAGAAATAAAAACGTACATTGAACGACCTTTTCCCAGTCTACGAACAATAACACTTAATCACTGGAAGATTATATGGACGTCTTGTGTTTATAAACATCTCCGGCAAGGTTTTGTTTTCGTAGTTGTGTCGCTTCTAGATTTTAATACCTGTTATTTATCTGAATTTTTTATTATGAAAACAGCTTCAATCCGACTAAAGTAGTGTGAATTTTGACCGCTCGACGTTTTTAGTTTTTATTCGATATAAAATGTCAAGTTTTCATAGAAACTTAATACGCGATTTATGTATTTCAGTAGTAATAATACCAAGTGATATTATATGGACTCTGATATCAAAGATTCAGATAAATCTTCTAAACTAGTTCTCATATCTGATCCGCAGATTTAAATAATACTAACACACGTGTCAGTCTAAACATTACTCAGACCAGACTTAGACCACAGACCAGTTAGTCTAAAAGATCTCGTAAACGACGCTCATAGATCCTTCCGCAAACAGGTCTGGTTATGAAGCTTTATATGCTCCCGCGTAGATCTAGGTTAATCGCGATCATAATACTGGATCGCTGGTGTTCCAGTGACCTGAGCTGACTCACTGTTTATGTTTATATTTCGATAACGAAACGAAAAAGGTAGATACTTTTAGAAAGTCTGTGTTTGTCCACTTGCATTCCTCAGCAACAAAATAAATTATTCGACAAAAATTCAGCTATGAACTTATTATCCTGGGCACAATAAATAGATGCAAACCGCGCTCATTCGCATCTAACAACCCTCAGAATGAATGTCAAAAGGGGCGTAAAGTGTTTGTAGAACTACATGACGAGCTGCCTACCCGAAAGGGATTATAGGTTAATGGATTAATGGATGGACACGAGTTTGAGGAGCTATTCTACATTTACTGAAAACTTGTTTTTACATTTTAAAATATCTACTTTTTAACTTCTCACTGACTTGACGCTAAACGCTGATACTATGCTTTTGTATAAGGGTAAGTCAGGGTAATATCTTCCTAGATATTTTATCGGCGATGCATTTTTATTGTTAAAGGATGCATTTTTATTGTTACATTAAACACTTGTTTTGCATTCTAAGTAAAACAAAATCCAACAGTTTAACTTTGTCATTTACCAGACATTTTTCAATAGAAAGTTATTTTAGTGTTTATACATTTTTAATTTTTATAACGAATGGGAATTCGAAAAAGTATATAGCTTATGTTACATGATAATAAGAGAGCTTTCTATTGGTTAAGAAAATGTTAAACTCGTTCAAATAGTTCATTCGTTATAAACATACACAAATACAAATCTTTCCTCTTTATAATATTTGTGTAGATAACAACGTGAGCGTTCCAAAACGCAGATACGCACGTGTTTCCAGCGCGGATTTGTATTGAAAACACGAGACTTCAGCGCAAAGAGGTTTCAAACACAGACATTCAGGCAGACGTGTTGATTCTATAGTACAAAGGCTTCCTAATTACAGCCGAAACAAAGAGTCACATGTGAAGCAGTATCTACTGCTTTACCTTTATGGTATTTACATTTGAACACCACTTAGAAAATAACTGACTAACAATGGAATTTTTCTTAGAAAAATTCTCAAAATACCTATTTTCAAGTTTTTTGACGTTTTCTGCTTTAAAATTATTATTTTTATTTGAATTGCAATAACAATCCAATAATAACAGCGTAAAAACGAAAACCCGCATTGTACATGGCATTCTGATAGCGGTACTGGGACGTATGCGGCTTCGCTGTTACTTTGCATAGCGCCAAAGTAGGTAGATAAGGAAAAAACTCCATAATTTTCCGTTTCCAAAGAACGATATACTTGTAGCTAATCGAAAAATTATGTGTAGATGATAGAATTTAAGTATTTTCTAAACTGTCCCTTACACCCTGTATATTTTTATTATGCGTCGTAATTTATGTAACGAAATATCAGTACGTAGGTGTGTTGAATTATTATTTACTGGTGAGAACCGGTTCAGTTGGCAACTGTCTCTCTCCAGCAGACGATGCGTGGGCGGAGGGTGAACGAGACACCAGACAGACGCACTCTTATCGGTAGACACGAGTATCATGATAAGAAAAAATGTGCATTCATTTGCGACTTGCGTCTATATCCCCAGGCACACCTTTAATGACCGACCTTTGTGCCATGCTTTTCCGCACTTATGATTTAAAAACTTCATACTGCATTAATTCCAATATTAAATAAAATAATTTAGTTGAAGTAATTTAAACTATAAGAGGGTCTCGTAGCTATAATACTACGAAAGCTACGCCGTAGCAATATTGTTTTTGATTTCTATTTTAATATAAATTAGCTCAATTCAATGAAACGAAATCCTTATAAAACGTTCTTCTAATCATTAGAAGAATCTAATGCATATTTTGTGGCAACATTTTTGAATTCCCAGTACGCAAGAGTTTTTTAAACTTTAGTTAAATTTTAAGATGTATGAATTTGTTTAATAAAAAACAAACAACGTACATAAAAACATTCACATCAGTAGCAAATTCAAATTAAATAGCCCCTGTCCAAATGTGAAGCGAGTATTTCCGTCCTATGACGTGGACATCCCTCGGAACCAGATAATGAGGTTCGGTTCGCTAACAATGACTAATGCCAATCGGCTTGTGTTGTCTTGTCGGATGCCAAGGATTTCTTTACACACTCAAGACATCAAGCTTTGCATTTTTAATTTTATCAGCTCTTATGACGTACGAATAAGAGGAAAAATTGCACTACAAATGTCCATAAAAAATCCAGGTCGTAATAAAATTGTACTGCAGCTTATTCAGAGACAAACAACGTAATTTTATACATTCGCCTGACAGTAGCAGCTGCTGTTTACCTGTTATTTTTTTTGTATCATCATTCATTACCATGCCAATGCCTAATATTGCAAACTAATGTCAGTTTTATGGAAATTTTAACTTTGTGGCCTATAATATTTCCTGTCTGGGTAATCCAAATCATATTTTTATGGGTTAACTTTAAATTAGTTGGAAAAACTTTAGGGGGTGGTTTTACCTTGAAACTTACAACTAAGGAACCCATAAAGAATATTGAAAAACATTTTCAACTTGTCATATTATGGTTGCTCGCTGAAATTCTAGGGAGACCGTGTGGTAATCGGTGAGAATAACACCACCCCATCTCTTTTCGTGGGTGTCGTAAGAGGCGACTAAGGAAACACAAATGAGACCTGCCTCCCAGTAATCGACCCCAGTCAACGTCAATTCATTTTTTTCTGAATCTGAGGTGTCGACCTATGGTCTCATGCGGTGTGGTAGGCTCTGTAAAGGGCCGTCTGGTTCGCGACCACCCTCCTACCGAAATCCGATGCCAAACAACTTGCTGTGTTCCGTCGGTGCGCGGGAGTACCAGTGCCTTTATAGGCATTTTCTGGGTTAACTGGCTCCATCGTCGACCTCATCTTTGACTTTTATGGTCAAGATTGAGGTCAAGAGTTGACCCATTTTGTAATAATAAAAAAAAGATGCGACATTTCTTTTTCTTACCTGTTTCTATAGAAAGTTGTTCAGTTTAGTGGGCTGATTCAATGTCACCCAGTATACGTCACATCGGCGCCAAAATTAACAAAATTGAAGACTTTGTGCAAAAAGCTCTTGTGTAAAGTACTGTCAATCACAAAGTTCTTTTAAACAAAGAGAGTACGAACATTTACACCGCAAAGTATGTACATGTACAGTCGTCGTCAGAAAGTGGTTACCACTTAAAGGCCCAAAATAGCGCGCATGGAACTATGTCAATTATAATGTCAATGCACCTCTTGACAGCCATGGCAACAGTAAACACTACTTATAGCACTGACCTCCAAATTCAATTTGTTAGTTTATTAGTAACAAAACGGCAAAATATTGGTACATGAAATCAGTTTCATTATCACCAAAAAGTGAAATCTCTAATATTGATTGAGAAAAACTCGAACAATATTTAAATGTACTAAGTACCTAATTCAGAACTTGTGAAAGATTTTTTTAATCTTGCTTTTGTTTATTAAGGGTTTTATGGAATGCCACCCACATCATTATACTCATAGACGTAACATAGCCTAAAATATAAATAATTCCCTGTCTCCTAAATACAAAAAGTTGGTTATTACTTTCTGGCCCGAACTGTGCAGAATCGTTGCGGTGCGTGGGATTGCCCGTGAAAACTCCGAGTACTTTCAGCGGAATGTTGGCTCCAAACCGATATAACTAATCATACATCTCTCAATCTCATACCTCCTTCTAGAATGACATTTTTAACTGAAAAAACAAGTGAGTAAAATAAGTCAAAAACTGAGTTAGTTTCTTTTTTATTATTATCGGAAGGGTTAACTCTTGACCTCAATCTTGACCAAGGTCACAGATGAGGCTGACGATGAAGCGAATTACCCAGAGACTATTCTATAGCGCCGCGAGCGTAGGAAAATAGGTATTTGGAGAATCATTCTCTGTCGCGACCGCGCTCGGCCCCGCTCGCAAACGTGCGATAGAGACAGTTGCAGCTCGGCTGTGTTTCTAGGTATTTTTTTGTCGAAAATCGCGTTTGGGGGGAAAACGTTTCCCAACCCCTAAACTGTACTAAATATACTACTTTTTGGTATCAATCTTTTCAGCAGAATATAATCTATGCCTCTATTTTTTGTTTTTTCCGAAAATTTACTTTATTTCTGAAATACAATGAATTTAAAATGAATGTTTTTCAAACCCAATAAAGCAAGATTACAGATCCTTATAACTTTTTATCTAAACAAAATTTTCAAAAAAGGAAAACATAGAGGCATAGTTTTTGATAGGGACAACAACATAGTGAAAAATTATCAAAATCGGAGAAGATTTAGGGGTAGCAAAACGTTTTCCCTTTTTGTATGGACATGGGCGCGGTAGTCGATCCTCTGGCATGAAGTTCGTTTCTTTTTAGTATGAAACGCAACGGCCTAAATTCTTTGTCTATCTGACGCAAAATATTTTCAATATGCGTTTACCTCACTCTATACTAAATTCAGTGAAGTATATTTATCAGATCAACCCACTCAATCTCGTACAGGCTAAGAAAAAACCGTTTCAATCGAGAGTTTATTTCGGTCAATATTAAAAGGATTGTGTTGATATTTTGATATTTCCTTTAACACATCATTAAAGGAAATCTATTCAATGAATACAAACAAAAGTGGTAAAAAACATATCGTTTTTACTTTGAAGATATAAATGAAACGGGACTTTTAATGATTGAGTGTTGGAAGGTGTAGCGCTGATTCGTAACGTCCCATTCACAGTGCCAATGAAAATACGGCGAGATTAGAATACAAAGTAAACAGTGGACGTCGTATAAACGTCGTTTACGTCGGCAGCGCTTTAGGGGATTAGATTGTTTATTTTCCACATACCAGCTCGTTCGAAAGACCACACAACTGTCGCGATCAGTGATCCAGGTCGTAGTAAAACTCAGGGTCGAGTCACAGTCGTAAAATCCCATAGAAATGTTTTATTACCAAAATATTGGCCTGGATTCGTCAACGAGCTGTAACTTTACCTGAAACATTTTATAAGCTTTCAATAAAAATGTCTCGTTTAACTTAATGGACTTAAAATTTTCTGACAGGAAAATATTTTTATTCATTATTTTCGTAATATAATGTTTTGGTAAAATTTCACATAAAATTCTATCCAAAATTGGTTAGCAAAAATCAAGGAAGTGAATCGCTCCAAGAAACTGAACAACTTTCCCTGAGGACGAAATAAAATAAAAATGTTTGTCAGTCCATACTACTTGTACGATCAGCTAATTTTGCCTTTATATGGAACATTTTTTGAGAATTTCATATAAATTATTTAGTAAAAGTTGTCCAGTTTCATGGGGAGAAGCATCCCCTAAAGTTTCGCTAACTAATGTAAAGTCACCCATATATTCATTCACTACTACTCTTATGACCTTACTAATAATACTTACACGTTGCGTAGTACATACAAGCTCATAACGATCAAAAACCTATGAAAAACAGTGTTTGCGCTTGTTGTACGCAGTGTATAATTTATTATTAGTCCATTGTTTTGGAGCGTTTCCTATATCCTATGTTCTACTTTTGATTAGGTTACCTTACTTACCGGTCTTTTCTCTTTGTTCTAGATCCAGTGGGCGGACGCCTGTCTGCTGGTGTATTCAGTGACAGACCGCAGTAGCTTTGAATATGCCACTGAGGTTCTTAGCGCCCTAAAGCGAGCTCCTCCTAATGGTGGTAGCCCTGCGCACGCGCCATCTGGTGCGCCCGCGCCGATGCCGCTCGCACTCCTTGGCAACAAGACCGACCTAGACCATCTTAGACAGGTATGTTATCAATAGACACATTTTATCTATGTACTTAATTGTACATCAAAGATCTTCAAAGCATAAATATAATTTGAACAATTGTATAACTTAAATGTTTTAGGTTATCTTATAATTCAAATGTATTATAATTTAACATATACAGTAGTCTGTTTCCAAACATAATTTCAAGTTTTTAATGGGACAAAAATTTGGAGACTGATATTAATAAATTAACTACAATTATAATAAAGAGAAGACTTGTAGGCCTGTAAAGTTTGCCATCATTATACATCTGCCTGATCCTTGCTAATGGCTTTATTTTTAGTATAAAAGAGCTGGAATTTTCTTTATGAATAATTTATTAAGGAACTTTTCGAAAGGAAAATTTGATGTGAAGTCTTAGCAAACAAATTAATTCAGCACTCACTGAGACTGTTACCAACTGATAGGTTTGTTTTGTTTCTTCTTTATGCTACACAGCTATGTAATACTAATAACACTAGTTAGAAAGAAGCTCATGTATTCGATCAAAAGAAATTTTGATACAATACACGAACTATTCTTGAAATGGGAAATGAAACACCAGCGAGACCTTTAATACAATGGTTACGTAATTAACGCTTTGATTTATCAATTATTTTCAAGTACTCTATTTGTTTGATAAATTATAATTTATTAACAATAATTATTGAGAGTAAAATCGTTTTAAGAGCAAGTGTTGTAAAACCGATCTTATCACGTCTGTACAGAGTACATGTATTTACTTTGAGGGATTGTTTGCCCTATCATAACTTGCGAGTCAGAGACAACACGCAGTCGTATTCAGAAACTTTTGACGTAAAATTGTATGAAGATAATATACCTCCCCGCTTTCAAGTGTCATGTTATCTCGCAGACGACGGAAATATTTTCATGTTCTGCCTCCTGCTACGGCCGCAAACTAAATGGTCTATAGAGCAACTTGTCTAAAATGCTACTCGTACTAAATGTGTTTCATAAACTATTCTTATTTGGAAGTGGTCTAAAATATACTTATCTCTTGTCAATTAAACATAATCTAAATATTATAACAAGCTTTTCCCTTTGCTGGATTCAAAGATAATAAATTTCCACCTTTTGGATACAGAGTCTTTCTGAGACATTATAAAAAAAATTATCAAAAAGAGTCAATACAAAAGGCAAATCCAAAAATTGTTTAAGCAACACAGTTCTTAAAGTCTACCTGGAGTCCTAAAGTCCGAAATTAGTGAGACCTACATTTTTTTTCATTATTGAAGTAGCAGAATTTTCAATGTGAAAGTTTCACGTAGTACCTACCCTTGAAAGAATCCTTAAAAAGGAGAATAACTTCAAGAGTTATATCACAAAACACTCTATACTTAGTAAACTTACCACATTAGGGAATAACTCTACAGAGGCCAGCGCAACAGGTTATCGTTTTTCGTTGTAAAACCGCTCTTATCATAAAAACATGCATACGCATGTGGTAACCTGATTTGCGGCCCTCAGTACTGTAATCGCCAGCCAAAACAACAACAAAAACAAATCAGTGCACGTTTTAGTTTCAAACTCATAAACAAATATCGATTAGTTACGTGAACTCCTGCAAGTATTGACGGAAAACAATTTACCTAAGACTTCGTTGGTTATATGACGAGAAGTCGTTGTAAAAGAAGTCGTTATTTTTCCTTGTTTGATTTTAATTAAAACGGATAAAAACAATGCGAAACAAGAAAGACATCGTCGTCGACGTCGTCGTAACAACTTTATAGACTTGCAAGCTTTTTTAAATGGGTAAACATTGAAATAAATGTATCGATTGTAGTTAGGCACGTGCTTGATACCGTTGCACAGTCAAGATTTTCATATATTTGATTATACCTACACGATATAAAGAAGAACATTGCATAGTTAACGCTGCTTAGGCAGGTCTTTATCCGTAATACCTACTTTCAATCTTCCACGCTAGTCTAGGGTGAAAGAAAAACTTAGGATTTGCCAACTTAGCTCTACCCAGGCATACTGTAAGAGTCAGTAATTAGAATGTGAGGTCATTGTTGTGATATGAGCGAAAGGCTAACAACCAATCACCACTGCACTCATGTTCCATCTAATAACCATCAGAATGTATGTCAAACGTGGCGTCAAGTGGTTTGACATGATGCTCTGACTAGCCTAACAGGGATAAAAGGCCTTAGTGTATGTATTTGTATGTATTCTAAACAACTATAGTTTACATCCTCGAAGGAAGCTCTTATGCGGTTAGTGATAAGTTATGTATGTAAATTCTTTAATGCTCAAAAACAGTGTTATACAAAACATTTTATAGGTAATTTAATAGCAAAGGCGGACTTATCCCTGAAGGGATCTCTTCCAGTCTATCTTAGAGTAGTTGAGAGAGGAGACACAGATGACGCGGGTAGAAGTATGTTATAAAACACAATATAATCTCTTTTCTCACTTGTCTCCAGGTATCGACTAAGGAAGGGCAGACACTGAGTGCGGCTCACGGCGCGTCGTTCAGCGAGGCAAGCGTTGCTGACAACTCTGGCGACCTGTACCGCTGCGTAGACCGCTTGCTCGCTGAAGTGCGCACTCCGCAGCGCACGCGCAAGTTCTCTGTCACTAAAATGCTCGGCTCTCTGATTGGTCAGTATTTTTAAAATTAAAATTTTCTTTCACTAAGCTTGCTGTGGTGTTTAATCCTCTTTGATAGTGAGTTGATGGGTTCTAGAATATTAGGTACTGAAATTCGTTTTCTAATGTGATATTTTAATTGAGATGAGAGAACGCCATATAAGAAGTGGAATAGAAAACGAATCTGTGCATAAGTTTAACCGAACTTTTTGCTTGCTACAGGTGGTACAACTAACAACACCCACGCAAGCCGAAGTGGTTCAATGGTGGCGTGCCCGCGGGTGCCAACGCCGTCGCGGCCACCGCTGGCGGCCGCTGCCCCCTGACAATCAGCGCCAGCAGACCGGGCGCGCTGACGCCCCGGCCGCACTTCCTGGCTCGATTGCCTCCCCGTGTCTGCACGATTCAACACATCTACTCCACTACCCGCCTACGTATAACTTCGAACTTCAAACTGACGCTAATCAACCACTAAAAAGAGATAATATCGGAGTAACAACTGTGGTCATGTATGAAAGTTCATTCTAAGATTTAAACAATTGTAATTTCGAGAAGTTTAAGTTTTGCCGCGAAACAATAAACGAATTCTGAAGTATTTTATACCTGTTCCTCCAATCACAGCTACTGGTGTTATACTACGGCAGTTGTTACCCAAATACTTTGTAAACTTCAAAGCGTCGGTTATATTATTTAATGTTTACGCTAAGATTCTTTGTATTCATTAAAGTTGGTACTCTTTTGAGAAAAAGTGTTGTTTTCCATCCACGAAATTATCGAATTTCGACACATTCCTTTAGGTTTCAGTTGTTCTTGGATGGAAAGCAATGTTTCCTTTCTTATGGTAGTTTAGTAAATATAAAATACGTTCGTGGTGTGTTTAGGTGTCTTTAAGTGCTAAGGCAAAAGGGATTAACAGAGATTACAAAATAAATAGCTTTAAGCAATCGTGTGCGAATAAGATAAAAATCTTGGTAATTAATTTAGTTTAGGAGGAGTTACACTTATTACATGTTATATGTAATAGTGTATAATAAATTGTTCACCAAATCTCATAGCTAGTCATAATCAAATGATGATGTTAATTATGTAATTTTAATAGAATATAAGTATGGGACTTGTATAGTAGCGCATGTTGGCGATAGATAAAAATAAATAAAGGGCTTTATTCACATAATGAGTAATTCATATAAATTTCAGTAAATGGTTATAGTATACAAACTTTTAGTATAATTAGAGGAATCATTAAGAATGAAATACCCACAAAACTTTGCGGTCAGGTCTATTAGCATGAGGACATTCAGCAAGCTATTTGACTTGTTTAATTTAAATTGCCAGAGATAATGAACATTTTCATTTATGTGCCAAATTCATAATAATTATTGTTTACATTATCGTAATATTCGGCACAAGTAGCTTCATATGGTGGGCATAACAAGTAACTTTATACCATAGAACAGGGATTCTCAGATGACAGCCCCTTGACTAACCAATTAAATCCCCCCCCCCCCCCCGTTTTTATTTTGATAAAAGATGACAAAAAAAGAAATATCTTTTTAATATTAATGTGATGGGTGGGTTTGTTTCTTGTCGCAAATTGAGTCAATTTTGGACAAAGTGCCACACGTACCTGCCAGTCATCAAGCCGCCATCACGTAAATCTTGCCGCGAACTGGATTCTACTGACGAATTACCCCACTTTGAGTAACCATGCCATAAAACATTGTTCTATATGTTTTAAGGATGAATCATAAATGCTCTTAAATCTTTAAATGTATTCTACTGAACAACTTTCGGAATGCGATAGGATAACGTGGTTAATTTGATATTTAATACAAAATCATAAATTGTATATTTTTGTACGTGTTTAATTCCACACTTCTCTCTGAATACGAGTAGGATATTTAAATCACACCTCAGGAGCTGATCGAGCAGGAGGGCTTTTCCAATAACCAATGACATCTCAACGGAAGTGGAATGATAATGGTCGGCCTTTTATCTGATCAGGTGGTGAAATTGCGAACTACCCACATTTCATACATTTTATAACGGCTGCTTTTACTAGCGGCGCCACCGCCAACTGAATGTAAAATTGCTACGTAGTTACGTGTAATTAAGTTGGAGATAAAATCCTAGCTGTTAAACTGGATCTGCACTTACATTTACTGCATTGAAGGGAGCAGAATAATAATATAATAACAATTGTAATTGTCCTATCGTATTAAATATTCGTAGTCATTTTCTAGTCATTAGGTTAAAGGCTGTGAAAAGACATCTGGTGTAATGGGTGAGGATAACATAGCTAGGTCATATGAGTCATATTTATATTTTATTATATTTGTATATTCGATAACATGTGTGGTTTCCAAGTCCTGTGCATTGTCCTTCAACTTACTGACTAGGCTCAATGCAGTGCGCATTGCAGTCTGCATAATATTATGAATTGGTATACAAAAAACTATAAAAGTATGCCACAGATGTATAGGGCTTAATACTCATGCAATTTTATGGGTCACTGGTTTTATGGTATCACTTGTTCTAAATCGCAACCGGTCTAATTTTGGGATACCTCACGTAACGCGTAGTTGTAGTGCCTAAATCACCCAACATAAAATTTGAAGTACTAATAACCGTTCAGACCAAAATTTAAGGACTTACTTAATTGGCATTAATTAGCCTATTTTTGAAATGTTTAAAGTTTTTATAACGTTTGTATTTGAATGGAATTGAATTTGTAATTGAGCTTACTTTTGTAAAAGTTTTGAAATTTCATTTTTAAAACTTCCGATGTCTTGAAGAATAAGGCATTTATGTTTATTATGAGTTGGTAAGTAAGTGACAGAGTATGTAAGGATATGAATGGAAAAGGGAGACCAAACTTGAGTCGGAACTGATCGATTAAGTCGTAATATTAAAGTAATTGTAAACTTACTAGTTTTTAAGCAAAAATAAAATTACCTAATATAAATTATATATTTTTTATTTCAATAATCTTTCTGCATCCTTAAATTAAACGAGACGAGACACAGTCAAAAGCCGGAAGAAAAATGTTGCCTTTAAGTGAAAAATAAAATTAAAGTAACTAAAAGAAACTGCCCTGAACGATCGTTATACACGATGTTAGCTTTATACCCACAATCACCGAAATAAAATCAAATCGCATGATGGATAGTATATACAAGTGGAGTTAACTTGTGCAGTTGTTAAACTTCAGCATAACTACTGGAAAATAATACCTGTTCCACCACATTACTTGACTGCTTAAGGAAGTCATACACGATCTAGCTTACCGTCAAGTTTACAGCGCGCTTGAAGTGGCGTCCGGTAAACTTGACGGTGTGTGGCTATCAAAGTGCATGGCAAGTCTACTTGAAGCAAAAATTGAATTTAGATCCTGCGGACTTGATCAAGTTTGCTGCGTCATGTAAACTTGAACGTGCGTATGAGCGGTGAAGTATACATGACGCAGAGTCATGCTTTTAACCCGTGCGGTATCATACAAACTAGACGGCAAACTTGAACGTGAGTGGTCTATATGGATGCCACTGGACGCCTTTTCAAATTTGCTGAAAACTTGATGGATCATGACTATGGTATGGTCCTGGGAAATAGTGTTAGTTTTATTTTATGTTGTTTCATTATAACTCATATGTATGTTAGTCTGTAAGGTATTTATCTATGGGCCTTAGATGCCTGATAATAAATGATTTTATTATTATTTACACACTCATTTACTTACATCGTAGAGCATCTCATCTCTAAGTTAACCAGATAACGTACTGCACTGAGACAATTGGTAAATTATAACTTATCGAATGTGATATCAATCATCATTCTATCCTTGATTTTTTGATATCGAAAACAACCATTTCCGTTCCCGGTGTCAGGCAAATAATAACACCAATTAAACCATAGTAGTGTCAACGTTAAAGTACCTACCTGCTTACGGCAGTAGACCAGGCTACACAAGTTAATCTTGAAGTCGCCCTTATCTCGCTCGTAATGCGCCGGTTTTCGTAGTGCAAATGGGTAACCTGCTATCTGTACAAAAACTCGGAAATCTACCATGGTATACTAAGTTCGAATGTGAAATGCGCGACCGGGGCTTTAATTTACCGATTTCCAGTTGCAATCCGTTATATCGATCATGCAGATCATGCAGTCTTAATGGGGATAAATCACCAATGATTTTTTCCCACATAAACACTTATTAACTCGACTTTGATTGTTTAGCAAATGTTATTTTACCATTGATGATTTATTCCTATAATCATCATATATGATTTATTCCTATCATACACATTCTCGTAAGAAACTTGTTTTTGTTAACTTCCGACAGCGAACTACAGATATTCATAGATATTTAGATATATAGATATTGTATATCTAAATATCTATATATATTTCACAGATATTACAGATATTTTATGCCATTCATGGCAACTTTCGAATTTTTTGTTTCTACTCTATATTTTCGTTTTTTTATCCAGGGTCCAAACTGTGTAATTTTGATATAAATATAGAAATTGTATTGCTGTGGATTTTTGTTAATAAACAAAAACTAAATTAAACATCCAATTGGTAAATAACCACTACGTCGTAGATTATTACTATTGCCCAAACAAGTAAATAAATTCGCGTCGTAGCGATCATTCTAATGATTATTTTCTTAATTTGGTTTTCAATTAAATTTGAACGTAGTTACACAAAGTGAGAGGCCATTTTTGATGGTTTGAAAAAAAATTGAAACGAGCCCGTAAAGTTTTACGTACACTTGATTATATCTAAAATATGTGTAAAGAAGAGGAGTTAAATGTAAACCTTTATTATTTTGAGGTCTAAAGTTACATAAAATGACTAGAACATACGCCATTTTAGATCAACGTATTCGAGCATTTATCAAAGCATTTAGTTTTATCATGGAACTGATGAAGATATATCTGGCAGATAGAAAGGGCCTATTTTCTGCAACATGCTACTTAAATAAATAAATAATAAACCACCTGGAATCATTCAAACTTTATAGTTCTACCTCTGTGTTAGTAGAGCCATCGTAAATATTCGCTTTTAAGTAGATCTGGAACGAAACCTCACGTGCACCTCATTGCGAATACAGTAAACACCTTTTTAACAATACTAAACCACTACATTTTGGTCTAAACATCGTAAAGAAGTTACCTACATTCAATGTATACATGCAGCACAAAATAATGAACGTTAATGTTTTAGTTATGGGGCGGTCGGTTAACCTAGTTGCAGATCAAATAACTTATTAATCAGTCAAAAAGCAATGCAAATTTAGACGAAAGGTCAATACCCGACCGTTGCAGGTATCGGAAGCAAATCTGAGGCCGACGATGATTGATTATTTCAAAACATTTGATTAATGCGTATTTATAAAGTATTTACGAGCGTTTAAAATTAAAGCTCTCTGCTTTGATTTTAGAAGACTGGGTATAAAGTTGAAAACATCAATAACCCAATTAACGGTCGATGTGGCATTAGAACCATGTCGGTGGAGAATAAATCAGAATCGCAGAGAACAATGGTAGTGCGAGATGAGAGGGGTGCGCACCCCACACGCGTCCCGCGATCGATTGTGGTCCGCGCTCAGCCGCTCGCTGCACTGTCTGTCAACTCTGCTTCTACGTCAAACGTCCCTCTTAGCCGGTCCATTTACAATTACTAGAATATCACAAACGATAGTGATGTTGTTTTTTTAATATTATTTATCTCAGTTAAGTTTTTAATCGAAATGGAAGGCAGAAGAAGTTGGGATGGAGCGCCATTGGGAGAGTCCCACTCACCGCCGCAGTCGGTGCCGGGCCGTAGGACTCCGCTGGGAGCTGTGGGTCTTGGAGGGTTCTACATGCAAGGAGGCCAGCCCCCACCGCCGCCGCAGCACTGCTACCCCACTGACGAGAACCAGCCTGAACCCGGCACCAGCTATGCTCAGAGGTTAGATATTTATTTCTATATAGAATTTTTTAGGAATTATTCAAAATTCCCTGTATACGTGGACTGTAGTACTTCTGTTTTTAAAGTTCTTGCTATATCGCATCGCATACGTACTTTGCATGATCGAATTCATTGAAATGTATTCATGTTTTCATCTCCGGTTTATCTTACATTGCGCATGCGTCAAACGATTAATGTCACCGGTTCAACCCCTTGGACAATAGATTATGATTTAATACACCTAGCTGGTGATTTTAAGACTTAAGTCACAAATTGTATTGTATGTAATTTAATTGACATCCTTACATTTTAACTATCCTAGGAGCAAAAAAATACATTCATTCTGTATATAATTGATGGCACTTAAATTTTAAAACGTGACGAATTAGAAAAACGATACCCACTCCTATTATATGCTTGATTAAATTAGAAGTCAAAGTGTTGGAACTCATCATCATCATCATGCTTTGATTAAAAGCATTCATTCTGACAGTTGCTCAATCTATCTCACCAAAAGGATTTGAATTAAAAAAATTAAATTAAATTTAAAATTTTCCCTACTAAAGAAAATAAATATCAGTAGAAAAAAAACTCATATGTGATTTTATAACATATGGGAACAATAGCTTGGAACCCCTATCGCGACTCGTGTTTATTCTCAATGACCACTACAGCCGATTTAAATAATATACATACGACCCTCGCTTCACAAAATGCTCCTATTTTATGACAAAAGAGAAGTATGGGTGGCACTTGTTGTTTAGCTTTGTATTATAACAAAACTATGGTCTCTACTAGAATCTATCCTTCGTTACTCTAAAACTCTAAGTTTTTCACTTTTTCACATACTAAAATAAAATTATTTACTAACCATGTACACTATTATAAATTTCTAAATTATATAATGTACTTATTTACTTACATTACATTTCATCATAATATTTTGATATCATAATTTCACTTTTCAATGTCTAAAAACAAAACTATAAATCATGGGAATAAGGAAAAAATCCCTTTTCTGTGCTAGACAAAGTAGAAAGTATGTAGGTACTCTTTTTACTTTTTATCCAAGCCCAAACAGTTTCTAAGTATCTTCGATTTTAAAAAATATATAAGTATATTTTACTTTTCAGACCGTTGGGAGATGGAAAAGGCAAGCAAAAGATGCGACAAGGGAAAACCGTACGACTGAATATAAATGCAAGGGAAAGGAGAAGAATGCATGACTTGGTAAGTTAAATTATCCCCAGTTACACTGTTTTAATATTCTACCAACTCCGTCTAAATATTCAAATAGTAAATCAAGCACCCATATTACAGCCTCGTTTATTTATTTTTATTTTTTATAATGCTATTATTTATATCCACAGGGTTAGATATTAGTTAGGTAACGCTGTGTGAATTGTCCAAGAACTTTTATTAATTAATTTGTTCTTCATTCTAAACTCCAGTTGAGAGTAGCTTTTAAATTCAGTTGCAAGATTTCACCCGATCATACTTAAATCAGTGCAAGTTAGTAATTAGCTTGTAAAGTAAAAATATTTTTCATTTCTCATACTCGGAAAGTAGTGTTATTTTGATCTGATTATTGGGTGGAAAATGCTGCTTCCCTCCATAGGGAGTAAAAACAAAACTAATATTAAAAAATGCTGCGGCTGCACTCGGGCTGCTGCTCGCTGCGCTCGGGCGTCTAAATACCTCGGGAATTGATTCTTTCCACCCTCGATTAACAATCTACAATACCATATTCAATGTTTTAGGAGTGTATTTAAACGAAACGGATTTTCTTTTTCTTTTTTTTAAATTGTGTTGTTATTAGCATCCACAATGTCCTTAATGGTTTTTTTTTTCATTTTACAGAATGATGCGTTAGATGAGCTGAGAGGGGTTATTCCGTACGCGCACTCGCCTTCCGTCCGCAAGTTGTCCAAAATCGCTACACTACTGCTGGCAAAGAACTACATCCTTATGCAAGCCAGCGCTCTTGAAGAGCTACGAAGGTACGTTGAATTTACACTAGAAAACGGAAACATCATACTACCTATATATATATTATTATAATACAAAGTCCCCCGCCGCTTCTGTCTGTCCGTCTGAACGCAATAAACTCAAAAACTAATGAACGAATTTTCATATGGTTTTCAACAATTGACGGACTGATTCAAGAGGAAGGTTTATGTGTTTAATTCATTCCCAAAATATATTTTTCTTTATTTTCGACTGTACTGTAATTAAATGAGGTGTTAATTTTTTACTGTATTTCTTTAGACTCGCAAGTTTATTATAAATCTAATTTGTCATAAATTATGGAATTTATCATGTTGTTACCCCCAAAACTCTTTTTATTTGAATTGACTCAAACTTTTCATTATCTTAATTTTTCACAAATTCCAGGTTGGTGGCGTACCTCCAAGGCACGGCGACAGCAGCAGGTATCGTTCCTCCACCAGGTTTCGACCTGGCCGGGTTTCCAGCTGCTGCTAAACTGCTGCAAACCCCCGTCCTCGGGCCGCCCGCACCCCCTGAACCGCCCTCTTGAGACATGCAGGTCAAAGTAGAGCCCACTACCTGCCATGGGATAGACTTGCCATAAGGCGAACTTTTAAGCTTATTTTACTGTAAACGAAACTATTTACTAATAATAATATTTTAGGGAAGAAATCTCAAATCCAAATCCAAAATCAAATAAGTATGTCAATGTTTAATTCTTGATAAAACACTGAAATAAAGTTATATTTTTATTTTGTCTGTATACACGTCGAAAGAATTAGTGGATTTATTCTTTCAACGAAGAGACAAAATATAAATATTTGGCATGCCATTTCCTAAACAATTATTAGGAAACAATGTAGGTAAATTAAAAGAATAACATTTACAATGTAGGTAAATGTAGGTAATGCTCATAAATAATAAGCTAATGACATCTACCGTAACAGTATTAAAAATAGTGAATAGATTTAAATATATATGTACTTAGGTATGTCTATTTATAGAAAGACAGTATTTATAAAATGTAATTTAATCTTTAAAATAATGTGTAAGGGTTGTCAGACGGACTTAATTATGCTATCTAAAACAAATAATATAGAGATGGTAAAGAATGCAATATAATTTAATATTAAGTAAGATGTATAGTATTTAAGTATGTTTGCACTCATATTTTCGCTCAAATTAATTCAATAAGAGGGATTAGATGACAAAAAGTAAATTTGAAAATCCATCAAAAGATGAACATCCGTTTTCAAAGATAAAAAAAGAACACTATTTCTTTTCAGAAACGCAGGTAGTTATTAAAATTGTTTTGCATACTATAACAACTGGTTATGTACCTTTAGCTGCCTCATACTTTCCAAAAGGTTTTACAAATAGATGAGCTAAACTTAATTGAAAAAATAAAATAAAAATAAGCTAGATTGAAAATATATTTCAAGTGTTTCGAAAAAACTTCCATTGTTTTTAAACGTTTTTTATTACTTAATTTTAAGCATGGAGCAATATTTCTACTGGCCATATATAATTTGCTATAGTACCTATAAATCAAACCCACCTGCTAATGCTCAATGAAATACGGTAGAAAATAAAAAGATATTAGTAACATAAAAGAAAAAAAACGTTATAAAGGTATAAAAAATTTCAATGTAAGTAAATTAAGACATAATGGCAAGATGAAGTGTGATGCGATTACGGTACTCATATATTGTAGGTTTTTTCCTTTTTTCCCCAGTTAGGACGGACGTAAAATGGGCTTATTTATTTCTAATTTATTTCTGGTCATTTTACGTCGTAAAAAAACGAGCATATAAATTAAAGACCCCGTCAGGAAACCTTAACAATGGCAAACTTTTGTGTTTCTCGATTTTTTTGCAATTTTTACCACCTCAGTATTAGAACGACCGAAATTTTTAAAAAATAATTCAATCTGTCACGCCGTTTTTGAATTTTAGCTTTCTTTAATTTTTATTCAATTAAAGATAAACCATAAAATCTCTATTCTATGGATAAAAAATATTTCAGGTTATGTAATACCTGAAATAATTTGTACGTCTTGCTCTAAATAATATGGGCGGTGACTACAAGTTAGTAAAACTTTTATGGGGCTTATAAACATTTTTCGCTTCAACACAAATTTTATATAAGAAGTCGAAAATCTTTTTTGAGAATTTCATAGGTTCCTAGGAGAAACTTGTTCAGTTTCATGAGGAGAATCAACCCCTGAAGTTTTGCTAGTTAATTTAAAGTCACCCCATATAGTAGAAATATTATAATATGTTAGATTAAGAGAACAAATATTATGGGATAGATGCTAGGTGTTTTGACGGAGATGTTTCACTCAAGTTGCTTATTTTGCTAGAAATATAAGGAGATTGGTTGTATACATATGTTTGTAAGCCAAGACACACCTGTGCCAAGCTAGGTTCAATTTATCCAGTTACTTATCCATAAGAAACAGTAAATATAGATAAATCTAAAATAGTAAAGGTAGTTATATGATTTAAATTAATGAACGAAATATAATCCTTTAAACTTTTTACAAGTAGGACGTTTTAAAATTGTATAAAATAATTAATGTGGTGTCTCGATTGCCTTTCTAAAAGAAAGATAAAGTGTAGGGATTGCTTGGAAGAATAAGTTCAATTTTATAGGGAGATATAATGTAAGTATAATGTAAGTACCTTATTTTATTTTGCTTGGTACTTTAAAGTATTTGTATGATGTAAGTATTTATGTAAGTTATTTTATGTAATAAGGAAATCACTCTGAATAAGAGTGACTGTGAATACACGTGCCAAAGTAATTAGGTAGATATTTTTAAATATTTGTCAGTATTTATTTTATTGATTGTAGAATTTTATTTTTTATGTGTTTTGGTAGTATATGGACGTAGGTATTAAAAAAGAAGACAAGAAGTCACCATTGCTGCAACCGAGAAAGATATTTAAAAGTATAATTATTTCAATTCGGCTATTGCTTACTTTAAAATTGAAAAATGTGCATATATTTTACATAGATAAAAAATATGTCTTTTTATGTACACTAATACTTAAATCCTACTAATATAAGCCTAATTAGCTTTCATCTATTCTATTCTAACGTCATAAATGTGAAAGTTTACTTAGATGTGACTTGGATGTTAGGAAGTTGTACGTGTATGAATGGCTCAATTATCTCTAGTTACTTTTTTCCGCTACTTACATTATCTAGCCCCAGTGTATCAGATATGATACTCGGTACTCTAACAATTGACAATTTGCGTGGCTTTTGGGCAAAAAAAAAATTAAGCTTACCATTATTACCCAATGAAAATACTTTTCAAGAATTTGAAAATTAAGTACAGTTGTTTGCATTTCTAATTTTGTATCTGCAGCTCAAGCACACCGTGATAGTAACGTAGTCAAATTGTCAAAATATGTCGAAGTGACAACGTCAGAGAGCGAGCAAGCCTTTGCGCGGTGTCCCCGCGCAATCAAAGTGTCACCGTCATCTTACTGGTGTGCTAGCTACATAGACGAGCTAATACAACGTGTTTCAAAAAAACCCAAAAAAAAAGATTATTCAAAATTAATTAAAATTTAGCTTATTGCGCAGCTCTATTACAAATATGACAAGTTTGTCATATTAATTATATGAAACTTTCATTTTGAAAGATGTCAAACCGTGCAACTAATTACTAGAGTTGCGACTATTGCACTTTTAAAATTAAATTTTGGAATTTCTTTTTTTTTGTTTTTTTTTTGGAACACCTTGTATACGGCTAGCTACGCTTATCGCACTTTGACTGTCAAGCGTGATGTTGTTGAGGTACAAGTTGCTTAGATGAATAATTACACCGCAATCACTCGTAACTATCACAGATTTTTTTTCACGAACATTTGTAAGCATAAAAATTTGGAGTTAGGTAGTTTTTAAATCTGTTATTTATTATATTTGTCCATTACTAACGACATAATTAAGTTTTCTAAGCCAAAGTAAAATGTGATTGTTATTTAGCAATAAAATTTAAGTAATTTAAGGGATTACAAAATAAATTTTAGGGTGTAACCAAACCATGGTGTTTATTTTAGTCCTTTCAAGTTCTTACAAAAGGCGTAATTTTATTACTCAGAAATGCACCAAAAATAAGTTGTCCTAATTCAATTCTTTGAAAAACACCGTCCACAATCGCGATTTTGCCAATGTCTACATTTCATTTAAATTAAAGTTGCCAATATCAAATAAAGGAACCCTTTGATTAGCAGGGTGCACCGGTGATGATGACAATTTTGGAGCACAAGATGTTACGCTCTCCCAATTTTTCCTGATTTTCTTTTCTTTCAAACTTATTGTCAAGCCTTACCGCCACCTTTCTGAAAACACTTAAACTTAGTAAAATGTTCATCATTACCTTGTCGGCAATCCTAATGTCGAATTCAAAGTAACCTATGTTTTGATAGAGTTCAAGTATAACGCGATAGGTGGCGCTTTTCAACTAACCTTTTTTTATTCGATTGTTTTTAACATAGATGACATAGATATTGAAATAAGTATGTAATAATTTATTTTAGTGTTTTTGATGAAACATACAATGAAGAAGTTTGTATACCCAGATTAAAATATTAAAAAGTGATATAATAAGCTTTCTGTGTTGCTTTAGGTGGGAATAATCAATACTCTTGATGACTTTCCTGGTTGTAAGCAGGTCTCCACGTAGAGCGCATAGTATACTTAAACTGAATTTCACAAAAAGTGGGTTGTATGAATGCAGCATGGGGAAAGTAAATATCCTAAGTCAATCATATAATACAGATTTGGCTGTTTATTGCAACCACCTCTTTTTGCGCTTAACTGTTCAGATGAACGGTTTGTAAGCGCATACAGAGGTCGATCTAAAGTATGTAATAAAAACATAATCTTTATATAAAATTTATTACTCGTATACATATAGTACAGAGGCCCGCATATCAGGATACCACACGCGTGTACTCTATGCTGTTACGATAAGAACGGTTTTGCAACGAAAATGGGGTAATCTGATGCATTGGCCTCTGTATCTTTCAATTAATATTTTTGAGATTCCTTAAAAAAAGTCCCTGATTTTGATACCTTCCTTTCTATGTTATCTTCATGCTACTTCCAGGGTATTTAAACATCAAGGTTTCTCTTCTGTATAATAAACTACAATTCCATCACCACTGCACGAGCGAGCGCAAGCTTAAAAACGACAAGAGAATCTGAAAACAATGGAAAAGAGGCAAAGAAAAGATGATACAAGACGACTTTTAAAAAAAACACAGAACGTTGAGGGGAATAAGCGGAAAAGGAAGTCCTGGAGTTGTAACGACGGTTATGAATATATCCAACAAAACATACTCTGTAAATTAATAAAAACTGTAATGATTTCGTAAAAGCTGAACGCGGAGTTGTACAACCAAACGTTACAGCATGGTTACACAGTTGATATTATAGGTCGTATTCTGCAAGTATTGTGATATTATGAAACATTTTTTTTATATTAACTTAAGAAATGTGGTTGTTTACGAAGTAAGAAAACGTTAGAACTTAAAGAAGCTCTGGTGAGGTATTAACCATGTAACATGTATGAAAGGACAGTCCTGCGGGATTATTGTAACTGGAAAAATTTACACTTTTATTTACTTAATTATATTTACATACGCCAGCAAAAATGAGTTTGGTAATGAAAAATATTGAAAAACCTACAATAATACTAGCTAGATTAGACCGCTTTAATTCCATTCAGACATTTCAGCACAGCTGATAAATATTACTGAGGCTTTTAACTTCTAAATATATAAAAGAAGAAACTGACTGACTGACATATCAACGCACAGCCTAAACGGCTAAACGTAGGCACTTGAAATTTGGAAGGGATGTAGCTTAGGTACCGTAGAGGTGCACTAAGAAAGGAATTCCCGAAATTCCCACGGGAACGGGAATTAGCGGGAAAATCCTTTTGTATGAAAAATCTAAACCGCTTAAGTTAGACGCTTGAAATTTGGCATGCATACCTTAGTAAACTTAAAGCTTAGTTGCAACAGGGTATTGCAAAATTCCCATGGGAACGGGAGTTAGCGGAAAAAACTTTTGTATGTAAAAATCTAATTCTTAAACTAAATCAATATTTAATAAACTAAATGAAGGTCCATTAATGGACCGTCAATAAAGTGTAATCTGCTCAAAAGAAAAAATTAACACGCATACGAAGTTGCGGGCATCAGCTAGTTTATATATAAAAAAGCTAAATTTTTTGTTTGGTCATAAAATACCCGAACTTACGAAAAGTTGGATAGTGCCTATAGCGCCTACGTAAAACACAATACCTCTAATTAAAGTAAGTACACGTGAACAACGCGCCCGTGTTGATGATTATTTTATTATTGATCCGATATTTTCACCACTATATATCACCACTTGCAAGCAGCGATATAGATCATAGGTCAAGTTCGATTCTGTGCTAGGCACCTAATACCTACGTGATAGCGTGACTCAAGGCCTGGTGTCAATAGGAACCAGCAACCGACAGGCACAGCTCAAATGTCACATTCAAGATAACACACTAAGTATTTTTTATTCCTACAGAGAATTAAATATAACTAGTAAGTATATTCACAATGAAACCCGCCTCCTAGTAATCCATCCCAGGCAACGACACTTCATTTTTTTCTAAATCTGAGGTGTCGTCCTATGGTCTCATGCGGTGTGGTAGGCTCTGTAAAGAGCTGTCTGTGGTTCGCGACCACCCTCCTACCGAAGTCTGACGCCAAACAGCTTGCTGTGTTCCGTCGGTGCGTGGGAGTACCAGTGCGTTTATAGGCATTTTCTGGGTTAACTCGCTCCATCGTCGACCTCATCTTTGCCTTATGGTCAAGATTGGGGTCAAGAGTTAACCCATTTTATAATGAAAAAAATAAATTTAAACCGAGCTGTCACCTATCTATACGATACGAAAAGAAGGAGAAGAAAACCTATCTACTTATGACCGAACGATGTTGTGACAAGTTACGAAAACGAAAAGAACGCCCTGTTAACTTTAGAGCTTTAAGTATGTAAGTAGGTTCGGCATGCAAAACCTAGCACTGGCTAAGTTAGGATACTAGAATTAATGCAACACATATAGGGTGACTTTAAACTAATTAGCGAAAATTTATGAGATTCTCCTCATTAACCTGAAAAACTTTCCCCAAGGAACTTACAGGAAATTGTTTTAAAAAATTTCGCGATTCCATACAAGGCAAATCAGCTGATGACACACGTTGTATGGAGAAGTGAATATTTATTGACAAATGTTATTATTATTATTGATTGAATGTTTGCATGTTACTGTTAAGTAATAGAAATTGTGATACTGTGATATGTGCTGTAGAACTGCCATTTTTACCATTTTCTATGCAAATAAATGAATCTGAATCTATGTTCCTCGGAAAAAGTGGTTCAGTTTCGTGTGCTGATTCAAATTCTTTATTTCCGTCAACTAATTTAAAGTAAACATTTCAGATTTTGCAGTGATATCCCAATGCAATCCTTTGACTCATGAGTTCATGACTCACTGACTCATCAACGCCTAGCCCATACCATTGGATCTTAAAAGCTGAAATTTGGCTTTAAGGTTCCTTTAATAACTTAAGCAAGAAATAAGGAAGGACTCTACGAACTTAATAATTACTTATTATTATTAGTACATACTACTCGTAGATATTGAATGTGTGTGTTGTGGCTAGTACAGAGGCCAGCGCGTCATGTTAGCCCATTTTTGTTCCGAAATCGTTTTTATCGTAACGGTATAGAATGCTCTTATATTTTGTGGTAGCTTGTTGTGCTGGCCTCTGTATACTTGGAAATGAGTCAGAGTATAATCGAGCCAGACTCATTTCGAAACTTGATTCTTT
Organism: Aproaerema taeniolella; assembly: GCA_949987775.1. Lineage (NCBI taxonomy): Eukaryota > Metazoa > Arthropoda > Insecta > Lepidoptera > Gelechiidae > Aproaerema > Aproaerema taeniolella. Next base: position 16,975,928 of record OX465246.1, on the reverse strand, counting down.
GTTTTTAATATTTGTGATCGGTTATTTTATTCTTAACTCCGTTTTGTTATAATGTACATTTGTTCTCCTAAGTTTGGACACAAATAATGTGTCTTTAGTTCTTGAAAACGGTCTCGACATTACAATCCAAATTGGCGCTATGTGGCGTTAATACCTACTTACTTCTACTTATTTTTTTGGATAAGGTTTTCGTATTTCACGTTTTTGCCTTAAAATGAAACTTTCTCTATGCAAATTTATAAGACGCAGCAATCATACGATGGAGCTACTTTTCGAAATAGCTTAGGGGTCGAATATAACTACTTGAACATAACTGAACGGGTATTATAAACATAAATACAACGTGAAGCAACTGCAGTCCTAACGGTGATGAATACACGAGCTTGAGACAACTCGGTGTGGTACGAAATTTAATCTACCCCTGTCTACCACCCTGCCATCGCCATCCCTACCACCCCCACCCGACATGAAACCTACCTACCTCTACCACACTTCCACCCAATAATTTATTCATTTCTACTAGCATCTTTGATGGCGCCGTCGCATAATGACTTATTGTTTGTTTTTCGCCCACGTTACCATGTGAACGATTAGCTGTGGTGTCAGGTTGGCTTAGAAACTACTTTCCTTGCTATAATATGACGGTTACTTCAGTCCTATACAGGGCTCGACGACACAGTATACCGTTACGAGTGAGATAAAAAAACAGTTTATCAGAAATACAATGTGCTTGCGTCATAAGCTTCGGGAGCAGGAATAAAAACTGGTGTATTCTATTGTTGTGGTAGAGAACGTAGATACTTAATTTCGAACAAAAAAGCGTTATAAAGTAAGTAGTTGGTATGTACCTTTCCTTCTCTTAGGACGGTCAAAGGACTATTTGGTATATAACATGACTTTCAAACAACAAATGTAGAGTCGGCACATTTTTACCCACGTATGTATTTTTATTCACTCACACGCAAAAATACAAGCCTACTTGTTACATACCTACACAAAATTACAACTCAAGCACTAACCCACAATTTAGATTTTTTTGAATTCCACCTAACGTAAGCAACAAAGTCAGGCAACAAGTTAAATTGGTAATTGCAAATCATGTCTGAAAACATTGTTTTTTCTTGTTTTTTCTCTTAGTCTACATAAATTACAGGAAAGAGCGAGAGACTTAGCTAGGAAGTCTCGCTCGCACTCTCTACGAAAGCCTCCTGAAATATCTATTGATTAATCATATACGTGTAGGTTGGTACGTATAGCTCGGCTCGCCCTGTTACGTCGGCGAGCGTCGAGTGCCAATTTATTTCAAGAACTTTTGCATGTAAATACAGTGAACTACCCCGTACATGCTCGTACTACGTTCGGTAGCTCACGTCATACTCAACGTCCGCACTGATGTAAAAATAATAGCGATACTTCTCAAAAATAGTTTGCCGCAACCGATTAACCGCATATAGTACGCTCCTATTTTTAAAACCCTGATATGCTGTGTGTGACGCATACTTTAGCCTGCTCCTCAATATTAAGATTATTTCAATACTTAGCCAGAGTACTCATGTAAAGCGATATGACGTAGACATACGTAGATACTGAGTTTATGTCGGTCGAGACATGCCGAGTTGGACCAAGAGCAAAAGGTTGTGAACCTTGTGTTACCCAGTTTTATTTACCCCACATTTGGGGACTATTAATGTTTATTATTTATACAACAAGCCAGATAAAACTTCGTATTGCAGTTGACCTAAGTATTAACGTTTTTCTCATCTTAAACAATCGATATAAATACCAACAATCATTAAGAGTTTAAAATACCTAGCTACGGCAACAGAAACATATAGAGTATTGTAGAGTCAGCGATATTGTATATTATGTACGTAACCTTCGAGAATTATCCTATCAGCCCGAAAGTATATGGACTGATAAAAAAAAATCTTCTACAAACTAGTCAGTCTAATGTGCTGTCGTGTGTATAAAAATAAGTACCTAAGTATAAAAAATAACCGGGCTAATTAAACTCTCTTACAACATTTTCATTTATTTAGAAAATATATTTTTTAAATCTTTTGATTGGAATTTCCTTCACAAAAGTTGTTCAGTTTAATTAGCGATACGTATCTTTAACAAATAAAAAGGCATCCAAAATAGTTAAATGTAGAGAACAGATACCTATGTAGGTTTGAGAACAGCTTCCCAAACCTACCTCCAAAAAAATAGAAGGAAAGGTTTTTGCTACGGGGTATTTTAATCGTAAAGATGGTATTACAACATTCACGAGAAATGGATAGCGCATGCGCTGGCTGGCGGGCGAGCCGTACGGGCAGCGGGGAGGGAGCAAGGCCCAGGGGCGCGGAGTGAGGGGAGAGGCAACGTCACGTCGAACAACGCATGCCATACGCTGCCGAGTTTAGAAGACCCCTCGTAAACCCATACCAAATGTGCCAGCCGCATATTGAAACTGGTCGCGTTATAAGTTGCCTGCCTGCTGCGCCGCCCGAGTCGTCCAACGCGATTACGCGAGGTGGGAACAACGAGAACGGTGTAGTAAAAGTGGCCTCTCTCTGTGCGAGTGTACTGTGGTGGTTTTACCTGCGAATATTTCAAATATGTACAACCCAGAAGGACGAATAACATTTTAAAAAAAGTGATCTTACTGGACTGGCTGAAAATATAATAGCAGCTGTGATGTAAAGACAAACGTCGCTGTCAAAATAAGGCGGAAAATAAATAAATAGGGTTAAAACACAACGGGCGCGTCGCGAGCAGTGATAAAAAGAACCTTATGTTCTGCGATATTGAGGTGATGTTAGATAAGCCGAAGTGAATTAGGTAGTTGGCCGAATTGTTTGAAGAAAATTATGATTAATTTCTGGTGCGATGGCTCAACTTGGTGAAGACGGTTCGTGAGCTGGTGGACTTAGTGAAGTGAACATGGAACAAGAAACGCGCGAGGCTTACAGTTACTGGTGAAGCTCGTCGAGGCCACAGCAGCCTTTTGAAATAGGTACCGGTTTTGAATTATCATTTTGTTTGATTTATTCTGTTCCTTGGCTGAACCGAGTGTAGGTGCACTGAAACGTTAATATAATTAAAATTATGCACCCAAGTATCCTTTAACTTTGTATTTAAATCATATTAAAACAACAAAACTCTTATACATTATTATTCCTCTGTTATATTGGACAAAAAATTATGAGATCACAATTAACAAATACTTTAGCTTATTTAGCGTTAATATTTAGCATTAAAATTTAGCATTAAACATGAGTACTTTTAATAATGGCATACAGCATAGGAGCACTAAACCCTTGAGTCACATTAGTCTACTTATTATTATCTAGTTTACCTGGAAAGAGTTCGCAGCTGGCACATTCTATGATTTTCTACCAATCTCTTTTCTTGCTGGAAGTTTCTTATTCCCCATAATATGTGTAGTACTTAATAATAATTAACAGATTTAATTTCAATAACAGTCTGTTCTAATTTTTTCCAGATAATCATGGAGTCTACATCCGAAGTGACCGACCAACAAGAAAATCACAGCAATAATGAAGACCCATTCGACATAGTGGAAACCAACAGAGAACAAGAACCTGATTCTGTGATAAAAGATGACAAAAACAGTGACAGTGATGCTAACAGTGAGGACCTTAGCTCTAATAATGAACACAGTAATTCAAATAGTGGTATAAACTCTCAGTTCTATGAGAGTAGTGATAGTAAAATAGATTACGCTGTAAAAATAGAAGATAATGATACTCTTAGTGACATTGAAGATATAAAAACCGACACGGCTTCAGCTGACAGCGAAGACTCGGCACTCGGCAGCTTACCACCGGACAGTGCTCCCAATGAGCGTGAAGAAGAAGTTCAAGACCGATCTGACGGCAGCGACTCCGGTATCGGATCTGAAACCCCAGAAGATTCCAAAGCACCGAACTTTGACCTCGCTCTTCCATGCACAAGCGGCCTAGATAAAAATGATGTTAAAACTACAAAACAAAATGATACCGAAAACATTGAAAACAAAAAAGACGATAATACAGATGGCACTCCCGTCATAGAATCAAAGTTACCTCAAAAAAGTAACCTGAAGAGGAAACATGATGATTCAGATAATGGTCAGCCACAAACTAAAAGGAAAAAGAAAAATATACAATTCGAGCATGTGACAGTATATTATTTTCCAAGAGCTCAAGGTTTTTCTTGTGTCCCATCTCAAGGTGGCTCTACATTAGGAATGGAGTGGCAACATAGTCACGTACAAAAATTTACTTTAGCAGAACATGCTTTAGAACAAAGACGACTGCATCGGCAAATTCTTCAGCAACTGAAGAGCGAGCGTCATTCTTTGCAAGGCGCGGTGCTATCATCAAGTGAAGACTCCGAGACCGAGGAGGAAGCCAGCGACATTTCTGAATCAGAACTGGACTTGGATAGTTACTACTTCTTGCAGCCAGTGCCCACCAGACAGAGAAGGGCTCTATTGCGAGCTGCTGGTATAAGAAAAATAGAGGGCTATGAAAAAGATGAATGTAGAGACATACGTTCATCTCGCGAATTTTGTGGATGCGCCTGCAAAGGCACGTGTAACCCAGAAACTTGCTCATGTAGTTTGGCCGGCATTAAATGCCAAGTCGACAGACTAGACTTTCCTTGTGGCTGTACCAGAGATGGTTGTAGCAATACAACCGGGCGTATAGAGTTTAATCCTGTGAGGGTAAGAACGCATTTCATTCATACGCTAATGAGATTAGGTCTTGAAAAGAAAAACGAAGAAAGTCAAGAGGCTGCTAAAAGGCAATGGGTTACCCGTAACAGTACTAGCCCTTCTTGCGCTTCAAACGCATCTTTTGATAGAGAGCGGTGCCATAGTCAGGAAGATGGCTTGTTAAGAGATGTTAATCTTAGTCCGAGAGTAGAAGTTGAATCATGTGTAAATAATGGAAGTTATAATAACGTACACTGCGACATGAACACACCTATCGCTCAAAGCAATATCCAAGACATGTCTTATACTTACAGAAACGAAGTTTCAAGTCATCCGAAAAATGTAAATGAAAATAATTCCGTGCACTTCGAGAATATAAATAATCATCACAGTCACGTGGAAGCCTATACCAACAACATGCTTCAAGGTAAAGGTCCGCCTTACTCAGCAAACAGTACAATGGGTTTCGAGACTATGACGAACAATATGCAGAGATTTCCTTGCGATCTCAACTACTCGTATGAGCAACATACAGAAAGTCATTTTAAGAGCACACAAAGTTACTCGGCGAGTAGTTTTGAGGAATTCGCTCATCATTCTCAGATGACAATGTTCAGTCATTACGGCCACATGTACGTTCCAGAATATATGCACAAGCCAAACACAAGTATGCACGATCACAGCTCGATACAGTATCACAGTGTGCCTCCACAGACTCACTATGACATGTACAAACATACTACAGCATGTGTAAATACGGAGAACAAGCCTGATTCTCACTATACGTCTCTGATTACAATGCCATATCAAAATAGTAATAAGATTCAAACATTAGAGAATGACCAGAATTGGTTCAGTCAGAATACTCTATTGAGCTTGGACCACTCGGACCAAAACACGCAGGAAGCTTCGGAGCTGCAGCCTCAGCCGCCGGCGGCGCCGGCGCCGCCCGCGCCCCTTGACACGCCTGGCGCTGTAGACACAAACCCAGAAACAACAGAAAATTTCGGTTCACTTATAAAGAAAACTATGGTAGAGTCTGTTACTGTGTAGATAAATTATTTGTTGTCCTTTAATCGTCTTAAACTATCATGTTATTAAGTTTTTCATTATATTAATTGGGAAATTTTATGTTATCTTTTATTCATTTTTAGTCTTAGATGCGAAGATTGTCCACATACTCAAACAAATTTTTAAGGAAATTACGAGTTTCAAAAGTGACAAATAATGGAAACTGTCGAGAAGTGATCTAACTCTTCCAACGCTATAATAAGAGCCCCAAATGTCTCACCGAAAAGTCCATTAATATTTATTTTTAGTCTTCCAACCTAAAAATAGTAGCCCCAAACCTCTATTATGTACTGAAAAACCCTTTATATAATTATTCCACCCCAAGCACAACCCGCGAGTTGCGCCACTCAGATGGCGATGAAACTTTACTTTGAAAACAATTCTCGTTCGACGTGGCTTTTGAAGTTTCACTGCCATCTGAGTGGTGATACTCGTGGGTTGTGCTTTAGGTGCTAACAAGACGAATCTCGGCCGTGGGAGGACTGTTCGTTGTTTTGATCTAGTAAGTTGTCATTGGAGATGAGTACCAATGTCATTGGTATGAGTACAAATAGAACTACGACCGAGTTATACGGAGATCAATAGATAGAACAATCAATTAATATATAATATCTCCACGTCGTCTGTCTGTTTCTCTTCTGATGCAACCATACTCCAGAACATGGACGTACCCAGGGGGGGGGTTCAGCCGCTGGATTTTTCTTACGTCCCCCCTACTAACTATCTACTTTTGTCGATAAAAGTTCTACTCGCTAGCAGCGCTGCAAGCAAAGGAAGACGACCGTTTTATTGAAGACCCTCGAAAGTTACTTTAAAAATAGCTATTGTATCTTGAAAGAACTTTTATATAAAAAATACCTAAAAAAAACCGGTTTGCCCCTCCCCCTCCGGGCCAAAACCTGGGTACGCCTCACACTGGGACCCCGCCATACAAGGTAGTGCTCGAAACTCGAAACTTCCACATAGAGTGCCGGGGGGCGAAAGTGATGTATGGGAAAAGTGAACAGATTGCTCCAGTGAGTATGGGAAAATAATGATATCTTCGGAAACTCCTCCTCATCAGGGAGTAACACACCTGCCCATCTAAACCGTAGCAGATAACAGAGTTGTGTTTACTGATCTAAGGTCCACACCCTAGGCCAGTTTACTCAGTAACATACATTTTTTTAATTTCTCATAAACAAGATGGCCGCAATACAAAAATAAATTTATTCACCTCCGAACCCAATGGAGATAGGAGATAAACCGCTCAAAGGCAACTTTTGCTTTTTAACAGACTTAACACGTTTCGAAATTTAATTAATAATTTAATTTATACTAAATATACCGATACAAAATTTTATTAACTGTGGATCAAAGAGTAAGAAAAAAATTTTATTCACTCTGGTAAAAGCATTTCAATTTTTCTATCTAGCACTGACACTGAAAGTGTATGTGTGATAACAGGATCTGAAGACACCAATGGTCTGTTAAAAACATCCTCCATATTCTTTTTTCTGGAACATTTCGTACTAAAACGCTCTCGATATTCTTTAAAATCTTTATTACGAGCTTCTTGCGCTTCTTTACTCAGACATCCAATAGGAAGGCAAAATTCAATATTATATCCGTGTATGATTATTTACATCTTAATACATAATTTTATGTTTAAATGTCTTCATTTAAACGATTATTTGAGAGCCTGATAAAAAGTTCATAGAAAAAAAATTACATTATATCGAAAACCAGCAACTTGCTTTTACTTTTCTATTCGGTTTTAGTATGCTGAAAGTTTCTGTATCTACTTCTAATTATTACATTTGCAAGCAGTTTGCTGGTTTAAGACAAAAAAATCTTTAAAATCTTGGAAGATGTTTTATATATATACGCTTTATAAATTTAGGATATATAACAGTTTATAACATGATACAAAAACAGAAATAACATCTACACCTTCCCCACACAGAGACATTTTGATTTTTATTTTTAAAAATAACCACTCTACAGATAATCTAAAAAATGTTAGAATGATCGCTCAGCTAAAGTATAATTGATAAAAAGCTAACTTTGACTCAGTCTGTCGTTGTATCTACAGCCGATATTTACTAATTATGAAAAAAAGTTCATTGTACCTTCAATTATTTCGAATAATAAAAATAAGTCGAGAATACCTTTATTTCAATATTTTAGTTTCGAGCACTACCTAGTATGGCGGGGTTCCAGTGTGCGCCTATGCACCAGAATTTCATGCAATCTCCTTTAGTTAAAATTCCTCGTTTAATTTCATACCTACTTAATTATAATATTGTTTTTTTTTAAGTGGGGTCGGTTAGAAGATGTGTTATGTTACATCTTATCGACACTGACTTTGGACGCCTCTTGGAAGGAAGATGTTTTATATATATACGCTTTATAAATTTAGGATATATAACAGTTTATAACATGATACAAAAACAGAAATAACATCTACACCTTCCCCACACAGAGACATTTTGATTTTTATTTTTAAAAATAACCACTCTACAGATAATCTAAAAAATGTTAGAATGATCGCTCAGCTAAAGTATAATTGATAAAAGCTAACTTTGACTCAGTCTGTCGTTGTATCTACAGCCGATATTTACTAATTATGAAAAAAAGTTCATTGTACCTTCAATTATTTCGAATAATAAAAATAAGTCGAGAATACCTTTATTTCAATATTTTAGTTTCGAGCACTACCTAGTATGGCGGGGTTCCAGTGTGCGCCTATGCACCAGAATTTCATGCAATCTCCTTTAGTTAAAATTCCTCGTTTAATTTCATACCTACTTAATTATAATATTGTTTTTTTTTTAAGTGGGGTCGGTTAGAAGATGTGTTATGTTACATCTTATCGACACTGCCTTTGGACGCCTCTTGGAAGGAAGATGTTTTATATATATACGCTTTATAAATTTAGGATATATAACAGTTTATAACATGATACAAAAACAGAAATAACATCTACACCTTCCCCACAAAGAGACATTTTGATTTTTATTTTTAAAAATAACCACTCTACAGATAATCTAAAAAATGTTAGAATGATCGCTCAGCTAAAGTATAATTGATAAAAGCTAACTTTGACTCAGTCTGTCGTTGTATCTACAGCCGATATTTACTAATTATGAAAAAAAGTTCATTGTACCTTCAATTATTTCGAATAATAAAAATAAGTCGAGAATACATTTATTTCAATATTTTAGTTTCGAGCACTACCTAGTATGGCGGGGTTCCAGTGTGCGCCTATGCACCAGAATTTCATGCAATCTCCTTTAGTTAAAATTCCTCGTTTAATTTCATACCTACTTAATTATAATATTGATTTTTTTTTAAGTGGGGTCGGTTAGAAGATGGGTTATGTTACATCTTATCGACACTGCCTTTGGACGCCTACATGTAACTTTCACTTAGGAAATCCGTTTGTAATTACATATTGCGATCTTGCTCCGGACTCTTAATGTAGAGCTCAAAACCGAAGAGGATGATTAATTGAATTCAGACTTAAATCGAACACAGAATTCTTACAGGAAAATATTAAAATTAAACTAAAAATATAACTAACCTACCCTATGGTCTGTTAACTAAAGCTGGCGCGTTCAACACATTTACACATTCCGTTTGTGTAGTGTCTGTTATCTACAACGCACCAATTTTACTAAAAACTAACTCTAGTCTACACTTATGAATCAATTATTTGAAAATCATTTAGTTTTAAACATCCTGTATAGTGAAATTGCATAAGTGTGAGTACTGTAAACGCGCCAGCTTTAGTTAACAGACCTGGAGGTTTACCATGATCGCTTAGCGCGATCCAATTTAGGACCTAAACAAGTCTGCAACGCTTATTCGTACCATGATGGCTTATAAGCGATTCAATTTTGGCGCTGTTGCGATTCAAAGGTAGACCAGCGACAATTTATGTAGACATTTAAAATGGACCATAGACAACCGAGCAGTTCAAAAGCAGCGCCATCATGGTGCCATTTTAAAAAACATTCCAATTGCGAAGCAATTCAAAGTTGGATTCTAAACAGAAATGCTTTTAAACGATCGTGGTAGATACCCTGTACTAGCGTTTACGTCACTGTTGCAATATTGGGTGACTTTTTAATTTATTACCAAAAATTTAGGATGTGAAGCAGCCTAACTTTCGCTAAGAAACGTAAGTATAAAGGTACTTACTTAGATCGAAAAAATATATTTTACCTCTCTCTACAACTTTAACGATCAAAAGTTTGACTTAGTTACAGTAATAGGTCGATTTTTTAATAGTATTTCATATGAAAAGATTTTCAGGTTAAACCAGTTTTGCTAATTAATTTAAGGTCACCCAATATACTAATAAAACTCCAAGTTTTGGGGCGGTAATAATGATGTGAGGTAATTTCTCTTAGCGGATCCATTATTTACAAGGTTTACTATGGATTTGACGAACCTCGTCGCTCGGGAATAAGTAAACACGCGGGGAAGTTGAATTTTCCCAGACATACTCGTAAAACCTAGCTAGATCGATTTTCGCCCCCGTACTCAATTCTCACATTTCATAGAGGGACAGTTTAACAAAAACTGAAACCTCATTTCATTCATTCTGAATGATGTTCCAGTAGAATGTTCTTCAAGATTTTTTTTGTAGCCGATCATGGTTATGGGTAGATTCCACCATTTAAGTATTTGCTATAAGCTGTCCCTTATTCTATCGATATGCTGTTTTTGTAGAACACGATTACAAAAAATCAAATAATTATACAGTAGGCTTGAGAATTGGCAGCTGGTATATTCGAAGTTTTTGTTTCACTCCCAGTACAGCATCAGTAAGTGGGCCGCGAGGGTTTTGCTGTATTACGGGCGAAAGGCTTGACAACCTCTAACTATTATTATACATCATGTTTCATCTGATAACCCTCAGAATGTAAGTATGTCAAATGTGGTATCAAATGGTTCTGGAACCACTCATACTCTGCCTGCGATAGGTATTATAGGCATGAGTGTGTATGTATGTAAATAATTATACAAAAAGTCCATTGAAAACCATAAATAGATGAATGATACGGGAAAAATATCTAAAAAAATAACTTCTAAAAACACGAAAGTATTTTTGGCTGTATTTATTCCATTTGAATGGTACATCGATCTTGACATCGCCCTTAGCTTGCTGATTATAGCACTGGTTTTCGTAATGCAAATGGGTAGATGTGCTGCTGTCTGTACAGCAATGCATTCCTGAGTTTAATATTTTACTTTCTTTATATTTATTTCCATTTTTTCTGGTGGCTTTAATGGCGATCCTAGTCGTTGAGACATATATTTACCTACCTTCTTTACAGGATATACCTACTTAGGATTGACAGCCGGTTTGGTCGAGTGGTAGTGGCAATGCCTCTTGATCGACGGGACCTGGGTTCGATTCCAGGTCGGGGCAAACATTGCGTAAAAATCAGATGTTTATTCTCTGTCTTTGTGTATGTTCCGAGGGACCCACGACACAAGGAAAAACCTTAGTGTGGGCCTTTGAGTGTGAAGCGTTTATTTTTTTCATTGTTTTTTTTTAAATAGAGGATACAAAGTATACACTTACTTTATTACTTACTCTTCTTCATTTTCTTTGTTTAAATTTCTAATTAATTATCACTTGCTCAACGATGAAGGAAAACATCGTGATGAAACCAAATTAATTTTCGAAAGACGAGCGGTCCACCAACCCGCAGCGTGGTAGACTATGGCCTAAATCCCCTCCGTAAACACCCGTGCCCCTCGGTGGGCTGGTAAAAAAAAGTGACATCAGCCATAATTAGAACCACCCCCCTTTTTAGGGTTCCGTAGTAATCTACGAACCCTTATAGTTTCGCCATGTCCGTCTGTCCGCGGGTTTCCTAAGAAACCCTTGGTACTACAGAGCTGAAATTTGGCATGGTCATACATATAAACTACGCCGCCAGAACTGTAGAGTAAAATCTTAGAAAAAAAATTTTTTCGTGTGTCTCCCATGGACGTGAAAGGGCGATGAATTTTTTTTTTCTCGCCTATATCATCAAATGGGGTGTCATAGGACAGCTTTTTAAAAGACAAAAGGGGTTTACTACGAACGTTTTTCGATTCAGCACTCCGTTTGCGAAAAATTAATTTATAAAGTGAAAATTTTTGTCAAACACAAGTGTCCCCCCCCCCCCCTCTACCAGCTAAATGGTTGTTTCTAAAAATGTGAAAAAAATCACAGTGGTAGTATATACAACGAAATTAAAAGGAAAACTATCACACATAAGATGCTCTTCAAGTTTGCGAGTAATAGTCGACCAAGTGCCAAACTTAGTTGGGATTCTGCTCGTAGAGTTAAGAAGCCAGCTGCATATTTGAACCATGTTGCTACGGAACCCTACAATGCGCGTGGCCCGACACGCTCTTGGCCGGTTTTTTTTCAAGTGATCATCGATACTATTTAATAGAATCTTAAATACTTATAACTGAACAGTTTCGGTGACCAGCTGGGGTGCTTCTCATAATTTCCACTTTGTCAAATTAATGAAAATGCGTGACTTTTTGTTAAAAATACGAAAATCGCTACATGTAACTCTATACTAGATATAACTGTAACGTAGAAGTACCCTCAATTTCTCTTGGATCTTATCATCAGAACTGAATGATCACAATTCAATACACTACCCGAAATATTTCGAGTACTATTTATTTGCACATGTGAAAACGCTGATTTCCATAGTGAGGCTTCTGGGCTGAAAGTTTAGGGGCGAGTATTATATGGTGGAGAATATAGGAAGCTAGAAAATGTTTATTCAACCCGCGGGAATTTCAAAAAATCACATATCCTATCCATAACATCCAATGCTTACATTTTGATGTAAAGCTTCATCAAAATCCAGTAAGTAATGGGATATTATGAATAATATTTATTATGCACCAGGTTCTACAGTTATCAGTATGGATCTGTCACGCAATATTATTTTATGTATAAAAAACATGGGTACGACAAAAATAACTTGATTGTCTTTTTTGGTATTTAATAACTTAAAATATAATTTTGAATCAATAAGATAATACATTAAAGTAGAGTTATCACAAAAGAGACTTATACAGTTGGAAATATGTAAATATATGTACTTAACTAATGTACAAAATGATTTCAATAATACTGTAACAACTTATGAATAAGGATATTCGTCAAGACCCTGATACTAATTGCCATAGTTTGACGGTTTTGTCCTTACTTGCTGTCACTAACGTTTTTGTAGCCTCATCGAAATAAATACTGGAGATCAAATCTGAAACAAAAAGTAACAATATGGAGTGACCTAAAAGTTTGTTACTGGCAGGGTCGCCATGCGATGTTGGGAGTCGGACGAGTAGGTAAGTGAAATGACTATTGATAATAGTGATTTTTATTATCAATAGTCATTTCACATGATTTTTACACTATAAAGGCGCAGACCCACGCGGCGCATTTTAGCTACGTGGATATCAAAATCTAATTTGAGCCTTAATGTCAAACTCAATGAGTAGATAATCACCTGGCGTTTGTCGCAGCATATTCGTGGGTTGTCACGTGACAACCCACGAACCCCCTACACACGAATGCGAAAAACGCCAAGTTTTTATCTTCAGTGAGTTTGACATTAAGACTCAAATTAGATTTTGATCTAATCCACGTAGCTAAAATGCGCCGCGTGCGTGCGCCGCAGTGGGTCTGCGCCTCAACTAGTGTTGTAAACTAGTGGAACTAGTGTAAAAATCATGTCTAATACGAAGTTCCATCAAGAAGCAACAACACAAAGTATAAACTACATGAAATGACTACGTCTGATGCAATACTGATCTGTATATCTTTTATTTTGTAAATTCCTCTTGCATACTTACACCCAGTTGCAGAAACGTCTGTTAAAGTTAATGCTTCTTTTGATATCATATTTAAAATATCTTTAACTTTAATGATTATTTCTGCGAATGAGTGTTACAGATCTACGTAATAAGGGGGTAAAGGCACCCAAGTTGGTGTAAAGTGCCATGTTCTCTAGAATAAATAATGAGATATTACTTGATTATTTGATATTACTTCTCTATTCTACTCCATATAGTCCTACACGCACATTCCTTATATGGAGCCGTATTTGGTCTGTAACCTGATATTATCAGAGGATATTGCATACAGAATCTATAGGATGATCCTACACTAGAAGTTAACCAATATTTAGGGGCTGATTCCTCCACTTAACAACTTTCTCCAAAGAAATTATATGAATTTCAGAAAAAAAAACATTATTTTCAAAAGAATAGTCGAAGGAATGGATCTCAAGTGATGGTTATAGACGGCGTGGTAGATCGTCGAGAGGTTGTCTGGATGTGTTTTTTTGAAAACCTGCGAGAATTTTACCGAAGATAGAAAAGATTGACGAGAAAGGCGAAAGCCTTTGCCCAGCAGTAGGATACAGAGCAGGCTAACTAAAAGTGAAATAGTTTGAGAGCTGAGCTAGGCTTACTTTTCCATGCAAGCGAAGTCGCGGGCGGCAAACTGGTATTGTATAAGGGGTCTTACATTAATCGTGTGAGAGGTTTCTAAAAATCACTAAATATCAAGGCAGAGCATCACATGGTTTTTATTTTTTCGTGAATACGGGATTTCTGATGTCTGACTGGAAATTTGTATCTAAATTCTATTATAATTACTTGCATATATTCTAAGATAACATTCTGAAAATATTTAAGATATCATAAGTGATTTTCGAAACCTCATCAGGGGGGTTAAAAGGTTGCCAAAAACATCACGTGATTAAATGGACGACTCCTATATTTCGAAATGTAGAAGATTACCGTGATGCGCCTGATGCTGTGCCAGTTGCGAGACTGTGAGCATGTCCCACTGGCACAGCGCGCCGGCCGCGCCGCCCAGCCAGGCCGTGCGCCTGGTACACCACACGCACTCAGCGGCTTCATCCAGCTGTTTCTGGTACACCTGCGTTTACCACACATGTGTGTTAATTGGGTACCCTACTAATCTTATAAATGCAAAAGTAACTCTGTCTGTCTGTAACTCTTTCACGCATAAGCTACTAAACCGATTTTGATGAAATTTGGTACAGAGATAGATTAGACCTTGGGATAGGATATAGGAAGACTGTATTTTTGCGCAGCATTCTGTATGTTCTATGAGATAAAGCTATTTTTGACGGGGTGATATAAACGACTCACACCCCCCCCCCTTTATACGCCTATGCAAAGAGGTAGATCACTAACTTTTTTTGTTTAGATTGAAGCTACTTTACCTCATAAATAGCCTCTAATTATGCGATGCCACAGACGCACATACTTTAAACTTATAACACCCCTCTCTATTTTCGTGGGGTTAAAAAGGATAAGTCTAAAATATATGTATATTCAAAAAATACTTGTATTGTAACAATTTCTCCACAATGTATTCAAACATTGACCTGTTTGTTTACGTACAAAAATACAAAAATCTTTATTTGCTTGAATCAGTTTTATGTTAGTGGATTGCTGGGTCCCCGCACTAGGCGAAACTGTATCGCGGGATAACCTTTGAGCCTAGTTCGAATCCTGATGGTAATGGTACAAATAGCAGTTGATTCAAAATTGACGTACATCCGTACTGCGCCGCTATCGGTATATCGGTACCAGATGACGTACTTATTCACCGAATATCTAATCTATGAAGCGATACTGAGAATAAGTTTAATAAAATCATTATCATTTCTTTCTACGAATTGTAAGTTTATTATGCACGAGTGCAACGAGCTTGACCATTTCACTGTCGGAATGAAACATAGATGTCTATTGAGGCTATTATCATCTTTCAAAAAAGTTTAAAAAAATAAGTGTATAAAGAACATTTCAAGAATTACCGTTTTTTAGCCCTATTTATAGCCCCACTTACTTTCCGCCCGGGACCTCGTTCCCGTGGGAATTTGGGAAAATTATGTAGCCTATGTGTTAATCCAAGCTGTCAGCTACCTCCAATTAAAATTTTATCAAAATTGGTCAGCCGTTTGAGCGTGAAAGAGTAAACAAACATCCATACATCCTTACAAACTTTCGCATTGTAAATTAGTAGGAAGTAGGATGTACAGCTAAATTTCATAACATCTCACCAGAGGGGATGGGGTACAGGCTCGAAAAATCTTCAAAATCACCTCACACCGTTTCAATGTCAGAAAATCATTGACATACAATAAAACAACTAGATACCCATCTCAAAGAAATGTCAACCAAAAACTGTCCGAGCTTTCGAACAGCAAAAAAGAATGTCCAATTGGCCTGATGGCCATTCATTTGCCGCGGACACTTTTTGAGCGCAATTGGAACTATTGGAAGTCTAGTTGTTAATTTAAAGTTTCTCACCGAATGCGAAACAGTGAGATCGGTGACATTAAGCATGCTGTCCTGGCCAAGCGTGAGCAGTCGGTCAGCGGGCAGCAAGCACGCTCCGCACACGGGCCCGCTGTGTACCCTCAACTTGTTCAGAAGCTCCTTGCTGCTCAGCTCCCATACGAATACTTCTCCGTCGCTTGTCGCCGCTATGATGTCTATCAAGTGGCGGCGCCGTCTAGAATAGAATTGATTATTGTAAATTATAAAAAAAATAAAGTGACAATAAATGAAACTTAAGACTAAACATATTAATAACTATTTTTTCGCCCGGGACTTCGTTCCCATGGGAATTTAGAAAAGTATGAAGCCTATATGTTAATCCAGGGTGTCACTTACCTCGATACCAAATTTTATCAAAATTGGTCCAGTCGTTTGAGTGTGAAAGAGGAACAAACATCCATACATGCAAACTTTTTATAATATTAGTAAGAAAGTAAGGATAAAACAAATTGATACCTGTGCCTGAACTAGTCTAAATGCCTGTATCTCAGGCGATAGAGGTCTTTTTAAGCAATAAATAACACAAGCAAAAATTGTTTAAAAAATCTTAAGATAATGAAAAACAAGTTATTATTTTAAATATAAATAAATAAATAATTGTAGCTTCTATGGTACTTTTACTTAGCTATGCTGTTACCAGCTGCTGTGTCTGCGTGGTCAAGTGTTATGATATAGTATTGGGAAGAAAAATTGCATTTTTGTTAGTCCAGTGCCTGCAGGCCAATTTTCTGTTATAAAATTGCAAGTGCGCGCTTGCTGCTGTCATTTTTGACTAACACTGATATTTTTAAAAGCTCAGATAAATATGGTTTACCCATTTAATCGATATTAAACCAGGTTAATCTGAGCCAGGTTAAATAATCTAAGTTATTTCTTGAATAGGTTTCGATTCTCGAACTAAGTTTTTTTGAAATCTATGAATGCAATTTTTCTTTTCACCAAAATAGATGATATGGTTCTTATCTTAACTATCCCTGTATGTCTGATAGTTTCAGACTTGCCCATAGTGACCCATCTAAATGGCCCACCCTGTATTTACTTCCCTACTCTTACATCCACGCCATGTAGCCATGTTGTCTATAAAGTTATTATACCACCTCGTATCTATAGACCACATGGCCCCTCTCCATGTGATGTAATGCCTCCAACTTCAAATAACTCTAACTAACGTTGACTGTTTCAAGTGGAAAAGCAAACGAAGTTAGAAAATCGGTATTTAATGTTCACAGCAATTACTAGATTACTCTGTCGCCTGTTAGCGAAATGATTAAGTGTATCGTACTTGCACGCGGGGCCTTGTGATATGAGGCGCGGCCCCGTCCTTGAGACTTGTCATACGAACGAACACATTTACATAAACTATACTACACACATCAAAAAAAGTTTGCGATCACTTGGAAAAGTGCTAATATTTTTTATTGTAGAAGAATAAAACTTAATCACTTTTTATCTTTTGATTCCTTATTTAAAAATATGAAATTTAAATATAAAATAATTTCGTAATTCAAATGTTTTTTCATTTAAAAAGACAATCAACCCTTGCTTGCTTTCATTCAGAAATCTGACATAGTCGCAACTTATCAATATTTTCAATTTATTCAAAAAAAAATTAAGTTGGTAACGATGCCGAGAGGATTAACTGCAGTTTTACGAGCCAGAATTCTAACTTTAAGTGGAGAAGGCTATTCCACGAGGGAAATATCACGCAGAGTTCATGTATCCCAATCCTGCGTGGTGACCACGTTGGAGAGGTATCAGGGCATGGAAAATTTAGCTGATCGACCTCGCAGTGGTCGCCCAACTGTTCTTACTGCAATTCAGAAGCGATATATCAGATTACTGGCTGCCCGTGACCCAACAATGAACGCTACTAAAATGAAAGCAGAGCTGCGAGCTGCCACCGGCCGCGAAGTTAGCACCCAAACGATTAGAAATTGCTTACACCAAGCTGGATTACGAGCAAGGAGATCCTGGCGAGCACCTCTGAACTCACAGCAACGGAAGCGGCGCAGATTGCAATGGGCTAGGCTCCGTCAAAATGAAGAAATTGAGGACGAAAGCATCTGGCAGAACTGCTTCTTCGTTGACGAAACGAGGATCAGTACACATCCAGATAACCGACGTGTCCGTGTCTGGAGAAGACCTGGCGACTCTGAAAGGCAGAGAACTGCCACTGGAACCGTTCAGCAGGGCGGGAAATCAGTGTCCTTTTGGGCCGGGATAATGATTGGGGCTAGGACGCCCTTAATCCCGTATCAAGGCACCATGACCGGAGCCATGTACAAAACGATTGCAATCGATGGATACGTCAGACCATTCCGCATCAACCACGGGCGCCAATTCATAATGGTAGATGATGATGCGCCCGCACATCGAAACGGACGTGTTGATGCTGCTCTCCAGCAATACGACATCACCAGGTTAGACTGGCCTGCCGGCTCGCCTGACTTAAACCCGATCGAGCATGCGTGGGATGCTCTTAAGCGAGCTGTTTGGAACCGTCAGCCACCTCCGCGAACAGTGTCAGAAATCAGGGCAGCTGCTATTGAAAAGTGGGACAGGTTACCACAAGAAATGCTAGATAACTTAATTCTTAGCATGCCCAGAAGGGTTTCCGCATGTGTGCGAGCCAGGGGAGGAGTCATTTTATACTAACTATTAATTTTTTCGTAATAAATTTTGTTTGTTTTTTCATTAATTCAAATTTTTCATTACATTACATTTAAGCCAAAATTGCATTTCCTAGCTTTTGTTAATAAAAAGTAAATAATTAATAATGATTCTTTTATTTACTTAGTGCATTTTCATTATAAAATCATAAAACGTAAACAGTTTCTTTAAATAATTTATATTTTAAAGAATACACCTGATTTTGCTACTGATCGTAAACTTTTTTTGATGTGTGTAGATGTTACTTTATGAACGACCTAAGTGTAAGTCATCCGTCTTCATTTTAAAAGGATCGTATGTAATCGAGCGGCAAATAATGTGAAATTGGGGTTCTCAGAAAAAAGAAATTAACTATCAAAATATCACTACTATTCTCAAATATCGTTTTATTTAAAATAGCTGGCGAGATTTATGTTTTCCTACAAAAGAGGCAGCGACAAAAAAATAATTTAACTATTATGAAAATGGAATGTTTTTTAATAGGTTGCGCATGCAAAAACAGTACTAATGATTAATTTTAAAACAAATTAAAAACGGCGTCGTTTTCTAGGAATTCTGGGATGCTGATGACACTCAATTTTGAATTTAAGATAATACATTTTTCTGAGAATTGTTAGAAAGCAATTTTTATGGATCTTAAGTGGTAAGTTAAGATCCAAATTAATAAACATCGATAAAATTATTTTTACTAAAAAACGATATGTACGCGAAGTACGCGATAACATTCCCTAATCAATGTATCTGTCGTGGTCATATCATAGATTTGCTCACTTCATGAAATGTGCGAAAATTTCTTGAAATGGTCGTATTTCATGGAATGTTTTCCTGTCTATTGGCCACATCATGATGTGGTTTGGGCAGATCAATGATGAGAAATCGTTTCTCGATATGGGCAACTAAACGCGCGGTTACTTCAAGAAATGTTTTACTGTCTACTGGTCACATCATGAAGTAGTTCTGCGACAAACGCTAACGCAACAACAGTATTGACATACTATTTATACGATCCCGCTAAACGTTGATGACAAAATCGTTAAACGTTGACGATTTAATGATCTGGTCAAAGTTGCCTTAATTTCATGAAATTTTCGAGGATTTCATGAAGTGAGCAAAACTACGATATGGCCACGACATATCAATGTAATCAGTGCTAGTCTCAAATACAGAGTAAGGATAGCAACACACCTGTAGGTGACAGTGGAGATGTTGCCATCGTGATCGAACTCTGCCTTAAGACCGCGCAGCGCCTGCCCTGTACGGCCCACGTTGCCCCAAACACGGACCACGCCGTCCCATCCACCCGATATCAGCAGTCTTTCTGAAATATATCCACTACTTTGTCTTATAATGAATAGCCTAGGACAGATATTGAAAATGCTAACGTAGCAGAGCTTTTAAAATCTCGAAAATACAGCAAGTTAGGCAGTAACTACATATTTGTGCCATTCGCAATAGTCTCTAGCAAAACAATTTATGAAGAGCCTCTCTACGCGTTTCATTGAAGCAGCGGGTGACAAGAGAATTTTTTTACTATAATTTCCATGTACTTTATTGCAAATAAGTAAAACTATCCATATCATTATTTTATCTAACCGCCTTATTCATAAACGTAATTTAAATGACATGACAAATGAGACAAATGAGATCCTCGCGGGAGCGAGTAAAAAGCACGCTTAAAAGTGCGTAGGAGTACCATTGTCGACTTCATCTATGACTTGGTCAAGATTGAGGTCAAGAGTTAATTCTCATAATAAAAAAATAATAAGGCGGTTAATATCTCAGATTAAAATCATTGCATTACGAACGCAACGGTACACCGTATATTCAAGGCTCACGCTAAGGTCCGTCCCTTTCCCTCGTGTTGTTGATCCCGTAGGAAATATACAAAGACAGACAAACACCTAGGCTCAAGAACAAAGACAGACAAACACCTAGGCTCAAGAACAAATAAATAAAGATTTTTCTTTCTCTCATCAATCAAATGTCACAATTAATATCTGTGAATGAAATTAACTCAGTATAAATGAGAGACTGGATGCCGTGATAGGCGGTTAGTCTGTAATACAGATCTCTGCTTTTTAAATAAATATTTACCCAATCGGGAGTTGCACCCAAGAACCATTGATTT
The DNA here is from genome assembly GCA_949987775.1 of Aproaerema taeniolella. Classification (NCBI taxonomy): domain Eukaryota; kingdom Metazoa; phylum Arthropoda; class Insecta; order Lepidoptera; family Gelechiidae; genus Aproaerema; species Aproaerema taeniolella. Next base: position 16,954,962 of record OX465246.1, on the reverse strand, counting down.
AAAGGTAACGTTACTACTAGCCGTTAATAAATAGAGGCAAATAATATACCTTTCCCCAACCATGAGAGACAGCTGACTGAATCATCGTGGGCACGGAAGCTTTCCACCACTCTGCCGTATTCTACATCATATAGGTATCTGAAAATACAAAGTTTATTATTAAACTAGCTTCCTGCCCATGACTTCGTTCCCGTGGGGATTTCGGGAATTAATTATACACATAAACCTTCCTCTTGAATCGCTCCATCCGTTGGTGAAAACCGTATGAAAATCCGCTCAGGAGTTTGAGTTTATCGCGATCAGACAGAAAGACAGAAGCAGCTCTGGACTTTTTCAAATTTTATAATATAGTATAATTACTGTTAATGCTTGGTGTACGGTATGTTAATTTGAATACCATTAACCTATTATCAAAGGGCTTAGAATGTATTTATTCGAAGCCTGGCATAGCTATTTTTTTTCTTTAAAATTGCGACCACCTATAAAATTTGAGTCATGTGTAGCTGAAACCATCACAAACATGACTTTTTCAGACGCTGCCCTCCTTGTCACGTTTCTGAGATATTGGCCGTCAAAAGTTCGAAAAGAAAGCCTTCATTTCAGAAATGTGACACTTTAGGAGATTTTTTTTTTCTCTTTTATTTGGATTTGTATTGATGCAAACTATCGATTTATGTAGGTACCATCAATAGTTGCGATTTGAATTTTTTTTTTAAATATTTTATATATGCCGAAATATTCATAACTCATAACCCTCAAAATGATTGTCAAATGTGGCGTCAAGTAATTCTCGAACTACATGACGTTCTGCCTACCCCGAAAGGTTGTAGGCGTGAGTGTATGGATGGATGGAATGAACTCTTACATTTCATTATCCCAAGAGCCCGCGGCGACGATGTTCTCATCAACCATCACACACTGGCTGAGAGGGGTCGTGCAAAGTATAACGCTCCTGATTTGCTTCTTCTGTTCAATATCGTACACTTTGAGCGTACCATCCTTCCCTACAGAAATAATTACATTCCCTTGTCTAAGAGCGCATGTCACCGCTTCTTTATGCAGCGAAATAGTATCGAGACAATGTATTTCATAGGTTTGCAGCTCATCTAAATTCGACATTGGTTTTGAAACATGATGCGTGATTTTTCTGACATGTGGCCTGGTGAAAAGCTGCTTTGGCACTTGCCCAAATTCCATTATTTGAACTTCTAATGCGTGCCTGTCGTTCATGTCGTAAATGAGATCTAGATCTATTGAGCCCTCATAGCATACGTGGTGGAAAACTGAAAGAGATAAGTCTGTTGTAAGAAGTTTTGTAGCTCTCAAATCTTAATAAACTCTTATAAGGGGGCCATTCATAAATTACGTCACACGAATTTCTTTATTTTTAGATCCTTGTCGCAGCTGGTCATATTTGTGAGATTCCCTAATATGACATCATATAATTTACAATATTTTCCATTTTTTGTAAAAATTATGAGTAGGTAAAAAAATTTTTTTTTACATCACAACCCACTCACTGTCCCCAAAAAAAAAAGAAAGTTAAATAAAAAAAAAGTTCTTGGTTCATATGATTATACAGATGTGCAGATTGTCTGGGGTATTGCCTCTTCGCAAAAGTTTCAATAATATTCAATAACAAAAGTCTTGACTACTGGACTTACTTGTTTTTTCTTTTAATTTTTTATTACGCAGTCGGGTTTTTTTATTTTTTAAATTAATTTATTTTATTTTACATTTTTTAGTTAGGGCCAGATATTTATATTTTCTCATTAGCTGTATATACTTATATCTCGCTTGCGTAAAAATTGAACAGTTTCCGAAATAAAAGCCTATATTAAAGTGGAAATCGTTACTAACCAACTTTAAATCGTTATACAGGGCTTTAGGTAAATCTCTTTCAACCTCTCGGGTGGTTGATAAACTGAACAACTTTTCCCCAATAATAGGTCAAAATACGAAAAAAAAATCTTTGAATATTTTATTGGGGGAAAGTTGTTCAGTTTCATGGACTGATTAACCACCCGAGGTTGAAAAAGATTTACCTAAAGCCCTGTCGATCCTAAACGGTAATTCTGATTGAAAAACGATATTAGAAACCTAATCATGATTTTTAAATACCCCATTTGACATAGTTCGTCAATTTTCATTTTTTTTCTTTTTCACATTATGGCGTCCAAAATCAACCATTTTGATTTTTCAAATTTTCATACTTTCTATGACCTTCGCGCTGTCATGACAAATCAAAATCGGCCCACTCGTTCAGTCTAAATAGTGCCACAAAGGACAAACATACATACATGCATACATAGGCTGATAAACACACTACCCTTGGCGTGGCGCAGTTGGGTAAAAAAGTGCTTGCAGAACTAAGAAGGATAAGTTTTCGTTAACAATCAACACAATTTGACACTTCAATTATATGTTAAAATAAGACGTCACGAAACTTGTGACCTCTCTCACCCCTTGTCACACAATGTCACACTTCGTTGACACCACCCCTTGACGAGTGGCGTAATTTATAGATGGTCCCTAAGTTAAAATTAAACTGAAATAAAGTCTTATCTTTTTTTTTTCGTTAGGTACTGATAATTATAAGATACGAACCATTGTTAGCCTTGATAGCCTCTTCACCCCTCTGCTTGTAACCAAAAATAAGATCTATCCACAAATGTAGATGTCGAGATACATATTCTGACTCCAATGCTTCTCTAAGCTTGCATACAAAGTCCTCCGGTGACTCCGCCCAAGGAGGAAGAGATACGTCGTTCACTTTGGCCCCATCGTGCCTTTCGCCGAAGTTAATCTCGTATTGATTCACTAAGAAATCTCCTTTGGCGCTTACATCGTAGAATTCGGGCACTAATTCCTAAAATAGTATGGTTTGTTAATGGGTAGGTTTTACTTACCTGTATTTCAAAATAAAGAATATGTTCTACAATGGATAAAATAATATATTAAACAAGAATCAATTCTACTGTAATAAGATTCGATAAGAATAACAAATGATTTTAACTTTGCAGTGGTTTATTCTTTATATAAACTTAGTCTTTAAATTTATTTTTTATGTTAAACAATGTATCTGTTTAGGTACAGTTTTATAGTATTACTAGCTTTCCGCCCGCGGCTCCGCCCGCGTGGACTACAAGTTATATCGTGGCCAACTGTGGAATTAAATGTAGCCTATGTCCTTCCCTAGGTCTAATCTATCTCTGTACCAAATTTCATCAAATCGGTTCAGTAGTTTAGGCGTGAAAGCGTAACAGACATACAGACAGAGTTACTTTTGCATATATAATATTAAGTAGGGATAGGGATATTGTAAACTTACCTTAAAATCTGACATATTCTTCAAACAGTTGTTATAGACATCCTTTACAGAGTTGAACATTCGATCGGGATGGTCAAACCTGCCGTTTTGTAAACATAGCATGTACTGAGGGTATTTACGGACCTGTAAAATTCAACACATTATTCCTATTAACCTGTAACAACAACAAAATAATACGAGTAAGCAAGAACAACAGCAGCAGTTTCAACTTAAATTTTAAAAAATGGTGTTAGTTCTTTTCCCACCAATTTATCAAGAACTATCTCTCCGCCCGGGACTTCGTTCCCGTGGGAATTTGGGAAAATTATGTAGCCAATGTGTTAATCCAGGGTGTCATCTACCTCCATACCAAATTTTATCAAAATTGGTGCAGCTGTTTGAATGTGAAAGTGTAAAAAACCATACATACATCCTTACAAACTTTCGCATTTATAATATTAGTAGGACTAATACGTAAAAGTGACTAACTATATGACATAGTTTGACCAAAACCGCTGTACCGCGCCTTAGGTATGTTGAGGGAGGCAGGGGGCGGGAATGAAAAAGCATGAATTCACACGAAACTGTGAGATGAATCTTGCATTGAGAAACATTGGTCAAGATTGGGGTCAAGAGTTAACCCATCTCATAATAATAAAATAAAAACACGAGAGCTTTCGGTCCATATAATTATGAAAGTAAAAATATAAACGTAAATATTGTGATAATGCCAATTCCTGTAAGAGGCTTGTTGCAAGCAGGCACACGTACACGCACGCATCTATACATTGCACAACACTCACTACTTTATGGAACAGCCATTGTGTTGCGCGCATTCCATCAAGGACCGTCGTATAATTAGGTACAGAACGCGTCATGCGTGCTTTCGAAATTCAGTCTTGAATGAATGGATTAAGGTTCTTTTTAAAAACAACCTTTGCAAGTTGTTACCTTATTACATTTTCTTACAAATAACGTGTGAACCGACGAAATTGAATAAGTAGTACATGTGACTTTTTAAATTGGTAAGCACGCGCGAACTGGCCATGACCCCGGTCCTAAGCGGTAGACCTGTCAGCTGTATCTAATTAGATACGCTGATCCCTTCAGGGTTAGCTATGCAGACTTGTGAATTAAAAAAGCTACAACAAAACAAACAAGACTTACTAAGTAAAATAATACTAAACCAGGTGCAGAATAATGTGATCCATACAAGAACTTCGGGTCACACATTTCTTGATACCTCTCCTGTAATTTCTCCAATCTGTCCGAATTCAATGCCCCCATAGGTTTGGATAGATCTCTAAACGTTTCTGCTTTGCTAAGATCCAATACTTGAGAGTTATAGTCTGCTACTACCCATGGGAATACTGGGTATTGTGTGAGATCATTCTTACTTCTATCTGCCAAGCTGTAATATAATTTAAAAAATAAGATCTATAATATTAACTACCACCAATCATAAAATATGTTAGCTTTATCCCACCTCAGATATCACATAATCATGTCACTATTGTCTAAAAACCTGACACAAGCCTTGTGGCGGTTCAGAATTGTAGAGTAAAATCTAAAGTTTCTGTATTCATATTTTATATGCTTGTAAGTAGAATCAGTATAAAATTAAGTAGACCCTGCATACTTCTATCTTCTTATCTTAAACCCTCGCGCGATGTTTGCATACCCGTGTGCAGGATTTGTATCGCATGCGGCGTAAACAAGCGCTCGACGGGTTAATATATTTATAAAATTGCAGGTCCTGCCTCACTGACTCATCAACACCAAGCCGAAACTTTTATACCTAGAAAGCTGTGATCTCCAATAAAAACCACTTACCAGTTCAAATATATTAAATAGTCATAATTAGATACTATCCCATTCTGCCACTGCATAGTTATTTCCTCAGCATGGACCTTTTCTAATTGAGCATGGGGAGACTCTTCTAACACCCTGTGTATCCTATCTCTGTCTTCTTCGCACTGGAATGTCAGGTAGATGTGTGGCACTGCACTGTCTTCCATACTGTAGATTTCGAGACCCTGAAAAGGTACAGTAAAAATTGATTCTGTTACAAACTTCCCAAAGATATTATATTTTAAATCTTAATTCAATTGTCCACTTGCACTTTTGAAAACAATGGATCAATGCGATGTTTCATACATGATCTAATTAGAAGAAGATTAGTGATAGATGGAATAACAGTTCTTTTTATATAATCAAAGATCCTGGCATACAGCGAAATGGTATAATGGACTTAAAAATCTATATTGAGAATGTAACACTACTGAAAGATATAAACATACAAATACATATTACTGTGATGCACAATGATACATACAACTTGCCTTAGTAAAAATCTTCTTTTGTAAATCCTTCGCAGCTGATTTAATTTGAGTTTCAAAATAGAACTCTGAAAGAATAAAAAGAAAATAATGCATTATAAACTACACATAGTTACTAATATTATAAATGTGAAAGTGTGTTTAATTATTTGTTTGTACTTCTTTCACATCAAAACAGATCAAGGGATTGATGTGATTTTTACTACTGGTGATAGTTAAAGAGTGCAAAGTGACGTAGGTACTTTCCCACTCAAACTAAGTCACATGCAGAAAGCTAGTTTATATTATAAACATAATGAACTAAGTATATGATAATAAAGACTGAATTGCAAAATAAAGCATGAGTCATAAAACCCATACAATGCAAAGTACACAGGAAGTTGAAACAATAAAGTAGGTAGGTATAACTCACATTCAAAATACTTAGAGTGCAAATTCAGAACAGTAATCAATCATTAATAGCAAAATTGCAAATAGAAATGAAATGAATACTTACACCTTCAACATTGCTAAAAGGCTGAAAATAAAGAGTGGTGTGAGTGACAGCAAGTTTTCCCTGGTGTCTCACTAAGGGGGAAATTTTCTCAGCCTGAAGCTCACACACTATCTCTTCAGTAAAGTCATCCATCATCACAGGGTCAAACACCATCCTCATGTATCTTGAGTGCAATATAGTGGCCACCATACTGTTGTGTTCTGGAGCATGCAACGTGGACGCTCTCTGTAGCTGTTGCATCTGGCTTAGACACTCCTCAGCAGAAGCAAAGTCAAATGAGACATAAAACTCCCCAACTTCATACACAAATCTATAGGGCGCTAAAACATTCTCCTCCAGCATTTCACAATATTGCTTCATCTTCAGCCTAATTACATTACAAGAGCCAGATTTGACTACAGATATCTCAGCACAGTCCTTGAAGTGCATCTTGATAAGAGGATAGCTCCAGTCACGCGGCTCGAAAACTAGCGACTTGGAACATAGTTTCAACCGGCCTTGCCGGCCGTTCCCCTTCGCCAACGACTCATTGTCATTCTTGACTACGGCACATGAATAGTCCTCAAAATATATTTCTCCTGGCTCCAATAAGAGCATTGAAAATCTAGAATAGGTGAACAAATAACTGAGATATATTTCATACTATCTACAAGCCGTTTCTTTTGTTTAAAAATTGTATTTATTTGTATTGCATAAATAAAGTTATGAGTCATAACATAACTTAAGCGTACAGTTGACTTACCTTGATTTATCCATATTGTAAATAGAAAACTTTCTACTTCATTAGTAATTAATGCTAAATTATATTCTTTTCTTTGCAAAAGAATAAAAACAAAGAAAATCACGGCACTAACTTCCCATTACCATTCGATCACTGACTTTTGACGTTTAAAAAATTCGGATACACACGTATTTAGACTGGCAACACTTCTCATTTTGGTATGACCGGCTAAAAGGCTGTTCCACATACCAGGATTTTTTTTTGATTGATTGATTGACAATTCATTACCCTAATCTGTGCATTAGCTCGCGCCAGTTTTAATTTTTCTTGTGCAGTTTATTTTATTCCAGATATTGATATTTTGAAGAAAATGCAGGACGATAAGAACGCAATTTTCCAGTTACGCTTTCCGCAAAAATTGTGGTACCTACTGAATATGCAAACGGACGCAATATTATGGGGTGGCACTGGTCGAACTATTTTGTTGAATTATCGAATACTTCATAATTATTTGCAGTGTGATCATTCCATTTTTAAGACGACGAATATATCTAGTTTCGTGAGGCAACTGAATCTTTATGGTTTTCGTAAAGTAACTTCACACCTCCAAGATCCTCTATGCAATTCGAGTAACCCATACATGCACGAGTATGTGCATGACTATTTCCAGTATGGCCGGCCGGAGCTACTGAATAAAATAACACGAAAGGCATTGGCTATGAGGAAACATTTGAAACCTAAGGTACTTATTGAATTTCTTTGTAAAGCAATACATAAAATTCTTGTTTAATTTATCTTACCTAAATATCCAAATCTACAACTGAGTACAGGCTTTTCCTTCATGTGGATCTCATCTAACAGTCTTGAACTAAATAGGTACTTACGACATTGTTAAAATCACATTACACACCCAATATTTTCCAGAATATTTTTGGAAGTTCAGAACATTTTCCATTCATCACTCCTCTGCAGAAGGCACGCCGTGCCCTGCATATTGCTCTGAGGAAAGCTGCACAGCAATTGTTCATTGAAAACTCTCCTAAACAGATATATAATCTCAAATTTGAGTCTGATGGTGAGTTGTTTTACTTTGTAATTCAATAAGTAGGTACTCAAGTCAAAAAATTTTAATAGGTATATCCAATATTGTTTCAGAGCAACCAGATGAGTTCTGTGAAGATGAAGAAAATGTTGATTTTGACTGGATCTTATCAAAGAATGACCAAAAAGAAGCAGAGGATGTTCTTCCTGTAGCAGGTCTCCTTTCCTATTCCTTAATCATATATTCCCATTCTCCTTTATTATTTTTCCTATAACTATCCTTTTCCTATCCTCTCGACAGCTGTTGAGGAAACTTCAAACATCAACACCATTCCTCAAGACAATACTAACTATGGGTAAGTATTAATGATATTATGATATAAATAAAATTACCTTAGTTAACCATGTTCAAAACTAAATTTTTCAGTGAAACTCCACAAGACTTGATGAATTTTAATGATGAGCCTCAGAATAATGACAACAATGATAACTTTCCAAATCAGTTTTTAAGTATGCCAGACTTAGACGCAGAACCTGCAGGGGATAACTCTGGTGTGGAACTCCTGGCAGAGTTTGACATTGACCATGACATTGATCAAGGGATCACAAGAAAGGCAGGCAACAAAAGTTTCCAAGATTCTTTGAATTGTGTTCTGCCATCGATAAGCAATGATCAAATTGATGATGTTGCTATGGCAGAGGTAAGGAAGACTTAATTTGTTTTTCAACCTGATCCTTTTAGAACTTTATTTATTACAGAAAACATTTTGTCTAATCTTTTTCAGAATACCAATGATGTTTCAGACCACTATAATGATGGAGAATGGGATCAAATGTTTAATGATATTATAACTAATAAGTGCTCCAATCAGGAATGTGGTTCTGATTTGAAAGAACTGTACTCTCAGATTTCACGTACTATTGACTTACTTAACTCTTAGGTTTCTAACTCTTTTAGATAAGAGATGAAATAAAAAAGTATTGTTTTAAAAGTTATTCCTTATGCCATGTATTAAGATAAAAAAAATGTTATTGATTACTTCTTCTGTTTCTTCTTTTCTGCTTCCTCTTCTTTTTCTTTCTCAATGACAGTTACATATGAGTTGATAGTGTCTGCGTCAAGCATCTGCATTGGTTGTCCACGGCGCATCACTGCAATCTCCAAATTCTTCTGGCCAGATTGCACCACTTCCAAGAGAGCACGGATCGCAAGCTAGAAATCGAGAATTATTATGTTAGCACGACATAGCAAACAAGATTAACGAAATTAGGAAATATTTTATTCCATTCAAACTGCTCTTCTTTACCAAGTTAGGCTTTAAAATATGTAGCTGCAATAAGTTTGTAAAAAAAACCAAGTTCTATTTGGTTGTGAAGAGATGGATACTCTCCTTATTTCATATCTTATTGATAGTCAAGTCTACATGTAGTCCTCTTAATAAAGAAGTTGTAGAGAGCGTGAATTGGATCGTAAGCGATCTTTCTTTCTCAAAAAAAACTAAAATAATTTTTTTCTTTAATATCTTCAAAACGGTGCGTTGTAGATAAAAAAATATCTTCTACGCAATGAAAGCTAATAAAAATCTACAACTTTTAGATTTACACACTTTTATCGAATTCTTATCCATTTTCGAACTACAAGTTCGGGAAAAATGAAATTTTTTTAAAAAAACACTTTTATCAAACACTAGCTATTGCTAGGTACTTCGTTCGCGTTATTTCGAGATAAGAAAATTAGTCTTGTGTTTACAAGGTTTACTCTATCTCTACCAAATTTCATTGAAATCAGACCAGTAGTTTTTGAGTTTATTCGTCACAAACATACCACGAGTGAAAATAAATCACCCCTTTTTCCCACCCTGAGCAGGATTTTCTTTTCTATATGATCAATTTGGAGGTATAAAAAAAGAATTATCAAAATCGGACTACTCTGTAAAATGTTTATTTATTGTTCATTCACAGATTTCTTATGTATTACCACGCATAACTCTTTTTACAGAGTTTTTGATAAGTCATTCTTTTTTTATTGGATAGGATATACCTAAGTACCTCGAAATTGGTCCCATATAAATTTGGAAAAAAAAATTGTTCTAGTTTCTTTTAGTTTTTTCGAGAATTTTATCTTTTCCGGAACATGTAGTTCGAAATCGAATAAGAATTCGATAAAAGTGTAAATGTATAAGTTGAAGAACACTTTATTATCTTTTATTGCGTAGAAGATATTTTTTCTCTACAACACAGTTTTGAAGATATTAGCGACAAACTCAAAAACAGGAACTTTCATCCCCCCCACTCCGGCGCACCTCCTAGACGCGGGAAGTTTTAGTATGTTTACTCCCTAAGCACCCTGAACAGTTTTCCGAAGAAATCGCTTACGATCCAGCTCACGCACTCTACGCCCCCTTTTGGTTCATTCGTTGAGGGGACTAATGGTCCATTTCTTAGCGACATCAAAATGTTGAACTGTAAACCCCAAAATTTTTATGATTCTTGGGATTTAGGACTCAGATTACGATTCTTAAAAGTTGAAATCCAAGATGGCGGATACGCGTGGTCACGAAAAATCGACGTGGGTGTATTTTTCAGGGTTTCTTGGGAACACTACGAACATGGACAAAAATTTGATGATGATTTATTTATTTGTAAGTTCACAGATATGGACCAAAATACAATAGGTTAGAACTGAGCTTATATTTATTTCCAACTGCACTCTAGATAAGTGCATTACAGCCACATTAGCAATTTTCGCAATCAAATCATGTCAGAACAAAGAGGTTTGTATCTTATTCTGTAAAATTTGTGTCAAATTGAGTAAGTCAGATTGTTTTATGAACAAGTGAATATTTGTTGATAGGTTTTGAGTTCTGTGTCATCTGTTGTACAGGGTCAACAGCACATTATGCTATCCACACCGTCAAATTTCTTCAATCGATTTTTCAATTTTATCTCCAAGTGTTAGAGTTTATTATCCATTGGGGAAATTTGACAGTTTCTGGTAACCTTATGTGCTGTTCACTGTACATTGAGAGAAAAATCGTTATTGTTATCACTTTATTAGTTAATTGTACATGTGATTCCTCCGGTTTTTAACTCTTTAGTTAGGTCGCGAGATGTTACTTTCGATGAAAACCTATAAACTATTGAAGGATTAGGTATAATATGGAGAGATAGAGGTTTCTTTTCCAAGTTGAAAGAATTAAGAGCCTCATGTGACTGAAACTCCAGTTATTTCATCGGATGTTGATGCTGAATGTGTCACAGAACCTGAAAATGTTAATTCACCTAAGCCCGATGATTTTCAAGGTGCAGTATCAGTTAACGGAGACTCAATTGAATCTAGAAGGAAAGATGACATTGAGAACTTGAATATAGATGCTCTTGAGAATGTAGATCTAGATGTTGATGAGAACGTGGATATCGATCGCCTAGCAATTGATAGAGTACTCCGGGATTGAGCGTTACTCAAGACGTCCAAAAAGATTCAATGATTTCATAAACCACGGTTGGTGAACAAACACGCTATAAAGAGGCAGTTTCATGCAGAAAAGTTGATTGTTGCTCTCTCTGTTGATGATGGGCTGGTTGTTGCTTCAGATCAGAAATTTATTGATGAATTTTAACACCAACTGAAAGGATGATTCAAGTCAAGATCAAACTAAACCTGTGTCCTACTTCTTAAGAATAGAGATTGAAATTAGAGAAGGCGAGATTAAAATCCATCAAACTTCTTATGCTAAGAAGATTCTATGAAGATTTGGTTTGGCATTATGCAGACTAATACGTGCTATAGTGATGCAGACCACGGAGGAGATTTAAGTACTGGAAGGTCGACTTCTGGAGTACTTTGCTTGTACGAATGTGGTGCTGTTTCGTGGATGAGCCAACGATAAGTGAGTGTTGCTATATCAACAACGGAAGCAAAAATGTAGTTGCAAGAGAAGCCGTGTGGTTAACGCGACTTATTGGTTTTCTTACGAACTTCAAGGGTTGCCAACTTTGAGAGTTGACATTGAAGCTGCGTTGAAACTAGAGGAAAATCCTGAGTTTCATCGACGCACAAAACATATCAGGATAAGGCACTTCTTTGTCTGAGAACTAGTGATAGCGGGTGAGCTGCTAGTATTGAAGTTTTCAAGTGAATTGCAGCTGGCAGACCTATTCACAAAGCCTCTTCCAAGACCTAGGCTTCAAACAAATATAGTTTCACAACGAGACATGGTGTTAATGTGAAACGAAACGCATTGTGTTGTGACATATTGTGTCTTTGGTATGTTGCCTAGAAACGATTTTTGTTAGAAAATTTACTTTCACTACTGTCTTGTTTTGTTTTTGCTAAATAAACGATATGTTGTTTGATGTTTTAGATTATTGTACTTTTTCTTGTTAAAAGCTCTTTTCATCATTGAGACTCCTGAGATATTAACACTGCTACTCTGAAAACTTTGTCCTTTAAGTTTGTCAAGCGGATCAACTCTATACCTAGAAGGTGGTCATTTTGTCCCAGTACTAACCAGAAGTACTGGTAGGAAATAAACCTGTGCTAAACACGCTCTGCTACCAATTTGTAGGATAAAGCATTATTGGAATTACTACGAATTAAAACGCTTAGATCGGCGGATCAACACTGACATATATTTTCATTAACAAGTCTCTGAACCAAGGTGACACACTAACCCATTTCAAAGATACTGCCAACGATCTAGGTCACTTACATGTTTCAGTTTTGACGGACCTCACAAAGCAAGAGATTGTCCGGAGAATCGCAAAGCCAAGAGTGGGATGACTTCGATAGCCTTGGCTGCAACGCACAGTCTGATAAATCAGGGTTAAAAATAATAAAAGGCGGATGTAAGGTAACGGGTGAAACTTTAAATGAGGGCCTTCCTGATTGTTGTTTAACAGGAAGCGGCGTTAGCGTCAACTGCTATTGACCAACTAATCCTGTGGCACTAAAGATTGGGTCACCTAGGGGTACGGAACCTTACATTGCTTTAAGAGAAAATGGCTCAAGGGGTAAGTGTTTCAGCTAAACTAGAGTGCATAGCGTGTGTCATGGGGAAGCAAACAAGGCAGCAATTAAAAAAGACTCAAGTGAATAGAGCTAAGGAAGTGCTTGAGTAAGTGCACACAGACGTCTGTGGCCCAATAAGGGAGGCACCTTACGTAGGGTTCAGATATTATCTCACTTATATAGATGACTTCACTTGGAAGACCTTTGTTTACGGTATACGGTCGAAAGGAGAAGTTTTCGAAAGATTTCCTGAGTTCCTGAACGACAAACCGGCAAGAAAGTAAAGAAAATAAGATCCAACTGTGGCAAAGAATTTGTAAATAAGCGGATGAACCAATTCTGCAAGGCGATGGGTATCCAGTATTAGCTGACAGTAGAGTATACAAATAAACCCCAGAATAAAACGGAGATGCAGAAAGAGCTAATAGGACCATAACGGAGAAAGCTAGAACTATGCTAGAGGAAGCTGGTTTAAGCAAATCGCGTGGACAGATGCGGTTAATACTGCTGTCTATTTAATAAACAGGTCGACTACCGTAGCAATAAAGGAGAAGACGCTAGAGGAGGCGTGGTCTGGAAAGAAGATATACCTAAGTCACCTCAAGAGTATTTGGATGCACAGCGTTCTTTACACATTCGCAACCAGAAACGCAAGAAATAGGATTCCAAGAGTAAGGAGTTGGTTCTTGGTGGGTACTGTGAAGAAACAAAATGATACCGATTACTAAATCCAATAACAGGAGAACTATACAAAGGCAAAGATGTTATATTCTTTGAGAATCAGAACTTCGGGAGCAACGAGGAAGTTCCTGCAGAGATAAATGAGACTGGAGTTCCACCGGCTGAGGCTGCTCAGCCAGATCATCTCTCAGGAAACTCAGAGAGAAGTAGGTAGTTTCAGTATCAAATATCAATGCTCAGGAGGAGAATGATGCAGCTTCTGAGAATAAAGACGCCGAGGATGGCAAAGACGAGAGGATTAAGTCAGATGCTGAAAATGTACCGGAACGCAGAAGGTACCCTATGCGGGTGAGGAAGCAGAGAGAGTTCCCAGACTTCGTGACTGACCAGGCTTCATTGTCAAGAAATCCGGTGACGATTGGTGATGCTGTCCAGAGAAGTTGGATGCTCTTAAGAAAAACAAGGCGTGGACTTTTGTTAGTCCCAAGAGTTCATAAAACATCGTTGATTCAAAATTGATATCCCTACTATCCCTACTAATATTATAAATGCGAAAGTAACTCTGTCTGTCTGTCTGTCTGTCTGTTACCTTTTCACGCCTAAACCGCTGAACCGATTTTGATGAATTTTGGTACAGAGATAGATTAGAGCCTGGGAAAGGACATAGGCTACATTTTATCCCACAGTTGGGCACGATATAACCTGTAGTCCACGCGGGCGGAGCCGCGGGCGGAAAGCTAGTTTCGAATAAAAGAGGCGAGGGAAAAAACTCTGTATAAGGCACGTCTTGTTGCGAGGGGATTTAGTCAACTCAGTTGTTTATTTTGAGACGTTTTCATCGGTCGTGAGGCACAGTTCTTTGAGAGCTTTAATGGATATAGCAGCTCAATTAAACTTGAACATCGACCAAATGGATGTGAAGTTCACATTCCTCAATGGTGACCTAAATGAACATGATGCAGCCAGAAGGCTTTGAAATAACAGGTAACGAGAAAAATTTTTGATCTTGAAGATACACTATCTACGAATTTAGTATCAGTGCCAATAATGGAGCATATGTTACGATCAACAAAGACAAAGCTCATGTTCGTAACAAAACAGGACTCTTAGTACTCATTGTGAAGAAGTCTAAGAACCGTCTTTATTACGTTGAAACTCCTGAAATGAGTGCAACTAATACAAAACGAGGTTTCGTAAAAGAATGGCACGGAAAACTTGGGCACCCACACGAACTTCAAAGATCTGAAGTTGGCTGCTGAAACTGAAACAGTCATTGGATTCAACTTTGACAAGAACGATATTCTGTCATTGCCAGATTGCGAAACATGCATAAAGTCTAAATTGACTCGTCTAATTGATCAGTCTACTTTCTGAAAAATAAGTCAGATGTATTAACAAGTATTAACGACAAGCTCAAAGAATACAAAACGAAATGGAAAAACGTACAGGCAACAATATTAATACTTGCAGACGGATAACTGCACAAAATACCTTCAAAGCTTGAACATGTGACGCAAAGGAGATCCTACTACAAGACGATCTACTTCTGGAATGGTCTGCCTGTATTCAAAGGGAGCAATCGCCCGGCAAAGGTAAAGGCATAGGACAGTTGCCATTTCTTCCACAGATACCGGAAAAGTAGCTCCCAGGAAACGGCCAGAGGTCACATAGCTAGACAATTCTGGAGTTTATTGTAACTGGAGTCCATACAGAACTTCATCTGGACAATGAATCAGCGATATGTTTAGCCCACGACCCACCGTATGAAAGACAACAAAGGATGAAACACATTGAGATCCGTCATTTCTTTATGCGCGAATGTATGGTTTCAGAAGACCCTCAAAGTCTTTAAAGTGAAAGCAGCAAAGCAAAGCAACTCGCCAACATCTTAACCAAGCCATTGTTCAAGTCACGGATAAAAGAGCTAAGTGCTCATATACGCTTAGCATAGCCAGGAAAACGAGACGGAATGTGAAGAAGTGAGGCTGCGCATCTCCTTTGTAGATTGCACATGATTGTCTATGACGTAGCCTCATGTAATTGTTATGACAGTAGGCCAGAGCATGCTAATCGATTTCAAAGCACCACTACATCTAATTTAAAGTTAATTTTCATTTTGCTGATTATGAACAAAATGACCCCATTGAATCATTTGGAGCAGTTTCTGCTTAGCATGATCAAAACCTAAAAGACTAGGAAAGCAATAACTTTTATGATTATGAAAACATTGATGACGAACAAGATACTTTTTATGAAAGTCCTGATAATGATAATCTTAGGCCAGTGTTCACCAAAAATTTAACCAATGATTAGCAGTTAACCAGAGATTTGACAATGTCATTTTCATACATTTTTTTTGACATTTTGTCTGATTAGCTTCTAACCGCTGTTTAACCGTTGGTTATATTTTTGGTGAACACGGGCCTTAGTCATGAACCCACTGATATTGAACCTGTGCCTGAACCTAATCTAACGAATACGATTTACGCGATAAATCAGCTATACAACCGCCGCAACGGTATGATGACTTTGGTACTAGCTGCTGTTGCTGAAGTCCAAAGAAAAATGGGTCACACACATCACAGCGTTGTTGAGCGAGAAAAACTCTTTAAAAGAAAACAAATCTTGGGACTTGGTCGATTTGCCGAGAGGAAGAAAAGTATTAAGGAGAATTGGACTTAGACATTTTTATGTCAGAGAACTGGTGACTGACAATGAAATTCACGTAAAATATGTTCCAATTGAATACCAGTGTGCACACATTCTCACAAAGGCAGCGCACAAGCCAAGGCAGTTGTCGATTTTAAGTAAAATAGGCATAATTAAACATTCAAAAAGGGAGGATGTTAAGGAGAATGTATGTATGTTTTGAAGGTTTATTGCTAGGTTACGATATTTATCTTTTGATATCTGTCAATCTTTAAATGTTGTTTTCTTTAATTATATTTTAATTCAATCAAATCTAGTTTCGCTGTTTATAACAAAATTCTAAACTGATCTCAAAAAAACTGATCTTCAATGCTAATGGGTTTTCAAAGTCAAGACTAATCCAGACAGCTCCATCGACAAATTTAAAGCCAGATGTTAAGCCAGTTGTTAAGGGCTATTCGCAACAAGGTGTCAACTATGACAAGACTTTTAGTACCGTGGCTCGACTTACGACTTACAATACGGCCAATCTTGGCCATCGCTGTTAATGAAAATTAAAACTGACGCCAATTCGACATGGCAATTGCTTTCCTCAATGGTTCTGTGGAAGAGGAAATTTTCATGAACAACCTGAAGGCTTTCAAGATGGATCAAACCGAGTTTGCAAACTCAAACGAAGTCTCTATGGTCTCAAATAGGCTCCACTATGCTGGAACTCTTGAATTGCGGAATTCTTAAAAACACAGGTTTCCAACAAAGCAAAGCTACAATAGAACTAAAGCAAAGTCAAAGGTCTTGATTGGTCTCTATGTAGACGACGAACTCGTAGCGTCCAATAGGTCTACCGCTGCTGTTCATCAGAGAACTAAAATTGAGATTCAAGATAACAAAAAACCTGCATCCTACTTCCTGGAAATGGAAATAAAACCCGAGAAAGGAAGAATCACTATATGTCAGCAAGCTTATACCAAAAAGCTGCTAAATAGATTCAGAATGACGAATTGCAAACCCACGCCGATGCCTAATAATTAAAGAAAGTATCAACAATATTGAACTTGATAAAGAGGATACAAACTTATCTTGCACATACATAGATATATATTGTGAACAATTTAACTGCAACTTTCCATTTTGCATGCTGGTGACAGCTTGAATGTGCGAACAAAATAATGTACCCAAAGACAACTGTATTTACCACATTCAGCGAATAAAGATATTTGATTTGAAACTTTCCTTACAGGCAAGCTGTCGGAGCTTAGACAAGACATATCAATCAGTGGGCACCAGGCCAGACATAGCCTTTGCAGTTAGCATAGCTTCTATTTGGAGAAGCCTAGTGCTAAAGACGTTCTACTAGTAAAAAGAATATCTGAAAGGAACGGCTGACAAAGGTTGGGTATACCTATAAGAGAACTCAGAATGATCAGCCTGAGCTGTCATGCCCGATCTTGATGGTGATCAGACAGAAGACAGGAAAATTGGAAACAGGAATGGTTCGACTTATAGCTGAAGCAGCTATAAGTTGGAGAAGCCAACACCGGGAATTGTTTCGGTATCATTTATAGAAGTTAAAATAGTAGCGATGAGTAAGACAGCTCAAGAAATTGTGTGGCTGAGAAGCTTTCTTAAAAGTTTGCAGAACTTGGAAAAATCTGCAGTCGGACAACGAATCTGCAATAAAGATGTATCATAATTCAAAGTATGATTACCACAGGCGTACTAAACATATCATGCTGAAGCACCTGTTTGTGTAAATGTGTCACCAATGGTGAACTTGAAGAAAAGCAAATTCCTTCCATACAATAGCTGGCTGATATGCTGACCAAACCTCGTAATTTTTAAATGGACAAATTGGTTAGAAAGGATTACAAATTCTTAAAAGTCAAGAAGAGATGGGTACTCTTCCTATTTTATATCTTCTTATTGATTGTCAAGTCCATGGTCCGTTTCTTAGCAACATAAAACTTTTTAATAACTGTCACTTGTGAAAATATGATTGTTTTGTTAAATATTCATAATTACATGAATATTTTTCATACTTCCTAGTTTTATTTCGTTTGCTTTGATTATATTGTTTTTATTACATCTAACAACATATAAAAACTTCATATTAGATGTAAAATCACATTTTGTTGGATAAGATTTTTGGTTATCACAGTCTAGTCTTTTGAACCTAGTTATGGAACAGCTTTATGAAATCAGAAAAGTTAGTAATAGCTAAGAATATAAAAGTAAATTGATTCACACCTTCACAGCACCCTTTTCAGTGGCTACTTCTTCTGTTGTGTAATTCTTCTCCAAGAACTCTCGTACTGTCTTTGCAGATCTTCCAGTTGCATTTGCCTTCCACTCATAGAAGATACCAGAAGGCTCAGTTTGGAATAAATGAGGCTGTCCATCATAGTCAAAACCTCCAATAAGACAGGAGATGCCAAATGGGCGACGGCCATTACTCTGTGTATACTTCTGTTTTAGACCAGCTATGAATCTTGTAATATACTCTAACGTAACGGGATCTTCTACAGTCAGTTTATGAGACTGGCACTCGATCTGCGCCCTGTTTATAAGAATTCGAGCGTCTGCCGTCAGTCCTGCAAATGCCATTACAACATGATCATCAAGAAGGCAGATTTTCCTTACTGTTCTTTCTTCTTGCAACTTTGCCACAGATTTCTTTTCAACTCCTAGAACAACTACGTCGCCGCCCCGCACGCCCACCTGAAAACAGTATAGCAAACAATAAATTTTTAACCTCTGAATAACGAAGAATTGTTAGAAAAGAGTTTTTGACCTCTGTCATAAGGGAACTTTTACTACTTGTATCTTTTAATTTATGTATTGTCATGTTGTTTGTTTATACCTGACATATGTGGTGATAGTTTTTCGTGTCAACAAAATATAATATAAATTAAACCATTTATCGATCTTTTTCTGTTCCAATGCACTGCATGCGATATAGTTTCAACCTAATTATATATCAGGTTATGGGCCCAGTTTGTCAAGCAATTTACTGAGCGTAAGTAAGATTGTGGAGAAAGGACATGACATACTGTAGTATTTAAAGCATTGGGATGTGAGATTTACCGAACTGATGAATGTAAGGTAAGTGGTAAGGCTTTTGTGAAAGGTGTGGTGGACCGCCGAATTTATAAACTAAAATGCTGCTTACAGGGTTCTGCACTGGTGATAAAAGATGAGGATCAAACAAATCTATGGCATAGAAGGATGGGACATCTTGGTATGTTTAATCTTAAACTTTTAAGAGACAAGATGGCAAAAGGGGTAAGTTTTCTTAACTATTAGTAATCTGGAGTGCTTAGCTTGCTTAAAAGGAAAACAAACCAAACAACCTTTTCGAAAGAGTGGTGCTCAAAGAGCTAAGGATGTACTAGAAGTTGGTACATTCGGACCTCTGTGGTCCTATGGAAGTAGAGTCTTTTACCAAATGCCGTTACTATTTAATATTTATTGATGCAGCACCAAATGCCGTTACTATTAATTAAAACTTTTGTATATTTTTTGATAAGCAAGTGGGAAGTTTTTCGAAAAATTAATAGAGTTTAAGAAATTTGCCGAAAATCAGAGTGGTAAGAAACTGAAGTTCTTACGCACTGACAACGGTACTGAGTTCGTCAATAATAAAATGGATAACTACTTGAAGAAGTGCGGCATCCAGCATCAAATAACCGTTGAATACACGCCTGAACAAAACGGCGTAGCCGAACGCGCAAATAGGACAATCTGTGAGAAATCGAGGACCATGCTTGCAGATGCGGGTTTACCGAAGCGTGTTTGGGCTGAAGCAGTACATCATGCTGTTTATCTGAAGAACAGATCTCCAACAATAGCTGTAAAGAATATGACGCCAGAAGAAAAATGGTCTGGGAAGAAATGTGATTTAAGCGACGTGAAAATTTTTGGATGCAAAGCTTATATGCACATTCCCAAACAAAAAAGAAGCAAGTGGGATTCGAAAAGTAAAGAACTGATTTACACAGGTTTCTGTGATGATGCAAAGGCCTATAGACTTTTAGATCCAGCGACTGGTCAAATATTCAAGGCTAGAGATGTTGTATTTTTTGAACGTCAAAAATATGACACATCAGAGTTAGTGAAAAACTATCACAATTCTGAGGAGATTCTTAGACTTTCGGAAGGAGAATCTGAGTGTGAACCTGTCGAGTTGGAAACCTTTGAAGACTGTGAAGAAGTTCCAGCTATTGAAGAGGCTACTGCCTGTGATACAGAAATCCCAGCTGTCAATAATAATAACAGTGTTGAAGAGAGTACTGGTACGGAAGGCGAGCGAAGATATCCACTTCGTAATAGACAACCAAAGGCGTATCCAAACTTCGTACTGTATCAAGCAGAGTCACAGCAAGATCCAACCACGGTTCAAGAGGCCCTGTCAAGGGCAGATAGCGACAAATGGAGAAACGCTATTCAAGAGGAGTTGGACGCAAGAGAAAACAAAACATGGACTCTTGTGAAACCACAAATATAATATAATACTGTACAGTGACAGTGTTATTTTACTGCATTGCAACCCGCAACACCTGTATCTCCTCTCTCAACTACTCTAAGGTAGACTGGAAGAGATCCCTTCAGGGATAAGTCCGCCTTTGCTACTAAATTACCTTTGAAATGTACTCGTATTATATGACACTGTTTTTGAGCAATAAAGAATTTACATACAGTCAGTCTGCTGTGGCCATTGCGCAGAATCCTGTACACCATCAGCGTACGAAACACATTGATGTGCGACACCACTTTGTGTGAGAAGCGGTTAAAGATGGGCATGTTAGACTTGAGTACATGGAGACAGCACGAATGGTGGCGGATGTGTTAACAAACCCTCTATTGAAAGGAAAGTTCGATTGGTGTATGAGAGGAATGGGACTGCGTGATTAAAAGTTAGGAGGGAGTGTTAGAAAAGAGTTTTTGACCTCTGTCATAAGGGAACTTTTTCTACTTGTATCTTTTAATCTATGTACTATTGTCATGTTGTTTGTTTATACCTGAAATATATGGTGATAGTTTTTCGTGTCAACAAAATATAATATAAATTTAACCATTTATCTATCTTTTTCTGTTCCAATGCACTGCATGCGATATAGTTTCAACCTAATTATATATCAAGAATACAAAGAAGCGAAATTTTAAATTATAACCAAAATTATGATTACTCACTGCCGTGGACCCTTTGCGGACAGCTTCTTGAGCGTATTCTACTTGTAGTAAATGACCATCCGGGGAAAATACTGTTATAGCGCGATCGTACCGTGCCGACATTCTTGTTTTTTGTCAAAGAAATAAACTAAATATGACCAAAATTCAACAACACAGTCGGCTTCTCAAAAATTCACTTTGGCTTCTCACTCACTCAACCAACAAATGTCTAGTAACTGTAGTGATGTGCTTTATTTTTGGCTTTATTAAATCGATAAGTTTTTTTTTCCATGGCGCTTCGCGATTAGCTTTTGGCCAATGCCAAGACTAAGGCATTGTTACACAATAGAAAGCGAGGAAACTTTTACAAAAAAAATATGGAGTCGGAAACGGAATTTGGAAAAAGGATAATTAAAGGATCAGGAAAGGATAATTATTATGGAATAAAAGAAATGTTACCATAGGAATATTATACAAGGAATAATACATATACAAGGAAGGAATAAGGTGAAAGTAAGTATGTACTAAATAAATTAAATTCTAATATTATTATTTTCAATTAAATTAGAGAGGCATTTATATACAGAATAATTATTAGAAGACAAAAGGACTTTTACTGACGAAGGAAGAAGGACTCCAATATTTACAAGATTTTGAATAAAAGAAGCTCACCGCAATCGCACAAGTTACTCTGGATTATTCTCAGCCTGAATAAGTGAGCAGGAGTGCACACATGTCCCAACCGCATGCGGGTGATGACATATGTAGCCCTCCTGCCCAATTTGATTTTACAAAACCATGGCTTTACTGGAATTGAAGGCTGTATATTCCAAAAGTGTCTGCCTTTGACCTGACCGCTACAAGCCCAAACCTCACCCCAAGAGTCTCTAAGGTGAACACTAGGCAAGGCAGCCAAATCATGTGCATAAATTTTAAAGTGAGCTATGTCACCACAAGTTAGAGCATCATTAGCAAGTTGGTCAGCCCGCTCATTGCCTGAAATACCAGAGTGGCCGGGTACCCAGGCAAACACTACTGAGAACTGTTTTGCAACACATTTTAATAAGAGATTTCGAATTTCTAAAATTAAAGGGCTAACAGAGTTCGATTTAAATGGAAATCTATCGAGGGCTTGAAGAGCGCTCATAGAATCTGTAAATATAACAGTTTTTGATAACTTAGCCAGAAGAATATACTCCAAACATTTAAATAAACCAAAACATTCCCCTGTAAAAACAGAATTTTCTGGCGGAAGTTTGATCTTCTGAACAATATTGTACTGCGAATGAAGAACTCCAACTCCAACCATTCCGCTAGACGAATGTTTAGATGCGTCACTGTACATGTAATGCCAGTCATGGAATTCAGAGTCTTTAACGAAATTAAAGGAGTGTGTTACTTCGATGGCACTTTTATTAATGCCCAAATTTAAGCGAACTACTGGGGCAAGGATTAAAGCATCAAATGGAACCGTAAAAAGAGGATGATGGAATGAAGTTAAAATAGGTACTTGAATATTTAGATATTTACGATAACTCTTTACTAAACACGGTACCATTTTATGCTTCCAATAAGGAGAAGTGGTAACCTCGGTCAAAAGTTTTTCTAATACATCCAGTAACGGGTGGTTACAAAGAAGACGTCGGAAAAGAAACTTGTCTGAAAGGTACTGACGACGCAAGTTAAGAGGAGGCTCAACAGTTTCTACTTGCATAGCATTAATTGGACTTGTTTTCATAGCACCCAAAACAACCCTAAGTGCCTAAGTGCTAAGTATACCTTATCTAATTTATCCAAAGCGGTCATATTACATGGCTCCAACAAAAATGTACCATAATCCAAAATACTTCGAATGATAGCATTATAAATTAGCTTTAAAGAAAATGAATGTGCACCCCACCAAACACCAGTAAGACATTTAATGATGTTTAAATTCTGCTGGTATTTCATAACTATGTAGTCAGAATAGGGGACTCCAGTTAGCTTGGAATCAAGAATCATCCCTAAAAATTTAACTTCAGACTTGACTGGGATAGGATTGTTATCATAATTAACTACGATTGTAGGATGGATACGCTTTCTAGTAAACAAAACCACAGTGCTCTTGGGAACTGATAATTCAAGACCATTATCATTAAGCCAGCACCTGAGAAGGCCAAGAGAACTGGTCAATGAGTTACTCGCTAGAAGAGTATAAAAGTAAATCATCAGCATATTGTATAACTTTTGTTGAATCGTTAAGGGATGATTCTAAGTCATGTGTATAAATGTTGTATAAAATTGGACTCAGAACAGATCCTTGAGGAAGGCCTTTCCAAACACTGCGGGAAAGCCGAGTACCATCTTGGAGATCTAAATGAATAAATCTTTCAGATAGCATATTTATTATGAAAGTAACAAGTATCGTAGGGATTCCCAAGGTTAGTAATTTGTTTTGCAGTATAGGGATAAGAACATTGTCATATGCAGAGGTAATATCTAGAAAAGCAGCAACTACAGAACTTATTTACAGAAAAAGCCAACCGTACGTCCGACAAAACTAAGCTGATATTATTATGTGTACTTCTGCCTTTTCTAAATCCAAACTAACCAGACGATAAAAGACTCCTGCTTTCAACAAACCACTCCAAGCGATTCTTCACCAGGTGCTCAGCAAGTTTGACCAAAACTGATGACAGCGCTATAGGACGAAAAGAGGCTGCATCTGAAAGAGGTTTCTTGGGTTTTAAAATTGGGATGATGGACTGTGATTTCCAAGAATAAGGGATGTTTCCAGACATCATTATTACATTAACAATGTCCAGATAGTAACTAAGAGTGGAATCACCACAGTTAACTAAGAAGGAATAAGGTATTCCATCATCACCAGGGGATGAATCTTTGACACATGATAAAATACTCTTCAATTCCGATAGAGAGAATAGAGAGTTAAGTTCAGAATTTAAAATTAACCGAGGAATGGAACCATTAATAGAAGTGAGTTCTGGAACGAAAGGAGGGGCCAGCCTATCCAGAAACTGGTTTCCCAACGAAGGAGCCATAGCAATAAGAAGAGGGAGTGACACCAATTCTGAATCTTCGTATATTGCGCCATACAACTGAAGGTGAAATTTCAGGGTTTACTGAAGCATAAAAGCTTCTCCACCCTTCAAACTTTTTCTTCTTTAAAAGCTTTCGAGTGTTGTTGGCAATTTCAGTAAATATATCAAAATTTTCCGATGTCATCACTGAAAAATAATTTCTTTCGGCCTCCTTTCTGCTCTTTATGGCCTCGGTACACTCTCCATCCCACCACGACGGGAATGGTACTTTACAGGCGCCGTTCTTTTTGATAGGAAAAACTTCATCAGCTACCTCGATCAAGACTTTAGAAAAGGCTTCAGAGCACTCTAATTCGTTATCAGAATTAACCAAAGGGAGGGAATGAATTTTTTGTTCTACCCTCTGAGAAAAAATAGACCAATCCTTCGGAAGCCTATGTCTTAAACGAGGTTCAGGCTTTTTGTTTACCGGACATAAAGACGGAAAATTTATTATAATGGGATAGTGATCGCTTCCACAAGTTGAATTATGAGTGTGCCAAGATAGAAAAGAAGCTAAGTCAGGGGTACAAATAGAGAGGTCAGGTGCACTAGGGCCTTCACCAGGTCGCGTCAAACGAGTAGGAGAACCATCATTTAACAAACACAAATTCTGTGAATCCAAAGTATCCAACATCTCCTCTCCGTAATAATTGGAACTATGACTTCCCCAGCACTGATGCTGACAATTAAAATCTCCTAATAATAAGAATGGCTTAGGCAGGATATACATTAAATGATTTAATTCACTATACGAAGCAGCAGAAGGATTTGGAATATATACAGAAACTATACAAATATTATTTACAAAAATAACAATGGCTTCAATGCCATCACTTAGAGGTGGAAGGGAAAATGGTTGAAAAAAAAAATATTTTTGATGAGGATGGCAACACCACCATACTCGTCACTTCTACCATTTCTAATTCTAACAAGAATAACCTGAAACTTTTATTTAACAAGTTTTCAGGTTTCAGCCAAGTCTCAGAGAGACAAATTATATAAGGTTTATATACATTTAATAAATAAATAATTTTATGTTTTTTTGGACTGATACTTCTACAATTCCGCTGCAAGATCTTTCGATCCATTGTTGGAGTAGTAAGAAAGAAAAGAGAATTTGCAATAATATCGGCAACGTTGGACGGTAAAGGCTTAGAAGGATTTGTAATCCCTAGCAAAGGATGCATTGTATGAGCTGCCCTATCATAATATAACCACCTAATACTGGACTCGGTGGGATGCGTGGTTTTGAAAAAATCGCTTTTTTATAAGATCTTGAAGGAGAAGCAATAGAAGTAATATATTTGGGGCGATTGTTATTGTTATTTATAGAAGACGGGGAAGAAGCAACAACATCAGCAAAAGATAGTGAAACTGGAGCATGCATTTTTGAAACTTCAGCATAAGAAATGAAGTTTTGAGCCATTGTCATTTTGATTTCTTTCTGTCCCACAAATTCAGGACACGATTTGCTAGTAGCTAAGTGACCACAAGAACAAAGGCAACAAGTGAAAAGATCTTCCTAAATCTCGCAAGACTCTTAGATCTGCACAGTGTTTTTGTATGACCGAAACGACAGCAATTATAACATTGTATTGTAGGGTATACATATAGGTTCATCTGTAAAGCTGTGTAGCACATAAAGATCCGTTTTGGAAGAACTTGGCCATCAAATGTAAGAATAACAGTTTCTGAGTTATTAAAAACCATTTTGTCATTAATTATTGTTTTATATTTAATTCGCCTTACTTTAAGAATTTTACCACATCCAACAGGAACAGCAATGTTTTCAGAAACTTCTTCGTCTGACCAATTTGCAGGGACTCCTCGAACTACACCCATTCTAGTTACATTAAATGTGGGAATAATAGCCTTCAAATTTTGCGCATTAAGACTGGGATGTTTAATAAAGTTATTGGCATCATCATGAGTAGTAAAAACAATGGATAATCTGTTCCTGCCGATTCTCTACAAACTACCATTTACAATATTTAAAATAAAAAATTTCTTCGAAAAGTTGCCAAACTGAACTGGGTGGAGAGAAGATCGGTCAGCAGGATCAGACTGCGGCTTTAGGACATGAACTACATATGGAGCTAGATCTGTAGGTTCATAGTTTCGAACAAAAATAGGCTGAGAATTGTTTTGAGATGTTGATGTAGCATCAACATTTGAATTAACATTAGATGATGTTTGAGTTGGACCATTAGGAAATTTGAAAGTATTATCATTTTCATCAATGTCACACTTGCAATGGGAATGACCTGCAATTCCATCCTCCTTCTTCCGCTTCTTATTGCAGTGTCTGCACACTTTGTGCAAGGACCTTATTATTTTTCTTGCTTGTTTTTGAATACCGTCTTCGGTATCCATGGCAGATGACGTATTATTATGTAAATCATTATAAGTAATATTTAGACCAACTGTCGGCACCACCGTGCCTTCAGGGTCCGAGGGATCATCCCGGAACTCACGACATGTGTCAGTTCCTTTATTCGTCTGATCATACTAAAGTCAGATCCGTTTTTTGTCAGGTCCGTTTTTCGCCAGATCCTTTATTTGCCAGAACCTTCATTGGCCAATTCCTTTTATCTCCAGATCTTACATTAGCCAGTTTGCATCGTGTACTATTACAAACAAAATAAGTAAACATAAAGTTATTTTGAAATCACTTTAGTTCAATTTATGCTCACGAAAATTATAGAATACTATAGTAATTATTTATGATCATGCAACTTTTGAATACAATTATCTATTGTAATTTTATTTTTTAATAAGTCATTTATTATATTTGCTTTTTTTTTAAATCTTTTTTGATAATATTTGACTTTCTTTTCTTTTTTTTGTCACCTCACCAACTTATTCTTGTTCATTTTTTTTAAATGCTTTGCCTCATCTATCAACATTTTAACAAATAAAAATAAGTTCTTTTTCTCCTCTAGCTTAATCTTAACTCTATTATTCCAGCCTTCCAGGGCATCTGTGGTTTTGTGTTTTTTTACTTGTGAAGATGTCCAGACGCTATCTATTATTTTTTTGATCAATTGGACGGTAAAACATTCTTGATAATTTTCGAAATGTGTTGTATTTGGAGAAATATTCATAATATAGAGCCAAGCTTCAGGTACATTAATTTTTTTTTCCGTCTTTACTTTCAAACATACATACTTACATACATACATACCCAATTCTTTGCCTTTTTTAGTGAAATTGACATCATTTCACTAGAATGTCCGGATATACCATCCGTATGGCATTCATTACAGCCAATTCAAAGTCGAATTCAAAAAGCCGCAACTCGATTCCAAATGCATTTTTCAAATCCATAAATTGTTTTACTAGTTAGTTGTGAATCAGTTTTTAATGAAACTGTACTTTTGATCTGATGAATTACGGATCTGACGGAACAAGCATCTGCTTAATGTAGGATATGACAAATCACGGAGACGACCAAAAAAGGAAGTGACTAATGTATACCCTGTTTTTTATTCTCAGAGACTAAATTGACAATACCTGGGTTGCCAGTTTTTTGCTAATCTTAAATAGTGATGTGCCACTAACGGTAACCGATGTTATCAAAATTAGGTGCCGGTTTTATATTACTTAAAGAGAAGGGAGGAAATACTTACTTTAAACGAAACGTAATGTCCCTAATCGATATAAGTAGTATTTATTATGCTCATGCACCGCTATATCGATAAAATAAATGCCGGCCGGGCATTTCGCCAGTTTTTTTATCCCTTAGAAGTATAGGAAAACATAATAAAACGCAGTACATTTTTAATTTAATTTATTCATATCTAAAAAAGTAGAATAGAATAGAATATTTATTTTATAGGACATTCAGGATGTCACTTAAAACAAGTCAAGATTACAATGAAATACATACAAACATACATTAAACGATTTAAATACATACATACGCATTCGTTCTTTTGACCCTACTGACTCTACGCCTATTCGCAAAGGTGCAGTCTTCCTCAGAGAAGAACAGGCTAGAAACTCTGAGGTTGCTCTTTTAAATCGCATTACAAATTTTCTTATTTACTAATTTTAACTAAATCTGAAATAACTCTAGAGCTGAGCAGTTCATTCCCATGGCTGCCTGTCTGATAGACAATCAGACATTTTGTAATAGCCCTTTTTGCAAAGTTTGAGCAGTTCATTCCCATGGCTGCCTGTCTGATAGATAATCAGACATTTTGTAATAGCTCTTTTTGCAAAGTTTTTGAGGGCGTCCCGCGTTTTTAGGGTTGCCGTATCAAAAATAGAAATTACCGTGTTTTTCGCTAACATACAAAAATAACTAATAGAATAGTTACCGATAGATTTTTCTTTTTTTAAAGTTGTTTGCTGTTGTCATATTTAAATAAGTGCCGTATTTCTTAACAGTTTAGTGATTTTGTCATTAATAAGAGCGTGAATTGTCGTATTTTACTGTTGGGAACAACACTGATGGCAACTGTCTTTTTTGTTTATAAGCATCAAAAGAGGTTTTATTATAAATTCATTTTGATAATAATTTTTAAAATGTTAATATCATAGAAAACTAAGAAGCTAATCATCTAATAAAGACAAAATTATTATTATTACGTTTTTTTAAAGTTTCGATTCAAAAATCGTCAATTTAGGTACAGCACTATTAAAAAAAAACTGGTATCATTATTTGTAAATTTGGCATTTGCATATGTCAATTTAGTCTCTGAGAATAAAAAACAGGGTATAGGATCTGACGAAAAACGGATCTGGCGAACTACTGATCAGGCGAAAAAAGGATCTGACAGATGTCGTGGAATTCATCATCCCCCATATTAGAAAAAAGACAACTTACCGAATACGAAGATATATATCACAAACTAATATTTACACTAACTAATACGACGGCCGGTTTGGTCGAGTGGTAGTGACGCTGCCTCTTGATCGGCGGGTCTTGGGTTCGATCCCCAGTCGGGGCAAACATTTGTGTAAAAAGCAGATGTTTGTGCTCGGGTCATGGGTGTTTGTGTTAGTCTTTATGTGTTTTAAGGGACCCACGACACAAGGGAAAACCTTAGTGTGGGCCTTTGAGTGTGTAGCGTTTATTATTATTATTAAAAAAAATTGAATAAATACATACAATATAATAAAAAAATAGCTTATCTGATCCTTAAAATGAATCTATAAATCACAAAAATTTTCAGGAGCAAAACCGCGTAACCGAAGTTTCTCGCGCTTTTTCGATAGGTAAGTTTGTTTTCCCAGAAGCTTTTGGATATAGCTAAAGGCACAAGCACAGAGTACTTTTTTATATACGGGGCGCAAGCCAAGCCTAGTGAGCACTGGACTTTACAAATACGAGATAAATAATAAATAATTAGTGATCCGTAATGATTTTACCAGTTTTTCACTCTGAAATAAAAAAAAATCCTTTGTAGAAATTCTGTTACATAATATATCGATTCGAGAAATAAGTCGAGTTTTTACCCACCGTGACATGACTATCAAAAATATTTTTTTATGTTTGGATACACGCAAGAAAAGGCTACTTGAAAATTGTTTTTTTCCTAAGGCAATTTTACTGAAAAATTAAATTAAATGTCAATGTCAAACAGAAACAGTAAATATGGCGGCGTCGGTGAGTGATTTTGTCCCGTGGCTAAATGATAAATTACGGTCACTGAAAACTGATGAAGGTGTATTTGGATCATACATATCTGGTATTTTGGAAAGTGAAGAATCTTTAGAGGAAAAGAAAGATGCACTGGAAGGTATACTTTCGGAGATCGTGGTGAGTTCCATAACAGGCGAACATGGCTTATTTTGTATTTTTTGTGTCATCGATTTTTACTTTTATAAAATTTTTAGGATACAGACATGTCCACTCATGTTTCTGAAATACTGGAGAAGTGGGAAGCTTGTCAACCAAAAGAGGAAGACCCGAAGCCTGTTGCAGATGTAGATTTGAAACTGGCGCAGCTTATGGAATCTCAATCCCTTGCGACGACCACCCGAAGGGAGTACACAGATGAGGAGAAGAAAATACGCGACACAATTCTGTCACAATATAGCCAGCTGTCTGATAATGAGGTGGGTGATGACACCGCATAACCTAAAACTAAAACCTTTAGTTTTATTGGCTCATTAGATGTTGCGAAATATGAGTAGTGTTATTCTGCTTGACTGTTTTATAAAGTGTTAATAATTATGTAGTAAGACAACTAGGAGCACCATGTGGACTAAGCATCCCTGCTCACAGGATAACAGCGTTCTGTGGTTCTTTCAGGCCACTAAGTGCTGGAATAATGTGCCCCCTCCCCTGCGGGATTTAAAGAGTAAATATTAATTCAAACGAATATATAAAAACATTCTGTTAAATGAACAGATCGATAAAGCCACACATGTTTATTTGAAACTTAGAGTGACCTGATGCCTGACTAATTATGTTATTTTCTGGCAAGTTTTCGCTGCTACATGTTATTTATTTATTTTTATTTAATTATTAGATACACATACATGATTTTTCATTTTATTTATTTTAAACGATATATGTATAAACACATGCACACACAACACGCACACATACACATACACAACTCTTCACAAACTTTCCACACACAAAATTAGATACTGCACAGAAGCAGTTGCTCATTACTTTGTAAAAGTTTGATTTGTTTTTATCTGTATTGTTGTCATGTTAGTTGAATAAAGTTTTTCTATTCTATAAATTCAGTCTTTTTAACGATAAACTCAATATACATTTTCAGGAAAATGAAGAGTGTAATGTTGAACCAGACAGTCCTGACCTGGTGAAGAATACAAATGCTGCAGACGTAGCAGCCGCAGCTCGGGAGAGACGTGAACAGGCGCGTCTTGAAGCACAGCGCAAAAAGGAAAAAGATAAGGAAGACAGGTACATATTACAGTAAACAAAAACAATTTTTTGTTGGATGACCTGAATAATTTTTCCGAAGTGACATGATAATTTTATTTCAAACTGTTTTTTAATTTGCCTGGTACACTAAACATACATACAAATACATTTAATTTTAAAGAAATACAATTATATGTAATTATTCATTAGCTGAAAAATTTATTTATCCTTACTTTGTATGTATTATTTATTTATATATACCTACTGGTACCCGCTAAGGTGAAGGCCTTGGTAGCATAATTTTTGTAAATTCCCACGAAAATGATATGTTCTGTTAGTAATTAATTCAATAATAAACAAATCTGGTGGTATTTTCAGAGAGAAACAGAAACAACTGAAAGAAGAGAAAAAGGAAAAAAGAAAGACACAGAAAGGAGAGAGGAAGCGGTAGCAGCCTAAACAACATTTTTAAACAAGGCTGCTTTATGTCTCTATATTATAGTTTGTATAAACAAGTTACTCATAAAATATCCTGATAGCTTCCAATAATATCATCAAATTCTATTTCTTACCTAACTTTTGAAAGTATTGTAATAGTTATAGTATAACGTAATTGCAGACATTTCATCAATTACCATGGTTGTCTGCTATTACTAAGTTTCTATCAAATTACTGTAGATGCCTTACATAATCGTTTTTAAGCTTTTGCGCGCCAAATGCACACATGGTGTGCGAGATTACTATCGCAAGCGGCGTAAACAATCGCATGATGGTTTAAGGATTACTGTAATAGTGTCAGAAGCATCTTGGCTCAGGATATTTTTAATGATTCTATTTTATATCAGTTGAAGAGAATTCTGTCTTTTTTTTTGTAAATTGCTGTTTTTGATGTGTAAATTATAGTATATTATTTGTCAAGGTGGCTTCAAGTGGTTCTCGAACCACATGATGCTGCCTACCCCTACTTACAGATCTTAGGTGTGAGTGTATATAAAAGTAAGGTATAGTTTATGAACAAAAGGGGGATATATCAAATTGCAACAAGTTTTTACATGTTTTGTTTTAATTTGT
The DNA here is from genome assembly GCA_949987775.1 of Aproaerema taeniolella. Classification (NCBI taxonomy): domain Eukaryota; kingdom Metazoa; phylum Arthropoda; class Insecta; order Lepidoptera; family Gelechiidae; genus Aproaerema; species Aproaerema taeniolella. Next base: position 16,922,541 of record OX465246.1, on the reverse strand, counting down.
TAATCTTTTCAAGATCAACAAGTTAAAACAAAACATGTAAAAATAAAGTTAAAACAAACATGTAAGATTTCAGTTAGTCATTGATCAAACTAATAATACTTACATGTGTATGATATTATTTATTTCCTTTTATTTTCAACCTAGTCTTGGTATTTTTTCTTATTAAAATAAATAAATACAGTAAAGAAAATCCTATTTTATAGGACCTTAGTATAAGTAGATTTGGGAACATGCTGTATTTTGCAATATTATGTTTAGGAAATTCTCTTTGACTGTAGCTTTAAGGGCTCATTGTATAGTACATGAACAATATCCAAGAGTAGATACATACAAGTTTTCATATACATAATATATTTTGGGTAAATGAAGTAAAAATGTACTTTACAATTAGCATTGTAGAATAATTTAGATTATTATGACAATGTGATAAACATTTGTGCTTTTTGTGACATTAATGTAATTTATTTTTCATTGAAATAACTTATTTTTAATGATTTACATATATAGACCCGCATTTCAGGATTGTATTAAACAGCATTTAATATAGTCACTTATCTAGTTGTGACGGTAACAGGCAGTATTTTATATCAACTGTATCCTGAAGTAGTAAATAAAAAATTATGCTTTTGTAATTATCAGTAATTGTTATTTATTGCATTCATTGTTTTTTTTTCAACATTGTAGAAAATGTAACATTTTAAATAAATTACATGTGCAAATATATTCTTATTCATTTATTATAAATGTTATTATGTAGTTTGGTACTAATAGCACCATAAAGTAAATATAGAAAAAAAACTGTTTAAAATGGTTATACCATTCTTCACTGTTCACATAATTGAGACTAGAAAGTAGAATATCACAAGAAATCAATATCTACTAGTGATCACATTTATCTGTCGCATTGTTTTCTTCACTTACAGTCACTACAAAATTACTAGCACCTCCAGCATATATCTGAGTTATCTTAATATTACTGTCCAACTCAAAAGTTACTTTAGTAGGCAGTGGTACATTCAGCTCAGATACACCAGTGCCTGTGTTGGCATGTTCATTCCAACCCCAAGCCCACAAAGTGTTGTCCACAGCCAAACAAATAGTGTGTTCAGAACCTAAGGCGACATCTTTCACTTGTCTACCATCTGAAACAAATACTGAACATTGAGTATTTATAATTAATGTAGGTTTAACGACCTACTACTTTGTTTCACAAAGTACACACCTGGTAATTTTACTCTAAGTATTTTTCCTTTGAATTCTTCATCAACACCAAGTTGTCCATAGTTATTTCTTCCCCAAGTCAAAAGTTCCCCATTCTCCAACCACAATAAAACGTTGGTCCAGCCACTTAACAACTTTTTAACCTCTTGCTTGACATCTATGTCAATTTTTTGAGGCACAAATATTTTCTTAAAAGTTTCCCTATTTAAAAGTAGCTGGCCATATTTATTGTCTCCCCAAACATATAGAGCATGTTCTTCAGAAGACCAAGACACAGTGTGGTTCTGACCACACGCAATATGGGAAATTTTACCAGCTTTCCCAACATTCTGAAATCTGTCTGACGACAAAACTTCTTTTCCAAGTCCTAATTGGCCATGTTTTCCATCTCCAGTTACCCAAACTTCTCCATTTGAGTTTAAAATGGCAGAATGCCTCAGTCCCAGAGATATGGCACACGCATTTACTTGGAGTCTTACGGGTTTAACTGGATCAGGGAAATGATCTTTAGGCAAGCCAAGTTGCCCATTGCTGTTAGAGCCCCATACTAACAGAATTTGACTGTCTGTAACCCCACAGCTAAAGTCCCACCCACATGCAATATTGGTAAATGTTATACCGCTTAACTTCCATGATCTTTCGAAACTATGTGTTTCTTTTTCTCCCGACTGTAATTTTGTGTTCCAACCACAAGAAAATAATCTTCCGTCGCCGTCTAATAATAAATTGTGACCACCACCACAAGATATTTGTTTTATAAGAAATCCATTTAAGAACTCTGTTTTAACGATTGTAGGCTTTACTACTTCCTCACAGACAGTGCCTAAACCAAGCTGACCGTGAGAATTTGCACCCTGAAACAATGAATATAAAAAATTAGTTATAAATAAACACTTTACAAGATAGCCTTAGTTTATTAGATTTTGCAAAAAAATACCCATGACCACAGTCGCATGTTGTAACTTTTACAATAAAAAATCACTCAATATTTATTTCTATTGGATCAATCAAACTGTAAAACACAAACTATAAAGCTGTAAAATAAAACTTGAGAGGAGAATAGAATCTTGTATTATGGCTATTGGGCTATGGCAATCTGCGTGATTACAATTCCGCCAACTTCACGTTGTAGAGAGAAAAAATTGGCATCGAAAAAACCATGATTTTTTTTTTTTTATTTATCCCTTTCGGGAAAGGCAAAGGAAACTATGTCCATACAGCCATGTCTTCAGTGAAAAATCTTCTTTCTTCAACTTAACCTAAGCCCTAAGCTTCTCATGTTCTGCGTAAAACCGGATAGCGTCTGTTTTACGAAAACTGGCGGCGAGAAGCACAACCGCGAGGATCTTTGTCCGTACCAAACGGAGCAGAAACACTGTTATCACTTGAATTTTTCATCACTACACGAATTTTAGTCAATATACTGCATAATACACTATCACTATTACACATTAAACAACTTTTTCACGCAGAAAACGAAAATTCAATTGACAAAGCAACCGCTCATGCCGAGTTCCCGCCAAAGACCTCGAAAAAACCATGATATCAAAACATAAAGTCTTGTCAATCAATCAATCGCTTTGTTAACGTCACAAGTGTCAAAGTCAAAAAAAAAAGAAATTCGGATACACGGAAAACTTCTTCGACTGTTCTTTTCAATAACGGAAGAAAATTATAAAAAAAAGTTTTTTAAAAAGAGGTAAACTCGGTAGATACGCTTGGAAATGCGCAATCCAAGCCAACCAACCGAATATTAAAAAATAGGTACAGTATTTTATGGAAATGTTGATCATTTTGGGAAGAATCGCCCCCTAAAGTTTCTCAAATTAATTTAAAGTGCCCCCCCCCAAGTATACACATAGAAATATTATTAAGAATAAGGTCCACGAGTCACCGAAACATTTTCAAACCCGTTATACCTACTCGTATTCTATTACTTAGTAAGATTATAATCTCTTTGTAGGTAGTACTTTGTGAACTGCCTCAATTTTTTTTAATATTATTTTTTCCAACTACTTTCATACCGACGCGGCCGGGAAATTGTAATTATACTAGGCAAATTGTAATATCGTGAAAGATCATAATTTCACTAGTGAAATTAGAATAATAATAAACAGATTTTATTTGTCCACTAGCTTTCCGCCCGGGACTTCGTTCATGTACCCTACCGGAAGGCGCAGCGTAGGAAGGCCTCCCACAAGGTGGACCGACGATCTGATAAGGCGACTACAGCACCTAAATCACGAACATTTTGATAGCAAATTCAAGTTCCTGTGTGCATTTTACTATAGTTTTTACAGCTTAAAAGATACACAATATTGGTATTTAGAGGTGACTTTGTGAGCTTTTTTTATCGAACCAAAAGTGCTGAATCATGTTTTCAGTAAACTACCTACTTATCTAGTTTATGTCCTGAATATTACCGTAGTATTTTTTTTTCGATTTAATGCAGTGCGTTATGCTTATCTACGCATCATAAAATCGTAATTTAGGTGCTGTAGTCGCCTTAAAGATTGCGGGAAGCCGCTGAATGCGAGTGGCGCAGGACCGATCGAGATGGAGATCCCTGGGGGAGGCCTATGTCCAGCAGTGGACGTCTTGCGGCTGACATGATGATGATGATGTACCCTATGTTCATCACGGATAGATAATGTAGGATTCTAATGGTAAAATAATTTTTCAAATCGGTCCAGTAGCACAGAATAAATAATAGTACTAACGTACCCGTAGTTTCGGAGCCTATTCAATGCAAACAAACAAACATCTTTCCTCTTTATAATATTAATAATAATAATAAAGATAGATAAAAAAAATACATACAGCAAACATTATAAAATTACACATTGTCAAATAAAATAATAAAGGACAAAATGGTATGTGGCTTCAGACTGACCCCAGCCTTAAGAAGGCTGAAGCCGCTGATATTCTGCCACATCCTTCACATGATACTGAAGACAGAAACCCATCGCACACGAACAATAAATACGGAAAAATACCACACATAGCAAACTTAAAAGGAACACAAGAACAAATCTAAATACAGAGTCGTGTTAGTTACACCACTTTATAACTTAAGATCGGCTGGACCGATTTCCATGGTTTTTGATTTGTTGTATTTCTCTCCGTCCCGAATAGCAGAATAACTATTAAAAATATTGGTAAATTGACGGGAAAATTCCCACGGGAACGAAGTCCCGGGCGAAAAGTTAGTACCTACTTAATAAATTACAATTAAAATATTAAAAATTTAGGTGACTAAATTTAGGCGTTGTTACAATTAAGAGGTAGGTAGGTGTACCACTTGCATCTGTGACCACATTTCTATTTCAATAGGGTAGTAAGACCCTAACTTAACTTTGGTAGGAACAACCTAACTACTGAAAGGCACTTATGGTGTTGCTTAAGTGATTAATCACGTCTCCTTAGCATCTGCGAAGTTGTGAACTCTGGGCTTGTTTGCGGATTACGAGTCCCAGGACTTGCCAAACTTTGCCTATTTCTTTTGAGGATTTGGCTCATCTCATAGGTATTTTGTTTTAAGTCAAGTCTTATCACAACTTTTACAGTAAAGGTGATTTACACTGTTGTTGGAGAAATCCAAGTTTAGTTTTCATTGATAAAATTTAGCAAACAGGAAGAAAACAGTGCTGCTCAAAAAAGCGCAGCTGAAGTGGAACTGGGCAGGACATATTGGCTACAAACGATGCACATAGACGCCGCGGCCGCCCACGCAGAAGATGGCACGATGATCTCGACTCGTTCGATAGCTCTCCTGGGAGGTTACAGCTAGAAACAGAACCGATTAGTAGGATGAAGAAGAGGCCTTTGCCCAACAATGGGACACAATATCGGCCACATAAAAAAATAAATAAAAGTAGGTATTTGAAGAACGATTTGGCTGTTCCTCTGTTACCTAAAAAAGTCAGAGATGGACAGGATCCACGGATGCCGGTTATTCAATACAATTTGTCCAGAAAATTGGTTCGGAAGCATGACACAATTAGTAAAGGCAAGGGGGTTTAACTGGAGCATACATGAAATGCAATAACGAGGGGTTAGGGGGACAGAGGGGGCTGGTCGTCAGAGCTCGCCTCGGGGCTCTGAGAGCTGTTATTTAATCAGAACAGGACATGGTAGGATATTATCTATTGTTTTTTAAAAGTTTTTTGACAACGTAAAGTTATTCGAGTATAACTTGGACATTTGATCATTAGCGCCGGCGACTATCTTCCACAAAATAACAAAACAAAATCATTGGTAGAAAACAATTTAGATATTCAGATCTACTACTTATATGAAACCTAGGTACTTTTCTGTAAACAGAAGAAAAATCAAAAGCACAACTCAAAGGCTAAGTAAGTCGATCGACTTAATTTCCATTCAGTGCTTAAACTAAGGCCCGTATACAGAAGGAGACTCAAGGCTTGATCTATACTTAAGGATTGATTGTCTCTTTCTCTCACTATCAAAATGAGAAAGACGACGGCTACTCAAGTATAGATCAGAGTCCGAGTCGCGTTTTGTAATACGGACTTAAGTTCTATATTTTTTATTGTAACCTACAATACAACAGCTACATACCGTACCGCGCACAGTCCCGTGACGCCGCTTGCATCAGGCTACTGCCCAATAACTCGCATGATCGAGTTTAGCTTTACCTGCCACTCTCCGATAGCCATATACCTAGATACACGGTTCCAGTTAAGTGATCTTTGCTCTAAAAATATATATATTTTGTTTTTCTTCACTTAGGTATTAATTCAAAAAATAGATACTGATGGTAACGAGTAAGAGGTACATAGAACTTCTTCATAGTTAATTTACTGAATTTTAATGACTTGCCTAACCCGATAAATGAAATTGGCGTGATCAAAGGCAGATAACTGAAAAGTCTGTATGATTCTGTTTCCGTGGACATATTTCATTTATTCGATACAATCAGAGTTGTAAAAATCTATGGCACTCGTAGAAAGCCTGTAAAATAAAGACCTTACAGCTGCACAACATTAAATCGCACCCTCTTCCTAAGGTGTCAGCTTTCTTTACAACAAATATTTAGTAGGTAATAGCTCTCTGCCCGGGATTTCGTTCCCGTGGGAATTTGAGAAAATTATATAGCCTATATGTTAATTCAGGGTGTCAGCAAGTGGCTGACAGCTACATGCATACTGGTTCACCCGTTTGAGCGTGAAGTAGAAACAAACAAACACACACACTCACAAACTTTCGCCTTTATAACATAAAGTGTGTTGTGGTAATATGATTACTATAATTAAAATACTGTAAAGCAATAGTTTGTGCCAAGAGTTACAAATTCTCGATGAAAATAATTTTTTCGAAGCTTTGAACATGTCAAAGTATTGGGAGAGACGTGTTTTACGGTGCATTAGTAGGTATCGTTGCCGTTTTATGTACACGTCATAAACGTCAGATGGCATCCACAAACACCCCATTTGGATACCCATCATTCAGTTTACACCCCCTTTGGGATTTCAGGAAAAGTTGACAGTACTTGTTTCCTTATGTAAAGAGTTTTAGAAAGAGTGCCATGGGTAATGATTTTAGGGTCTGTTGTGTCACAGGAGAACAATATCTCCTTGAGCACTACTTGTGTTTAGTAGCAGTGTCATGGGAGAAAAAAAATACCCAAGACACTACTGGTAGTGCCAAACGCTAGTGCCTAGGGTGAGAAACGGAAAGTAAGACATTTTTTAAGGCTTATTAACCGACTTCAAAAAAAAGGAGGAGGTTCTCAATTCGGATGTTTTTTTTAAAATATAGTATGACTGTTACATAGGTATAACGTTGTTTCTTAATTTTTGACTAAGCAAATATACAGCGACTTGTTTAGCTCTTTTTAACCAATTAAGTATTTATAGATAAATTACAAACATGAGGTCGTCCAAGATACCGCTGGGAAAACGGAGTTGCCAAATAAAGACCAAAATAATTGAATGTACACCTAGCAGCACATGCAGGCTATACATGTTGATCTTGACGTCGCCCTTATCTCGCTCGCAATAGCGGCGGCTTTCGTAGGCCCGACTTGCTACTGTATGTACTTACCCGACTGATAATTTTTAGGGTTCCGTAGTAATCTACGAACCCTTATAGTTTCGCCATGTCCGTCTGTCCGACTGTCCGTCTGTCCGTCTGTCCGCGGGTTTCACAAGAAACCATTGGTACTACAGAGCTGAAATTTAGCATGGTCATACATATAAACTACGCCGCCAGAACTGTAGAGTAAAATCTTAGAAATTTTTTTTTTCGGGTGTCTCCCATAGACGTGAAAGGGCGATGAATTTTTTTTTCTTGCCTATATCATCAAATGGGGTATCATAGAACAGATTTTTTAAAGACAAAAGGGGTTTACTAAGAACGTTTTTCGATTCAGCACTCCGTTTGCAAAAATTATTTTCAAAATGAAATTTTTGTTAAAAAAAAGGTCCCCCTCTACTTACCAGCAAAACGATTGTTTTTAAAAATGTGGAAAAATTCACAGTGATAGAATATACAAAGAAATTAAAAGGAAAACTATCACACAGAAGTTGGCCCTCCAAGCTTGCTAGTAATAGTCGACCAAGTGCCAAACGTTGTTAGGATTAATAAGAATATATTTACTAATATTAGATCCTTGGTACTACAGAGCTAAAATTTGGCATGGTCATACATATTGATTGCGCTGACAGATCTAAAAAATAAAAAGGTGGAAAAAAATTGTTCTTCGGGTGTTTTATCATACACGTGAAAGGGCGATGGATTTTTTTTCTCGCCGATATCATCGGGTGGGTTATCTAGGATAGCTTTTTAAAAAATAGAAGGGGTTCAGCAATACACCAATTCAGAAATCCGTTTGGGAAACATAAATTTTTATAATGAAAAAAAAAATGTGGATCAATTCACGAGGGTATATTATTTCCAACAATAATACTATCGCAAAAAAAAACTTAAAAAAAAAATTCGCGCTCGCTCCGCTCGCGCAATAAATACTTCCATTCTATTATATTTAGGCTAAAACTAGCAATTTAACAATTCAGCAATCCGTTTGTGTAACATTAATTTTTATAATGAAAAAAATGTGGAATAATTCACGAGGGTAGCATTTACGACGAAGTGTACCCTAATCCAAAATGGCTGCCATACAAGGTTCCACGCTAAAAGTGAGGCGAGCCGAAAGCCAAGCTGATATTTATATTGACATTTCAGGTATCGTTTAATAGGTTTTCGGGGGTGCTAATTACGAAAATGACATCAAAATTATACACGATCACCACGCGACCTGCTTTAGTAGCAGCTCGATATTATTATATTATTCCTAACAATAATATTATTGCAAAAAAAAACTAAAAAAAAAAAATTCGCGCTCGCTTCGCTCGCGCATTATTACTTCCATTCTGTTATGTTTAGGCCAAAACTACACTTATTTCTGAAATTACCAACTTACAATAGTATTTGGGGATTTTAACATCGATTATGACAATATGATCGTAGAATTAGGAAGCCAGCTGCATATTTAAACCATGTTGCTACGGAACCCTACAATGCGCGTGGCCCGACACGCTCTTGGCCGGTTTTATTCCCTTATGGAGTGGTTCTCTATAATGTGACGGGAGCAAAGATCTAGCGAAGTGAGGTATCCTATACTTAAAAAATAAGCGCCTACGTTTAAATGACCCCGGTGCATAATTTACTCGGTTCGTAAGCCCACTACGTCTAAAGGTGGCTCAGGCCGTCTGTCTCGATGGTAGTTGCTAAATATTGCAGGGTCCGCACTGCGCAGGGTCTTAAATAAAACATGTTCGCCGACCGACCTGAATTTTTCACGCGGCCTGTGGCCCTTCAGTCTCCAGACTTTATGTACCAAAGAGATACCTGTAGCTGTAGCAATGTAGTGTACAGTAACTATAATATGCTGCATACAACTACAAGCTACATTTTTCTTTTCATTTATTTAAATAAATTAGTTCGATTCGATTTCTTATGTCTCTACACAAGATATTTATCTCAAATGAAATAACAGTGCTTCATTTTCATATTGTTTGCGTGTTTATGAAATTACCTGTAAAAAACCAACAATAATATAGTAGTTCTGTACTCAAATTAATGTAGGTGATAAAAATATATCAAATTAAGGTGGTATTATATATAGCTAGGTAATTATGTCATCCGACTATACATATATTATGTCCTTACCTATGAAATTGGTTCTTTCCATACAATATTTTTGGAAAACTCATTTTTTCATATTAACGTTTTTGGATTTTTCTCAGATGTGCGAAATCCAAATTTAACAAAAGTTTGTGGGAAGATTTAGAAAACATTAATTTAACTTTTATGATACTTAGTTTAATGCATTTTTTAAGTGTAACTAAGGTACAGCAAAAATAGGCACTGAAGCGGGTAATACAGTAAACAAGCTATGTTTGAGCTTCGTTTTCAGTAAATAAATCTAAACTAAAAATGTATTAATTTCACTGAAACTCTGCTTAAGAGCTGTTCAATCAAAAAAATATGAACAAAATAAAGCTTGATAAAATATCGTCAATTTCATAGGTTAGGACCTAATATTTTCTTCAAAATATTTGTCAACAGTAGACAACTCAATTATTTTGCTAATCCAAACTCAGACTTGTATCCCATGGGGCCAACAACTCAAAATTATGCGAATAAAACACGCAAATATTAAGTAGATAACCTTTTTCCACACCACAGGGATTCCCTAAAAGGTAATTTGCATTATTTTCCTGGGTAAGTTAGTATAAAGAGTACGCGGAATGTAAATTTTGGCTCTTCTGAATGTAAAGTTCATGCTTGATTTTATTTCCGTAGAGTTACGAGAGAGGAATTTTAAAATCCCCGAACGAGCTAATGAAATTTTATAGGTTCAGCCATAAAACGGCTTTAATCATCCAGTTGAATTCCCAATCCATCTCAATTTGATGCTCTTTACTTACAAAGTTACCGCCATTTTCTGTTAGACCTCGATCGGTTGTGCTGAATTCTCATATCTACAATAATGAGGTATAAACGTATTATTATTTTGTACGTTTTATTATTAACGTATTTACAAAGTATTATTATTATTATTTATTTTGTCCCAAAAGCAGCAGTATTTAGGTCAAAGGAAACCTGCAAGATGACATTCGAGAGCTTAAATGTTTAACGTAAAAAAAAATATTTTAAGAGGGAAAATTATGAGGATAACTGTCTTTTATTTTGCACTTCTCCAAGCTACCATATACAGAAAACACGTAAATAACGGTCAATTCTTCAATGTCCTTGCGATTTTAATATAATTTTTATTATTATCGACTTCCGTGTTTGTTTGCAATGTCAATGTAAAGCTGGTTATTAAAAGCGCGTTGAAAAGGTAATTTTATTTCACAAATAAGAGGCAGCTCAGTTTCAGGTTTGTTATTAGCCTGGTAAAATAAGAATTGGAATTGTAGCTTGATAATCATTCTAGGTTTGGAATGAATGTTATCAACCAAGTTTTGGACTACATAGTAAAGTGTACATAATATAAGGTGAAAAAAATATTTTATCCGGGACTCCAGGTCTTACCTTTAGGGAACCTTAAACAATATTTTTAGGAACTTTAATTTATTTATTTTTATTTTAAGATTTGCCAACGTTTACATCGCTAAAATATATACTCTAAGGCTAATACATAAGCAAACATACACTCTTCGAACTAAAATCTAAACGAGTACACAATTAAAGGCAAATACTACATTACAATAAAATTATAAAGTAGCTTAACAATTCAACGCTTTGAATCAAGCAAAACAAATTATTGCTGATTATTTTCTAAAGGAATTAAATGCCATATTACCTAATATACCATATTACATTTTTAAATTGCTGACGCTATGGCAAGTACTTATTAGTAGCATATTACAGCACATAATCGCTTGTACCTGTTATATTAGTTTCTCTATAGTGCGATGTTTGATTACTCCAATCGTTCAGCTTATCGCTGATCGGAGTTTAGATTCCAAAACAACGTTTCACAGTAAACATGCTTAAAATATACTTTGACTCTCTAGTTCTAACTTTTACAGTGATTGTTTTAGTGTGCCAATTGAGTTTCAGCTCAGGAAATGACGAAGTTAATTTTGCAATACAGGGAAATTACAGAAGCTATAAAGGTACTTAATTTGTGTTTTTATATCGCAAGCGTATGGTTTCCGCTATTACGTTGGGATTATTCATTCTTACGGAGGTGTCGTAAAAAGTGACTTAAATAGTTTGATGTGTTGGAAGTCCAGCAACAGAAAGTTTTGTAGGTTTCACAAAAAGCAGTTTATTTTCTGCTGTTGAATGTCCTACCCGTTTGATAAACGGGAGAAGTATTGCAATTGTGTATCTGTTATGTCTAGTGTCTAGCAGTGGACGACTGTAAACTTGAAAGTTATGGAAGATAGGCCGCCCACAATAAAAGATTCTGTGTGTTGATTCTGGACAAGCCTCCCATATTAATAAATTCTATGTGTTGCTAAGATAACCGACTGCATCAAAAGCGTCTGCCAGATTATTTGGTTCAGCTCGTGGATTCACTTTTTTATTATTTATCGCAACGCGGCAGGACCAACCGTTAAGGAGAATGTCCATATGCGCGTGAGACATACATATTTGTCATGTCGAGATCACTAACCGTTCCGTACTAACGATGCCATATGAACGGATCGAGATACATATGACAAAATTATGTCACCTGCATAGCAGTAGTTGACTATTATAATGTAGATTATTTATTTACGTGATGATAAATATGATCTAAAATATAATATAGCACATTTATAATCCCATTTCCTTTCCCCTCCCGTTCCTTAGCTAGGCTCTCGATTCACTGTCTTTGCTTTTTTTTTCTTTTTTTCTTTTTTCCGTTGTTTAACACTTTCCCTTAATTTGCTGCTTGAATGTATAGATATATATATATATATATATATATATATATATATATATATATATATATATATATATATATATATAGATATACCAACACGGTAAATGTTGATCTTTCGAGACGTACAATCAGTTAATTGTTGATCCGAAAACAATTGTTGATCCGGAGGCCTAATGTTGATCCATTACGCTTTTTCTCATACTGATGTGACTCCGATCGGATCAACATTTGACATTGTCGGATCAATATTTGACATTGTCAAATGTTGATCTGATATACAAATCCGCTCCGATAAATGTTGATCCGATTCAAACGGACCAATCAGGATGAAGCACTTTATTACTTCCTCCGTTATTGGCCGATGGAAGTCAATACAACGTTGCCGTTCCGCTTACTACAGTTGTTGATCCGTTGTGAACATGGAGCATAAAATTGTGAATTGAAAATCGAACTTTTAATTAATATAAGAATGCATTAGTTTGAATTTGAAAATGAAATGCGATTATTAGATGGGTGGGATTCGGCGAAAGTTGGTTGTTTGGCGTGTCGTTGGTTAGGAGAGGTTTCCACATGTTTGTGGAGGGCGTCAGGATCGAAGTAAAGGCCCAGGTGAAATATCTAGGCCTCATACTAGACAGCAGGTGGCGCTTCAGCCCTGAATTTAGCGGGCTGCAGACGCTCTCTCCTGGCTCCTCCCGAATCTGGGGAGCATGGCCCTTTACGGGCTCCCAATCTGGGCGGACTCCCTCCATAGAAGGGAGAATGCAAGAGCCATTGCACAGCCGGTAACGGTGGCCTACCTGTCCGTGAGTTTCGCGGCTGCGTGCGCTCTGGCCGGCACCCCGTCTTGGGAGCTCGAGGCGTGGACATTGTACGAGTGGACTGCGGAGCGGAGAGCGCTCGGGGAGCGCCCTGCCCTAGAGGAGCGGGAGGCCATTCGGCAGGGGGCGAGGACCGCAATTGTCCGTCACTGGACGGATGACCTCGCCTCCACCACTTTCGGTCGCGGGACGTTGAACGCGCTCGAGCCAGTCCTATAAGGTTGGCTTGAGCGGTCGCATGGTTTCCTCTCCTTTCGTCTGGTCCAGGTATTGTCCGGGCCTCTTGGGGTTATGCCATAATCTCCACGCGTGGCAGGCGGATTGGAGATCGCAGTAAGATGGTAGTGGTATTAAGTAGAACTCTGCTACCCGTTCTCTAATTTGTTTCCTTAGTCGCCTTTTACGACACCCACGGGAAGATATGGGGTAGATCTATTCTTTACCGGACCCACACGGACTAAGGACAATGAGTCTTTCTGTTCTTACAATGTCTACTTGTAAAGTCGTGTCAGATTCTGTACGAGATACCTAACAAGTTTTTGAATCGCATAAAAGCTTGATAGGTGCAATTCTTTTTAAAACAAAGTTTGTGGATAGAGTTGTGCGTTTTTACCTCAGTTTTTGCAAAACTTGTCATTTCAAGAAAGCCACATCAAGAAAGATGCAAGAAACCATACCTACACACTGTGGTATGCAGACCTTCACGGAGGATCGGGCATAACGCAACTTCTTTCTCATTCGGTCATTTCGAAGAAGATAATTCGAATATCAATTTAAAAGGTTTGAAATGGTATTCGATGTCATGATTCGAAATGATTGAAGATCTGGTCTTGCGCCATTCATTGATTATTGTGAATTCGTTGTAGTGAGCTCGCGGAATAAGTTGTAAAAAATGTTCGTAGGCGTGCAATAGCACTTAATAAGCGGTGTCTAACTCTACAGCTGTGGATGTAACGGAAAGTAAAATATTATTGTAACGGAAGTACAGTTTTTTTATTATAACCATATATGTATTGAAAAGGAATCAAGCTGTTTTAATTAATCGCCCCCAAGAGACACCGTTGCAAGTGGTGTCAGGCGCTAAAACCGATCTCAGAAATATAAGCTAAGTAAACCTAAAAAAAAATATTTTATTAATTAAAAATTAACCTACTCTAATATGGAAGTGTCGACCAAATTCACGGGCACAAACGATTCTATTGAAGAGTTTCTAATTGGCTGGTAGACTGGCCAGATGGGCATTAGCCATCCAAGAATGGGATTTCGAAGTTGTACACTGCCCGGGACGTGAAAATGTGGTGGCAGATTTCTTAAGCCGAAATCCATTGGAAAAGGAAAGATCTATCTCTTCGGAGGTTCAGGCTGTGCCTGATGATTTGGAAATTTTTCCATGCGATGTATCCATGCATGTGAACGCTCAAGAAAATGATGAATTTTGCATTAATATTAGAGCTAAAATAAATAATGGGAATAGCTCTTCCTATAGATCATATATTATGATTAATAATCTTATTTACACAACTGCCTCCCCCCCAGAGGGTTAATATTTGCCCTCATACTCAGTGGTCCTCCGTCTCTGAGGCCATAACTTGGGCACTCCAACAAAATATGCATGTGAGGGAGAGGTCAATGCAATTTTGTGCACTCACATGTTATATATTTTGGGCATACAGTGATAAGGGCATTATGGTATAAGGACATTATGGTAATATAGGGACGTTATGGTAATATAGGGACATTATGGTAATATAGGGCATTATGGGAATGCATGTAAAGGTGCAATGTAAGGAAGTGCACATGCATATAAATGTTATTCAAGTTTCACTAATGCTCTGTTTTCAGATTTTTGTTATTGTGTTCTGATCTGTTTTACTTTTTTTCATGTCATATGGACTTCGAGCAACGACGCTGAAGACACCCGTAGTTTCGATGATAGGCGCGTGTGTTAAAGTGCGGTTTTGAACTTTTTAAGTCCGCGTCTTTGACTTGGGGTCAGGGTCCACCAGCATCTGGTGACCTTTGGCTTCATGTTCATAACGGCTGTACCCGGGTGTGCAGCGTCGAGCTAACACTTATTACTCCTTTTAATTTTTAGTTAGGGACAGTTGCGGGTTTGATAGGAGCTATAATATTTGGTCATATTTCCCCATCATCCGAACAAAGAAGATCTTTATCCTGATGGAAGAAAGAAGACCGACCCGACCACCTGATCCAATGCAGCCCAGGGAGATGCTACTTCAAGGCCATCCATGGATTAAAAACTTAGGGCCATCGTATAGGAAGTTAGGTAGGCCTGTTGAAAAAAAAATTTCGACCGATCGAAAATTTTTCAATGGGGGGGAAGGCAGTTATGGTATGCAGACCTTCACGGAGGATCGGGCATAACGCAACTTCTTTCTCATTCGGTCATTTCGAAGAAGATAATTCGAATATCACTTTAAAAGGTTTGAAATGGTATTCGATGTCATGATTCGAAATGATTGAAGATCTGGTCTTGCGCCATTCATTGATTATTGTGAATTCGTTGTAGTGAGCTCGCGGAATAAGTTGTAAAAAATGTTCGTAGGCGTGCAATAGCACTTAATAAGCGGTGTCTAACTCTACAGCTGTGGATGTAACGGAAAGTAAAATATTATTGTAACGGAAGTACAGTTTTTTGATTATAACCATATATTGAAAAGGAATCAAGCTGTTTAAATTAATTGCCCCCAAGAGACACCGTTGCAATACCTACAGACTGAAGTGATAGAGTTTATAACTAACTAGCTTTCCGCCCGCGGCTCCGACCGCGTGCACTACAGTTTATATCGTGCCCAATTGTGGGTTAAAATGTAGCCTATGTCCTTTCCCAGGCTCTAATCTATCTCTGTACCAAATTTAATCAAAATCGGTTCAGTAGTTTAGGCGTGAAAGACGGACAGACAGACAGACAGAGTTACTTTCGCATTTAATATTATAAGGATTTTTATTTATAATAGAAGAAGTGTAGTTTAAGATACCTACGTACATAAATCACCTACTGTCATCATGAGCCCTGGTTTACCGACACAGATTAGTTTTACACTTTCATTACAAAATACATACATAACATTAAAGTATGACTTTACATGAATAACTATACAAAATTCTAATACGATACGACTCAAAGTTTAATTTGATGCCTAATTCGAATTCATTTGAAAGTAAGTAATTACTTAAATCTAAGTATTTGTAGATAAAGTAGGTACGTAGCGGCAACTAAAAAATAATAAACTCGGTACTCACCACTATACAATCCTGAAGAATCTGTTGCGATCGTGAACACAGAACACAGACTAACTTACTTGACAGCTCGGACCAGACTGACTGACTCAAGTAAAGTAAAATACAAACGCGACAGCATGTTATCTCACTTTAACTTGAAGTAAGAACGCAATGTTTGTTTCATTTGCACAATAGCGCGACGTTGCCGTACTTACCCTTCATATTCACCGCATATGTGGCTCCGGAGCCACATTTACCACTAAGTCGGATAAAAATCGGAGCCACATTATGCGCTTGCGTATGATTTTTTTGACCGTTAGTGGATCAACAATTACCTTAAAATTTTATGACGAGTTTATCGAAAACGGGTAAATGCACATCCACTGACGTCACACGCTGAATTCATATATTCGAGCTATACAGCTATATCTGAATCCGGAGCTTAATGTACACACAAAATAGGTGGATCAACATTTGTTCTAAATCAGTACTGGATCAACTTTTACCGTGAAAGGTTGATTATATATATATATATATATATTATAGTATAGATATATTATTATTTTGTGTATGTGTATTTGTGTATAGATATATATTACACTATGTTTTATGTTCTGTTGATTGTGCTGTATGTCCTTGTGTGCAAATAAAGTATATTGTATTGTATTGTATTGTATTTAAGCAGTCAATTGAAAGCAAAATTAAATATTAATTCCGTTAAGAGGCACTAAATAAATAAAATAAATAAACGCTACACACTCAAAGGCCCACACTAAGGTTTTCCCTTGTGTCGTGGGTCCCTTGGAACACACATAAAGACAAACACAAACACCCATGACCCGAGAACAAACATCTGCTTTTTACACAAATGTTTGCCCCGACTGGGGATCGAACCCAGGACCCGCCGATCAAGAGGCAGCGTCACTACCACTCGACCAAACCGGCCGTCAAACTCCACAAAAACGTTTAAATAATACAATTTCCCATAACGCCTTCCTATTATTGTATTTTCATAATCATAATCATAGTATGACGTAAATTGCAGCTAAGAGGTTATATTCCATTACCTTCACCAAACTTCATAAAAACACTTGATTAATATAATTTATTTGTGTGTTTTGTGTAGCGGTTCCCGTAACGCCTTCCTATCATAGTATTTTCATATCATAGTCTT
The DNA here is from genome assembly GCA_949987775.1 of Aproaerema taeniolella. Lineage (NCBI taxonomy): Eukaryota > Metazoa > Arthropoda > Insecta > Lepidoptera > Gelechiidae > Aproaerema > Aproaerema taeniolella. The sequence goes on along the minus strand of OX465246.1, from coordinate 16,905,173 downwards.
CAATAAAGTTGTCCGAAATCTTTTACAGTTTCGGTGGAAAAGTGCTCCCATCATCAGGGTATATGCGTATTCAGCTATGCGTGTCCCGTCTCGAGGGTTCTAGAAGACTATGACGCATGTGTGGACTGGAACATCAATGGCGTCTGCTGCGCCGTTAATGAAGTCGTAGTCGACAGTGACGTGTTTAAACAATCAGGAAATAATTAGAAATATCACCAGAGTCACTTCGGACACACTGTAAACAACGGCTTCGTCTATCCTAATGAACTTCGTAAAGCGTTTTTCTTAATAAGTTTTCTAAATAATATCATAAATTTTACTGATATCCAGAAAAATAAATTCAATGTAAAAATAAAAGAGTAATAATAAAATAACTATAAATTAAAAAAAAATGTATGACCCTCGTCATCCATGGCTTATAAATAACTCTTACACAGCTGAACCAATGTCAATCAACTATAGTTTAATAACCATCTTGATTAGGGCAGCTTTCAAACAAAAAAAAAAATCCATAAACAGACACAGACATACAGATAGACACGTCAAACTTATAACACCGCTCTTTTTTGACTAGGGTTAAAAACAAAGTATCTCCAGACTCGTAAACAAACAACTGCGGCCCTGAAATGTCAAGGATACGGGTCGGGAACTGGATCACGCGTCCTCACCATACATGAAGCACAGGGCTTAACGTACGAAAACGTGGTAATTGTTCGTACTATAACAACCAGGCAGGAGCTACACAACAGCATCCCACATGCAGTGGTTGCCGTATCGCGCCATACCGTCAGCTGTGTATATTATGCGGATGACGGTAATGATGCGATAGGCAGTTTTATCAAAGAAGCAGAGGCGGCGGGCTGAGGAATAGTGATTGATTATAACCTTAAAATGGCCATCAAAAATCGGGATACGGTTGTTATCGATGCTTTAAGGACTGGAGACAATAGACAGAAACCACCGCTGGCTTAGGTAAATAAACATAATAAAAATGTATTTAAGTATATTTTAGTTTCTTTCTATGTATTTATTGTAAACTCAAATGGAGAGTATAAAATCTGTTGAAAATGTAAAATTAGTATTAAAAATATAAATTATAATAAGACAGGGCACGGACATCAAGTCTGTGGATGCAAAATTAAGTGTTATTTAAAAAAAAAACAACAACTGCTTGCACAATCAATTTCCGACCAGGAATCGAACACGGAATCGTTGATGAAGAGGTAGCATAAAACGAACTTAACTAAGTAAACATTGAGAAATAAACACATGTTTGCTGGTAAACGTGTTAGGCTAAGCCTAGGCTAGACTTAATGAAGTTTAGTTAAATGGCTCTGCGATCCAATCTCCGCCAGCTCACTGCTCAACACCTCTCATATTTACTGCGCCTATGCTGGATATGGTAAGATTATTATTGATCATACTACGGTTAAGTTAAAACCACCTTTTATGCTTTACAGTCCTTTATAATTAGAGCGAGCGTCTATGGTCTAACGGTTAGTGGATCGGACTCTTAAGCAAGAGGTACCGAGTTCGATCCCCAGTGCCGCCATGTACCAATGACTCGTTTTCTGAGTTATGTACATTAGTTGCACACTAACCGATGCTCTTACGGTGTGGGAAAACATCGTGAGGAAACCTGCACATTGAGGAGACTGAATGTGTAACCATGATCTAAATCTGGTCAGGTTTCCCTGTTAGCAGAGTCACGGAGGTCAGATGGCAGTCGCTCCACTGTAATGACTTGACCTGCTAAACCCTGGATCATGGTTAAGCGTACCCCGAATGAGAAATGGGACTAAGCGCTAGGAAGAAGAAGGGGACAGTCCTTTATAAATTATAATGCAAAAACAATCTCTATCAGGGTAGGCAGAGCATCAACAATTACATATTTTTTATGTAATTGTTGCTTATTGTATTTTTGTTTTTAGATTGACCACGAATGTGTTCCTAATCCTGTATAGTTTTTGTTCTATGTGTTAAATTATTTTTGCTTGGTTGTAATTATGTAACCTAATTTGCGAAATAAAAGAATTTGTATTTCAGTAGTTCAACATTAAGTTTGACATAAATTATAAAGGTTATTAGATGAAACATGATGTATAACGGCAAGAGGAGGTTGTCAGCCTTTCGCCCACATTACAACAAAACCTAGCGCCCCACTTAATGACTTTAACAATATGCCTGGGAAGTGTTGGCTCCTAATCCAGCGTGAAGTTGTTAATCATTTCCTTATTTATAGTTTGCTAAGGTTTTTAAAGTAACAAATCTGAAAAGACAAAATTAGTGGTACAGGCCTCAACTTAGACTGAACCCGCAGGCTTTCGGCTACAATACTGGTTCTTTAATAAACTGCGCTATCACCTCTCTTAATTGTGTATTTCCTGCTTGATATTTTTGTAGGATATTCTGATCAAACTTCTCGTTTTTCTATTAGTGTATTGTTTATGGGGACACTGAGGCAGAAGAGAGCCAAATGAATGGTGGCCGGACTGGTGGTGAATAAGTATTATGAGTGAATAATATTATTAACGCATAGGACCGAAATCAGGAGAAGAGGTCTTCCAGTTAGATGGACATCGCTGTATAAAAAAGTCTTTGTGTAAACAGGAAGGAGCAAACCACACATAGAAATACACATATGTTTTAGGTAGGTATAGTACTATTCTCAACCAGTTGGTACAGAACTAACAAGTGTAATAAGCGAAGAAGCAATTTCGTTTCCTTTGTTCATTTCAGCAAGTAAAAGTGCACTACTAAAAGAGCCTCGAGAGAAAATTTTCTGCAAACGAGTATACTTTTTGCTGATGCAAATTAGCCAGCAGGTGGCGCATCCAGCGAGCGGCGTATGCGACTAATTCGGCTCGGATATTGCAATTTCCACCGAGCCGGCCCACTACGCTTCATATTCCTTCCATTTCGTTTCATATTGCCCCGAATGCACCAAGCACCGCACCCGACGCTCGTAAACCAATTTTCGAGCGTGTTAGTATATTAAACTCGTACGTACTTCAAAATAAAACATTTTTATTTAGATCAGTGGTTAGAGACACTGTCTCTGAATCGACAGCTCCTGGGTTCGACTCCTGGTTTGGGAAAATGTCTGTGTAAAAATGTGTCTGTTTTTTTATTATTAATATAAGATGGGTTAACTCTTGACCTCAATCTTGACCATAAAGGTCAAAGATGAGGTCGACGATGGAGCGAGCTAACCCAGAAAATGCCTATAAAGGCACTGGTACTCCCACGCACCGACGGAACACAGCAAGCTGTTTGGCGTCGGACTTCGGTAGGAGGGTGGTCGCGAACGAGACGGCCCTTTGCAGTGCCTACCACACTGCATGAGACCATAGGACGACACTTCAGATTCAGAAAAAAATTAGTGTCGTTGTCTGGGATGGATTACTAGGAGGCAAGTCTCATTTGTGTTACCTTAGTCGCCTCTTATGACACCCACGGAAAGAGATGGGGTGGTGTTATTCTCAACCGATCACCACACGGGTCTGTTCTCGGGTTTGGGTATTTTAACTTGGTAAATTATTTAATCATTGGCAGGTAAATTATTTAACAATGTCCGTATACCCAGCAGGGCTCTTTAACATACCGTTTATCAAAAACATATCTACTTATTCTATTTCCCGAATAGAGTAAGCGCCAACAGTACAAACTAATTTCCTGGCTATCCATTAGAACTCTCTCTTAGTTATTTAACCAAACTATTCCTATTGTATTTTAAAGGGGATGTTAGTATTCAGGTGGGATGTTGGAGTAGCACCGTGGAAATCTAATTTGTCGTTCGCCTGTTTTGAGGCATCTCCAAGTACGACTTGGAACTGTTGACATAAGCCACGATAATTCCATACAAGAGTTCGTTAAGAATTAAATAATTTCCCACGCATATTTTTTTCATGATAAAAAAAGATTTTTTACCAGATCGCAATGTGGCGGACGGCAAAAAAATCTAATCTGTGAGATAGTCTTAAAAATAGATAGTACTTAGGTGCTAACCGCAATTTTATGACTCGAACTACAAAAAATTATACTTTAAATTTGTTTATGAAAATCAAGGATGTGAGTCGTCCCAAGAAACTGAACAACTTTTCCCGAGGAACTTATGAGATATTCACAAAAAAAATTGTTCAACTTACCATTTAAAAGCAAATCGGCTGAGCACACAGATTGATTGGGCTGAGAGCCATCTGCGCTCGCCACTTGCTCGGTGAAGCTGTCAAGGCCATCAGCGGCCAACAGTGTAGTCATTTAGAAAAAAAAAACACAGATTGAACGGAGATTTTTTTTTTATATACAAAATTAAAGTGATTTAATGCTCTCTGCGTATCAATCAGTGGGTCTACGATAAATAAGTCTCCCTCGTGGTCCACCAGTGGGGCAAATTAGTGGCTCCATGAGAAACCAGCGTATTAACCTACGTTCCTTTTTTATTATTATTAGATGGGTTAACTGTTGACCTCAATCTTGACCATAAGGTCAAAGATGAGGTCGACGATGGAGCGTGTTAACCCAGAAAATGCATATAAAAGCACTGGTACTCTCACGCACCGACGGAACACAGCAAGCTGTTTGGCGTCGGACTTTGGTAGAAGGGTGGTCGCGAACCAGACGGCCCTTTACAGAGCCTACCACAACGCATGAGACCATTGGACGACACCTCAGATTCAGAAAAAAATGAAGTGTCGTTGCCTGGAATGGATTACTGGGAGGCAGGTCTCATTTGTGTTTCCTTAGTCGTCTCTTACGACACCTACGGAAAGAGATGGGGTGGTGTTATTCTCAACCGATCACTACACGGCTTAAATAATTTTTTTGGAATTTTTTTTCTCTTTCTTGGGCTGATTAACCTCCTTGATTTTTGCCAACTAATTCAGTCACCCAAAATAGGCATGATTTGCTTCAATATAAGACACATAATTTGACAGGATTTTGACGAAATAACCATTGACATGTAAGCTCTTTCTAAATAGAACGTAAGATGAAAATGTAAAAGCATGGCTTTCTGAACTACTCTTACCAAATTTCCAAGTTCTGAGAAGCTGCATGGATCGGTTCGGACTACATTGTTCCCGATAGTTGCAACAGCTCCCAAAAGTTCCCAACTTTGGCAGTTAGGTTAGCCACTGACCTAAAGGTCCTGTGCTTTGCAAACTACGCCTGAAGTCCACTGTATGCCAGACTGTAGCATCTGGATGTTATGAAGATGTTAGTTTATCTAGCCATTAGTATTGATTTCAAGGAACTAGTCATAATTAGTCATAAATGTGGTTATCTTAAATTAGTTAGCGAAAATTAAAGGTGTGAATCAGTACACGTAACTAAACAATTTTTCCCAAGGAACCTAAATGAAATTAAAAAAAAAGATTTCTCATACAAAGATAAATCAGCTAATCGCACAAGTTGTATGGAGAGGCAACATTTTTTATTTTATTTCGACCAATGTTTATTCGGGTTTGTTCAGTTTTGTGGTTGATTCACATCGTTGATTTTCGCAAACACATTAATAGTTACTCAATATAAGGCGTGATGTAGGATCCAAATTGTTACTGCGTCGAACAGGAGCTTTTATTAAATGGGTCAAAATATCCTAAGTCAACGCCGATTTTTGAAATGTTAAACGCAATGACCAATTGACCACCCAAAATATATTTGCCAAATGTAAGACCACAGCTGTATAAATACTAATCCGACCGACCCTTTTCTGTTGAAATATGTAAATACATATTTCATAGTATTTTTAATTTTCGTGGTATTGTTTTGAAAGGGCATAGGGTCGGCTGCGGCTTCGTTACATGCGACGTGCTGCTGTAATATTCAGGCCAGCCCACAATGTTTTATTTAACATAGCTGCGGCTTCAATATTCATCACTTTGTTTCAAGCCTCTTGTGCCTGAATAAAACACCAGACTTTATTATACGGTTGTCGTGGACGGACTTGCTTAAACAATGAGATACAAGCACGTCATCTTGTATCGTCTCGAGTTTCAAGTTTTACCAACTCGACTGCTAAGAGCACTTGCATATTTTAAAATTATGTTCTTAACTTTCTCATAGTGACAGCAGCAATGTTGATCAATTACTGTGTTACTTTCTTACTTTCCATCGCTATTTACATTACTTTTTTGTAGGTATCATTTAATTCGTCACAGTATTGAATTAAAAAATAAATGAAAAAAATATTTAAGAAAAATTCTACTTCCTATACAAAGGTACATCAGCTGAAAGCACAAGTTGTATTTGTCGATAAGTCGAAATATGAATTTTTATCATATTTCGACCTATGTTTCTTGTGGAAAGTTACTCGGTTTCGTGGGCTAATTCACATCCTTTATTTTCGCTAACAAACTTAAAGTCACCCAATATTGACCTATAGCAAGTCGTATATTAGATAAGAGTTATAAATTCTAGGGTAATACATTATGAAGAAAAGAAGATGAACTGACATAATATTTATTTATAAAAATGATCTTTATATGTATAAAAACGATACTTCTATAGGATCTATCACAAATCGCTCACTCGTAGCTCTCCAGCTCATCGATAAGTTTTTGTCAAGCTGTTCATATTGGGTATGTAATCTATTCCTACCCTAATACGATAAAGACTTGAGATATTCTTAATTAAGGGACCATATTTTTTGTTATCTGCGAAACTTCTTTCTAATCTCACCTTTTAGTCATCCAAATATAAAAGAAAGTGTTTAGTGTCGTATTTAAGTCCGTTTAACTTCTAAGTGTGGCATTGCGTCACAAAGTGAGAGAAGCGTTAAAAACGTTAAAACTTCAGTATAAAACGTGAGAGACGGCATAGATAGCCATTACTGAGAGACTAGTTTTTCAACCATTCTCTATCTAAATGATCTTTGAAATCGTGCCAGTGCACTTAATTTCAGTCAGTTTTTATCCGCTTCGCTGATTTAAATTTTTATAAGGGTTCTTGTAATGAATTATGGCCTTCCCTGTAATTTTTTTAGACTACGAGGCGGTGATGTTTAAGTTGTAATATTTTTAATTAAAATTTAAAATTTTTCTTTGCGGTTTTGTCATTAACATTAATATAGGGGTGAAAATCAAATCTGAAATGGAGTTCAATAGTTTTGTGAATCGACGAAGAGTTTATAGAGCTAGGCTAAAACTGGAAGATTTTATGTTTTCATTCAAATCTGAATTTTCAATATAATTATAGACTAACGCCATTATTCTTATAAGCTACTAGAGGATACCCGGAACTTCGTTCCCGTGGGAATTTGGTCCTTTAACTGAGTTACGTAATAGTTTACGTATGCAAAAAACTTATTCTAAAATAGACCGAAATGATATTTGATCGTGTGTCAAGCTTGCGGCGAACAGTTCCACACATATACATTTTAGCATAACTATTTAACGGGATACGTAATAAAGAAGTCAGGTCGAGAGTCATGGAGCAAAATGGATATTTCCCGGGACAAAAGCGGCGCCGGTGGCTCAGTGTACGTGACCACACTATTCAAGTTCCGTGCGTCGGAGCATTGAGCTGCCCGGGACGTGTTAATAATTACTGTACACATTTTTAACCTCCGACTAATAAAGGGGGGTGTTATAAGTTTGACGTGTTTATCTATGTTTCTGTGTGTCTGTCTGTGGCATCGTAGCTCCTAAACGAATGTACCTATTGTAAAGAGTTTTTTTTGTTTGAAACCTGACGTGATCTACATGGTTCTTATTTATAAATTTCTTAGTTCAGCCATTTAAAAATTTGTAAGCTATAAATGTCGTGGGTAATGTAAAATTTTAGAGTAATCAACCCCTTCATTGTGATGTGTGTTATTGTAGGAGTATTCCTGTTTTCTACTCCGGTCGGGGTACCATTTACCGTTAAAAGCAAATGTTGTTCTTAGGTCAATGTATGCCCCGAAGAACCCACGACACAATGGAAACCTTAGTGTGAGCTTTTGAAAGTTTGGAATTCACTATTTATTATGCCACTCTACCCTAAAATTTGGAAGTTCTTGAACTTGGAATAGTTAATTACCACATTAAATTTGGAACATTATTGATCATAAATAATTTTAAAGCGCTAAAATAATTTCAAAATCACTCTTATTCTTACTTTGATTGCTAACATCTATTTCACTTCTTACTGAACCGCAAACAATTAAGAAACCGAAACTAGTCCGCCTTGAGCAAGCTAAATGCAATAGATATCAGGGACTCAGCCAAAATGGCCGCCTGCCACGGCGTAGCCAGACCGCAGGCACTTAGACGACGTAGCTCGTAGCAGCGAGATTCGTAGACACGTAGCGCTTTCGTAGCAAATTGGGGAATTTATTGCAGGTTCCTGTGAGTCATGAAGATGTATGACTGAAATGCATTGAATTGTTAGGGTGATTTTCTGAATTGAAAATGAGTTGTCGTTTGGTGATAGTTACCATTTGGTGTCGGTCACGAATAACACCACCCAATCTCTGCTATGGGTCGTTATTCTGTAAACTGGACGTAAAGCTTCTTTGAATCAGAGGTTATTACAATTGCTCGAAAACCCTGTTTCAATCAGAAAATATAAGTATTTACTTTGGCAATTCAGTTATGTTTTGTTTCTTACTTTTACGTAAATTTTTAAGAACAAAGGCTCAAAACCGTATTAGTCTACTTTCCTAACTAAGTAAATCTTATTGTGAGCCTTTGAATATGTGACTTTTGAACTTTTTAAAAGCCATAAGCCCATAATATACACACATATACACGTAGTACATACACACTGTAGCAGGTACTTCGCGTTACTTTTATCACAGAATGAGAAAAAGTAAAAATTCCGACAAGATAAATACGGGGAAAATAGTAAATACTATTTCCTTTCCCGAAGTACCCGCGACACCCTATAAATCACAGTAACACCTAGCAGTGTCAAAATAAAAGTGCCTTCGTAAGGAGGGATTGGTCAAAGGTGAAAGGAATTCGGAATAAGCGGCGGCAGATCAAAGGAACGGGCACAAAGCGGCGCCGTTTGAGGTCTTTCAATCGAGACTGCCAATACTGAGGAACTTCGGATTCTCTATCCAGGCCTTCTCAAACTTAGTTTTTTTTCTTTTTTACAATTCTTTTTTGCATTATTACTCATGTCACTAATTTTTATTATTTTATTGAACGTTTTCCTATGCTTCTAGGTCCTAGAATCTAGGACATCCACTTCAGTTTCTTGTCAAATTACAACGAATTTAGATTGCAGTTTTGATTCACTGATTCTACATTCATAAAAAACAGGGTATAATGTAATAAAGTAGGTACTTGACGCTATAACTTATATTTTTTAATCTACACTAATATTATAAAGAGGAAAGATTTGATTGTTTATTTGTTTGCATTGAATAGGCTTCGAAACTACCTACTAGACCGATTTGAAAAAATCTTTCACCGTTACAATTCTACATTATCCCTGATGAACATAGGCTACCTAATTTCCCAGAATCACCACGGGAACGAAGTCCCGGGCGGAATACTAGTTTAATATATGTCTAAACAAACGACGTTATCCTTGAAGAGCTACCTTCAAACCGATAACATCAAAAGAATTTTGAAAAGAAAGACAATGTTGACAAGTGACAAAAATGTGAATCGCCTGCACAATAAATAAGAGTTTCTTCTTTACTAAACTTGTTTTTCAATATTTCTCAGTATAAAGAATTCACACACTTCTATCTTTATTCTTATGTTATATTGATATTTAAAAAAACTTTTCAAGTCTGTGCGAACGCAGTTTGGCACCGACTTCAAACAGATCAATAGGTACTTCGAAGCACACTGAATGATCTTGTCTTTATTTTTCGCTGTTTTAAAGTCGGTGTAAGTTTATTTATTTTTACATTTTAAGTATAAATAATAAAAAGTACACGAGACACTTTGTAAGTGCCTATTAAATTCGAGGTTTGCCGTCGATTTCCGTGTAATTTAATCTTGACTTAGTGACGAGGGGACCACTAGTTTGAAAAATGACCAGTTTTGAAGATGATGAACCTGGAGTAAATCTAAATATTTTATTTATATAAAAAAAAATATTTTGAAAATCGGTCCACAAACGGTGGAGAAATCAGTGAACATACATAAAAAATATACATGCAATCGAACATAGAACCTCCACCTTTTTTGAAGTCGGTTAGAAACTGAGAATACTGTAAGTTTTTGCCAAAATTAAATTAATTAGAAAAATACTATCGGGACACATATGCCCGCCCCACTTTGAGAAGCTCTGCTCTAATCGATAGAAAACGAACGCCCAACAGTTTTACTAAATTGCTAACGTATTGATACCAGCAGTTCTCGTAGAGAAATGGAGATCTACTATTGAAAAATTCACAGGTAAAGAGAGTTATCGCCCAAATCTAGTTCAATTGTATTAGTGAAATATTACCTTCATCTCTCTTATTTTGGCGTGGGAAGTCTAAACCACTCTGTGAACTTCTTTACTTTACTTCTATTGAAGCGTCTTTAAATTGCTTAGCGAAAATTAAGGATGTGAATCAGCCCAGGAAACTAAAAAACTTTTCCAAGGAACATGGTTGAACTATGTTTTTTTTAAATTTGTATTCTAATTTTGCCTCTCTTTGCAAATTATGCGATGAGCTGATTTGTCTTTGTCAGGGAAATCGATTTTTTATTTAATTTCATGAAGTTTCACTGGGGAAAGTTGTTCAGTTTCATAGGGAGAACCACGCCAGAACGTTTCGTTACCTAATTTAAAGTCACCCTGTATAATTTATCGTGTTTATACGAGTGCCTTCTAGAAGAAAATAATCGTACACAAAAGTGCTTTCAAACTACGTGTTATTTATGTTGTGGGAAGCAATATATCATCTTTTTAGACGAACTAAAAAACCTAGTAAGGAAGTGGCGCACGTCTTTTGTTTCAGGGTCCAAGCTTCGCGTTGTTGCTGAGGTTTAATTATAGGGAGAAAGCGTAAAAAATACTGATGGACGATAATTATCGATAATTTATTTCAGCAGGCCTAGTACGACCTCCGACTAGTGTTGCAAAGGACTTTAGGCTTTTAGCCCTTATTTTAAGACTAGACTGTTAAATAAAAAGCCTAGTAGGCTAAAAACCTATAAAGCCATTTAGTACTTGCGGTTAGGCTAGGGTTAAGCCTATTCAAGCCTTTTGGTTACAAGCCTAAAGGCCTTAAAAAGGCCTAACCTCGTTCAAGACTAATTTAATAAAATAAGACGCTCAAAAACCCTATGAAGCTCTTAGACCTTTAGGCTACACATACAACCAGATGGGTGTTGTAAGAGGCGACTAAGGGACTACTACAGTGATACACAATTTCAGACAGTCCCTCAATATTTGTCAAACGAGGCGAAAACAACCGTTCTTTATGGCCGATATCATGTGTAAATTTTATGTAGTTCCAATAATATTACATACATACGTATCGAATTGATAACTCCTTTTTTGAAGCCAGTAAAAAGGCTTTTACTAAAAAAATAAAAATAAAGACTCCAGTCCCAAAAAGCCTACTACTTTAAAAATGGCTATAAGTTTTTTAAAATGACGAAGCTTTCAAAGCTCTATTTTACTGGTCTAGTCCCAAAAAGGACTCGATAGGCTGAAATTTAGGGCTAAAAGCCTAAAGTCCTTTGCAGCGCTACCTCCGACAAACTCGCGCGTCACGTTACATCGATGAAAATTCACGTTGGAGGGCACCGCGCAAGGGCTTACTCGCCCTCTGGCGTTGCTTTTTGACATTTGGTCGTGTTGTTTTTACGTCGCGCTCGTTAAATTTCTCAATTAATGTTTACATTTCCCTTATGATGCTTTTAACTCATGTTGGGTCATTTTTGTACTGTAAAACAAGTAATGGGAAAGGAGTGAGTTTGTAAAAGGAAAAAGTAACACATTTGACCCAGGGGTCATTTTCAACCCATTAAAAAACAATTCCCACTCCTACCTTAAATATTAAAAAAATATCGCAGACCAAAAATAGTTCGTGGCATATATGGGGGATCAGTCTAATGTTCAAGTACCCATGTGTGTGAGTAGTGACAATTATTTTTATCCGCCTATGATGATACCAGCATCACAACTGAGCTGTGCCACACGCTGAATCAGCCATCAGGGCTTTTTTGCTTACACGGTATATTTCAAATTCAAAGAATTTTTGTGAGTTGTATTTGAACTACTATTATGTATGTACGTCTCGGTAAGAATTCTATTGGTAATTTGTAATGTTCTGTTTGAGTAAATAAATGAGTTAAAAAAATAAAAACATAACAATTATATTAACTCACCATCTGTAATAAATTTACATTTCAGGTCGTAGTAACATTACTACTACATATTTCAAAATCTTTTCCTTCACTATGTCTTGCAAATCCGCGTCAGCGTTTATTTCGCTGTGGCGCTGAGCTTGGCTGAGCGCTTGTAGGTACTCATCAATCATTTTTCGGCGTTCAATTTTTCGTCCATCCTGCCCACAGTCGCGGATTACCGGTATAACTTTTGCAGTCAATATTTTTTTATAAAACGTCACTCACTTTGAAAAAGCTATTATACGAAAATGTTGGAAAAGAATAAATAAAGATTTTTTTAGGCAGTGTGTTATTTTTCGCAAGGTTTGAAAATTTGTGCGTTTTAGTAGCTGTGTTACTGGGTCAATCAATACCGACTGATTTTAAGCTGTCATTAAAATGTTCTTTAACTAATTCGACCTATTCATAGGTTTTCAAACTGTGTTTGCGCATGTTACACGCAGTGTATAATTTATTACTAGTGAGCCCGTTACGGTCTTACTGTTTATCATAGGTTATAAGCATACTACGCAGTGTGAAAGTATTTTTAGTAAAGCTACATTTACACATGCTGATTACTAGCACGAAAGCATGCCGCTATTGAGCAATTGCTACGTAGTAGTATGTGTGTCGAAACATTGCTAATAATGAGCATGCTCATTTTGAGTTTGCTCAAAAATCAACGGTCGTTCGATTTTTTGGCATGCTACCTACAGCGCGGGTGGCGGGGGGTTGTGCTTTTAGCGCTTTAAGCATGTGTATGATGGCTTTGAGCACGCTTATTCAGGAGCATACTTAAAGATAAGCATGCTTATTGCTAGCAAATGTAGACTGCTCATAAGCATGCTCGTATTGGGCAAACTCAATAGCACGCTTTTTAGCATGCTATGTATCTTAAGGCCGTTACATTTAAAACACAGGTTAACAGAAAATCTTAGACGGAATCTGTACTATATGCGGTGAGAAGCTTATATTTGATTAGTTTCCACATGGGACTGCGTAGCGTCCCATTTGGAAAACTATGTAGCCTATGTCATCTGTTGATAAGCGAGCTTTCTATTGGTAAAATAATTTAATAAATTGTTTTAGTAGGTAGTTCCAGAGATTACTTCTTACAAAAAACTCACCAACTTTGCCTCTTTATAATGTTATTATTGACGTAGGCTAGTATTATTATAATTGTAATGTAATGCAACGTGAGTCTGACTGTACATAATCCGGTCATTTCCCGCGCGGCCATGAATCACAGCCGGCAAAATTTATTGTTTTAGCTCCACGACTCGCAGGCACGCATCGCCCTTTTATTACGCTACCCGCACTTTATTTACAACTATATAACAGCGTCATTTACTACCGGAATATATTACTAATAGTTATCATGCACACATGAATAAACATGGTTTCTAACTCAATACATTTTCACACGGCAGTAAAAAATTCTCGTCGCTTTATTTTCAGAAATTGTCACTTCCTTTCATTTTACAAGATGTTTTAGTACAAAGTAGGTTATATTTGTTGCTTACTAAAAGTAGAGATTAGTTTAAAATGTGAAAATGTGTGACGATGGCTGATGGACCAGTCAGTGTTGAAAGATCTGTCCTTATCTTTAAAATCCTGCTAATATTATAAATGCGAAAGTTTGTAAGGGTGGATGATTGTTACTCCTTCACGAATAAACTACTGGACGGATTTTGATAAAACTTTGCAGTAATATAGCTCACACATCAGAATAACACATAGGCTACATAATTTCTAAATTATTACGAGAATTACTAAATTATTAAAGTTATCTGATGTCAAAATAAGTTAATTGCTAAATTTTAATTGTTTATTTGAATGTTAACTTTTTTTCGTATAATTCTCAACGAACCCTTTCCTTTGATACCCAAAAAAAGGAGTGAAAAATAAAAAATAGTCCACGACCTTGAGCGATCCGCCATACCTGTATCTAACCATTATCATCCAAACTATAGACATGTTAGCAAAATTTCGGTTGAGTGTATTACAATTCAGTTACAAGATTTGACCGAAGCAAACATACATTAAGTATTACTGCAAGTCTATAAAAAGCTTGTAATTGACACTCATTGAAAAATTCAAAGCAGAGCGTGTCAAGTCTGTAAAGCCTTTTCTTGTTAAGAGAAATGTAGAAGGCTTTGAAACTAGGCGTTTTTTAACGCACTAGCAGTTTCCGCATGCAAAAGTAGGGGTAGGGTTGAATATAGATGTATCAAAGCTCTTGTCGAGGCCGCTTTTCTTCTGCGACGCTCATTGGCACACGGAAACTGGCACGATTGTGATACTTAGCTCTGTCTATAAAATGTTGTTTTTGTTCCATTTTTACATAAATACATACATACGCTCACACCTATAATTCCTATCGGGGTAGGCAGAGTTTTAAAACCACTTGATGCTATGTTTGACATAAATTCAGAGGGTTATTAAATGAAAGATTATGTATAGTGATAAGAGGTTGTGAACCTTTCGCCCACAGTACAGCAAAACCCTAAGGTCCCACTTACAGACTTTTACAATATGCCTGGGAAGAGTAGTAGGAAAAAAAAGTTAAAAAAAGTAGGCAGCTGGCACATTCGAAGTTTTGTCTTTACTCCCACTCCACCGTAGAGGTCCTATTTTAGTCAGTAATAAAGTTATTAATAAGCAATAAAGTTGGCGATACCCAATATTGTTCTAGAAACTGAGTTTCCATTTCAAAAAATCCTGATCCAATTTAGCAGTACTATATATTTGTGTACTTTTTTCAGTGATTGTGTTTGTATGATTTGGGTTTTTTACGAGACGGGTGGGGCGGGGCTGGTCCCAGAGGTCGGTAAACAAACATCCGTAGCCGGATTTACGAGGCATGCCCGCGGGATATGTCCAGTCCAGTACACTAGACGATAGCCAAGGATATGTGCATTTTATATATACATATTGTGTGTACCTACATGTCTATTGTGTGTTGTGTATTCCTCTGTTGTAAGGAAACAATCTGGTTTCAAAGCTTAGCAAGACGGTAGATCGCTGATCTCTCTATATTTTATGGTAAGACCATGGCTTAAGGTATTTAAGATAAATTTTGCTAAAAATAAAATATGATGAGTTGTAGTCACCTACTCAGACTCTTCATTTAAAATTTTGAAAAAAATCAATTTGGATACCCTTGATTACGATTCAGTATTTCGAAGGTTTGTCATCTGATCTCCGTGTCCCTGGAAACCTGACAGGTTGAATCATAAATTGATATTCAGTCTGCAGGTTACCTCAAGATGTTTTTCCTGAACTTACGAGTATTGGTAAGTGTGCTAATCAGTGCCAAAAAGTAAATACCTACATTACTCTAGAAAAGTCATTGACTCGTGGAGGCGAATCAAAATTTTATTATGCCACTGACGTTATTAAAATTACTAAGAGTGTTAAATTATATTAACATCAAAAATAGCATTCCTTTTAATACTCATCGATTTCCATTTATTTGAAAACTATTCAAACAAATTCCAATATATCTCCATTGGGGCATATTTGAACATTCAGATATTCCTAGAGAGCACTAGTGGAAATGTATTGCACTGGCTTTCAGGAAAGCAAACATTATGTAGTCTGTGTGCAATAATGTTATGTTCGGCCCCGTGGGTATTATACCAAAGCCGATTGCAATCGATTCTAGGTATTAGGCTATTTGCCTACATTAAAATATGCTATAGGTATTACAGTATTAAAGACCAGTGAACATGTCTTGAGGAAATGTAAACTAAGACAGCGGTCTTCAAAGTTTGCTCCGCGGAACCTTAGATTAGAGCTCCGCAAGGCCTCTTTGGGGGACTCTGTGAGTAAACTAAAAGAGTAATGGGTTCTGAAAATCAAAATGCGTGCCTAGGAGAATAACATGATTTCTCTATCTATTTCAGTTTAATATGGAACTGCAACCGCCTAAACTTTCAGCCATGAGCTAGACTAACAGTTCAACTTAACCAGTTATTTCATTATTTAAGGGCTCCGCCAAATATTTAGTTTTTCAATAGCGTAGAACTTTTAAAAATGCCTGCTACATACTTGTCACTCAAGTCTACACTTTACAAGCCGTCTACACTTTACAAGCAAAAAATAAGAAAGTTATGAATAGATGGATGCTTGTTTCTCCTTCATACTGAAAGGATTTTGATGAAGTTTTGCAGTAATATAGCTTAGACATCAATTTAGCTTTAGATATCAGATAACATTGCGTAGCGCCAAAATAGGTAACTAACGAGAACTCCTTCACGAGAACTTTAGACATTTCCGAAAAAACATTTTTGATAGATTCCACCATTTAAGTATTTCCTAAGCTGTCCCTTACACTATGTGCACGACATATGTACGTGTAGTGTAGGTTCCTAACTACCCTAAAATGTAGTTTTTATCTTATTTTCATCTCATTAAAACCGACATCGCTGAGGCTTGTTATGCTAGGGCGTCTAGTTGGAATGTTGGTAACAAGTTGTTTGTAGTACCCGAGCAGCCTCATTCAAATTTTTGTAATTGCAGGGGAGGCTCCGACAAAAGTAGGACAAGTTAAGTACAGGAAGCGGATGTTGTGCCGCCATTGTTATAATAACAGTTCCGCTTTTTTAATTCATGAAGTGTTCCCAGCGATTCTCCTAAAATAAATGATTGTTTTTGTAGGAAATGATTTTCTTAAAAGCTAAGGCGGTGTTTGTTTTGAAATTGAATTCAATTTGTTTTTGACGAAATTATTGCGTAGCAACGTTGAACAAAAGTGAACAGTGTTGAAAAATTAAACGTATAACTATGTTTTCGCAAACAGAAAACTGATCATCGTACTAGTACCGCTGTACCGCGCCTTATTATAGGCTAATGGCGCGGTACAGCAATAATAGTTACACTATAATAATATTAGCATTACTCTTACTAAAAATACAGTAAGTTCTTATTGTTTTTTTTTGTAAATTGATAGCGTGTCTGTCAATATATTTAAACATATTGTAGGCAAAAACCATGTGGTACAAAGTTAGATATCTCTTCGTAAAGTTTGATCTATTTTTGTATAATAATGAAAAATAAATTTCTTTTTTCCCGTAAATAAAAAGAAAATATTATTAAGAAAAGTAGAACAATTTAACTGGTGTTTTCAATTTAACTGCTCGCTCTTTCCTCTGACGTCGCAATGAATGGCTCCAATTCTTTTATGTAGCCCGTGCGCAATGAAATATTGAAATTTATTCGTTTTGTAAAACTTTAAAATGCAAAATACAGAAATTAATTAGTGTATTTTTTCGTGGTCATTTAACAACTTATCCCATTATTCATAAACGCAATTTAAAGTAATAAATAATAATAAACGTTACACACTCAATCAAAGGCCCACACTAAGGTTTTCCGTTTTGTCGTGGGTCCCTCGGAACACACATAAAGACAAACACAAACACCCATGACCCGAGAACAAACGTCTGCTTTTTACACAAATATTTGCCCCGACTGGAAATCGAACCCAGGACCCGTCGATCAAGAAGCAGCGCCACTACCACTCGAACAAACCGGTCGACCAAACCGACCAAAGTGAAATGACAGTTAAACTCCTTGCGGGAGCGTGTAAAAACTTGTTTTTGAATGATGCCGCAAGTCTCTTAACTGTCACTTAATTTTAAATCACCTTTTATGAATAAAGAGGTTATTAAATAGGTAATGATTGACCGCATAAAGTACAGCTGCCAAAAATTATAAATGAACATCCCTCGGACCACATTCTGGTTACCGAAAAGAATGTCTGAAGTAGTACCTTTCGTTTAATAAATTACACCCAAAGTGTAATTTACTTGAACTGAACTCTTAAGCCCTTTATACCAGTAGATTATAATGATCTGTCTAAGAGATTATATTCACTGAGAGGGTTCTGAATACCCGAATCTCTACCTAAGATGACCCCTTTCGTTGGTAATTAATATAACCTCACGTTTAAGGCTTACATACCAGTAGGTAACATACCTCGGCTGGGTTAAACAAGAACATGATATGAGGGTTACCCAGGTCATGAAACACTCTTGTTATATTATACTTACTTAGAAGATTTATGAATATTAGTTGTAAACAGGGTGATATTATGATGATGAATTGTTTGCTATGCCTTTCTCTACACAAAGTAAAGCATCGACGAATCAAAAAGGATTAACAGATGAATTATTTCCTAAACATTCATAAAGGATAGCAAGTATTGTTTAGCGTCATTCTTCTTTCTTTATTGTACACACACACACATATAAATACAGGGCTTTACGTAAATCTCTTTCAACTTCTCGGGTGGTTAATCAGTCCAACGAAAAAAAAAATTGAGTTCCTATACAAATTGCGCTAATGCTGATGAAGTTTGTATGGGAACTCAACATTTTTTTTACGTAATTTAACCTATTATTGATTTCTACCCGAGAGGTTGAATAGTAGATTGTTATTCGAGGGTGGAGCGAGGGCGGCTATAGTCCGAGTAGGAATTGATTCTTTTACCCGTGTTTAACACTCTACTTTTCATTTCGAATATGAGGAAAATAAAACTAGTTGTTTATCTAAACTATTTATTGATAATATATACACATCAACACGGTCCAGGGATATTGCACGATTTTTCATACAAAAGAGGTCTGTTTGAGAAGCTACAAAAGCATACTCGAGATACATGGAGCGCTATAATTTTCAGACGAGTAAGTGCTAAACCTGAATTTTCAATTCTAATCAATAAATTTTATTTTACTTGAAATTTGTGAAAACGTGACGAAAATGAAAAGAAAAATTGCGTAAATTCTACTATTTTCATACAAAAAGCAGGAAAAAACTGCATTTTCGTTTTCGTTTGCGTCACGTTTTCACAAATTTCAAGTAAAACATTTTTTTTACTACAATAAAAAATTCAGGTTTAGCACTTAATCGTCTGAAAATTATAGCCCTCTCCATGTATCTCGAGTATGCTATTATAGTTTCTAAAACAGACCTCTTTTGTGTGAAGAATGATGTAATATCCCTAGACCGTGTTGATGTGTGTATAATAATATTAGTAGTACCTATTTTTTTGAATTCCATCACAGATACATAACAGATTAGTATCCCGCCAATTTATGTCGACTTTTTTTAAAAATATGGAACTCGTTGCAGCTTATTCCGCTCAAAGAAGTTTGCGCTAAGTTCACACTGGCTGTTTAGAAACTCACATGGCCGCAGCATTTTTTTAATTAGTATTTTTTTACATAAAACTATTCAAAGCTAACAGCAGTTCTATTTTTAAAGTTCATTCCGGCCCTTAGGTGGAAAGTAATTTTTATGAGTTTTTCCCTCCCTATGGAGGGAAGCAACATTTTCCACCCAATAATCAGATCAAAATAACACTACTTTCCGAGCATGAGAAATGAAAAGAGATTTACCTAAAGCCCTGTATTTAATTACAAGTATAAGAGAAAAGACATGTACAACGGCGAGTTTAACTCAAGCGAATGAGTCCTTCAGCCAACCTATCGGCAGATTGATTTGGTAAAGCTTAGCTAAGTAACTTAGATTCATTTATACGTACTTACTATTTTATTATTATAATCGTACTTTTTCAGTACTTTCACTTAAGTGTTACATTAATTTTCAATACAATATATGTAGTAAATGAAATAAAAAAGCACCAATTGCCTGCAATTTTGTACATGACAAAATAAAATACTTTCGTCGACTTTAAAAAAACAAGAGAATCGTTGCGAATTCTGAAAATTTCCATTGTCATTCAAATTAAATTACCTCGCATATTTTCAAGGAAAGTGTCAGAGTTATTTTTGAGGAACATTTTCGCCGTTCCACCGCCGAACAGTCTATAACCGTTCGACTCTTGTGACATGAGTAGAAAATGAAAATGTGAGCTGTCCTTCCAATACCCAACTAGGGAATTGTGATGTGGGTGCACGACAACCAATACAATTTGCCTGCCATGTCAAAGACCATATATTGGCGCACCTATTTCAAAAGCTTGATGTTTTTAGAAGTATACGGGAAGAACTTTGCAAGCTTTAGGGATAAGACCGCTTTTATTTTGTTAATTATTTGTATTTGTATTTACGTCAGCAATAAAGAGTTAGGTTACACCTACACATTTTTAGGGTTCCGTATCCAAAGGGTAAAAACGGGATCCTATTACTAAAACTCCGCTGTCCGGCCGCGCGGGAACAGGTTTGGGCGGGAATTGAACGCGCTAAAGCGTGCAAAGAGCTCGCATGGCAGGAGCGCTGGGAGAACGCGGACAAGGGGGTTGATCTCAGGCGTTTCTTCCATAGCGTAGCGGGGAGGGTTGATGCCACATGGGTCGAGCCCGATTATGTTGTATCGCAGATGCTCACAGGGCACGGCACGTTCAACGGGAGGTTGCGAGACCTAGGTCTCCGGGATTCCGGAGACTGCCCGTGCGGGGAGGGGTTCCCAGAGTACCGGGATCACGTGCTCTAGGAATGCAGCTTGTACGCTGAAGAAAGGGTAAAGTTGGTTGGGGGTATCAGCAGGGGGGACGAGGCGGGACCGATTTACTTTGGCGACCTTGTGAGCTCGGTGGAGAACTTTGCAAGTTTCAGGGAGTTCTGCTCGCGATGGCACTCTCGGAGATGCGGCATTGGCTAAGAGTTGGAGCGCGTGCAGAGTGTCAAGAGAGGTTGCAGCGTGGGAAGAGCAGCAAGCGCAGCAGGGGAGGCCGGCGACGAAGCTGTGGTAGTGGCGTCATGCCCCAGAAAGGGGAGAGTGAAAAGAGACATCAGGTGCACACAGAAGGTGTGGAGAATTTGTAGGGAGACGAAGATTGCGCGCGTGAAAGAGCCCCGAGGAAGTAGCGCGCGCATCTCCCGACGATTCGGTCCATATAACCGCAAGGGCGGTGAGACCATGGGAAGGAGGAGGGATCTGTCCGGCCGTCCGCCTGTCACCGGGCTGTATCTCATGAACCGTGAAATTTTCACAGATGATGTATTTCTTTTGCCGCTATAACAACAAATACTATAAAATAGAATAAAATAAATATGTAAAGGGGCTCCCATACAACAAACGTAATTTTTTTGCCGTTTTTATAGATAATGGTACGGAACCCTTCGTACGCGAGTCCGTCTCGCACTTGGCCAGTTTTTTTATTCCTTTGAGTTGTGACTTAGAAATGTCGGGACAAATTAATTGAACAAGTCACTTTTGAGCCTTCAAGAAATGTATTTCTTCTTTCACAGAGTTAAAATGTTCTCTCGGAATTAGGCTGAGTTTTCATTCCAATATACTATATACCTACAATGAAATCTCTTAGGAGTAAAAGCTTTTACTTTATCAAATAAAAGCCTGTGATGTCTTCATTTTAAGCAAGATGAAAACACTATTGAAAAGGTTTTTCTATTAGCGGTATTTCAATACAACTTTTCATTTATAGAAATCGTAAGAGTATGGAAAATAAAATAAGTGAGTAAAAACGATGGTACTTCTGACCCGGCGGGAACTTTTCATGTTGTATTCCTGTTTCAATTTTAAAGCAAAGCCTTATGAAAGCAGAAACCTGTAGACTGTTGGAAGAAATATAAAAGTAGGTTCTTGTCAAAGTAAACTGAGGCGTGCGCGGCTTGTTGAGTTTCACGGTCCGATAGCAACTTCAACTGCTTTCAAATAGGATTTTTAAGAATAAATAGTTTAATTATACCTGAGTTGAATTTCCATTCCACAACGTTTGTTTTTTTTTACATTTTAATTTATCCTTTTCGATGGTCATCGAAAGTAATTATTCTTTCGGACAGGTTCAGCGTCGCATGAAATTTATCGAAATTGGTAATGTTAACCGTACACGGCCGAACGACTTTTAATTTTAGTATACTTTCCTTTTTTAAATTTTTCTATTTTATATCTTTGAAATATGTACAGTATTAACCTATGCATCTTTTAATGTAGCAGAAACCATTCATTTTCTTTAAAACCTGTTCCATAGAAATTTTACATCTTTAATTTATCGGAGTCGACACTAATAGTATCTTAGTGTTGTACCTATAGTGTACTAACGGTGTACCATTCCATAAGTTCAGATAAAATATAACAAACGATGCATTTGTTGTAGTAATTATGAACACTCATCATTCATAATTACTACAACAAATGCATCCTTTGTTTTATTTTTACTGCAAATAAAGATTACTTTTACCTTAAATTCCTTTTAATCAGCGGCGTGTCCATTGACAGAATGAAAGAGCCTTTGTGTAATCAAAGTGAGAATCAGAATGCGAGGAAACAAATCAGTCATTCGATTTGAATCATCAATCATGGGACGCAGTCGTTAGGACCAGGAAGCTTGGGGTACATTGTATTGTCGCAATCAATGATATTTTTCGAAAAGAGAGTGCAAATTTTTCTCTGAAGTAAAATGTTGCATATGTTTGTATACAATGATAAACAAATAACAAAAAACTCTCAGATTCTGATATGATGGCCGTGTTCTACTTCACATTGCTACCAGTTTAAAAAAATAATATTTAGTAGTGTTTTCCAGTTAGTTAAAATTAAGAATGTAAGGAATGAAAAAACTTTTACTAAGGATGAAAGTAGAAAAAATCTTGCCCGTCCTCTTGTACGACCAGCTGATGTCCTTATTTAGTTTGAAAAGTGGTAGTTTTTCAGTTTTACCCTCAGAAAAGTTTTAAGGGTAGAGCTATGCCTAATTATAATTCAAACTGCACGGCACGGCAAAATTTTATATATCATTGCCCTATATGTTCCTAGTGATGCTAGAAGCTAGAAACATAGGAGATAATGGTAAATATGGTAATACAATTTTAAGGTTCGTTAACTAAGGATAATCAATTTTAAGTTTTAAAGTGTGAATCACTTTATAGAAAAATACAAAACTCTCACTGCTTTGTGTGTTGATTTTATTGACCATCCTTTTTTTTTTGCTTTATTTTCTATCTTTTCTATTCAAAATCCTTGTTTAACAGGCTCCACTCTACCTTTTTCAAATTCTATATTATTTTTTGAGTCTGTTACAATGGTGGAGTCGCCATAGAAACCAGTATTTGAGGTATTAATCGTGTTAACTTCACTCATTACCCCCGCCGTCCCCACTTGACACCCTCGTCGAAACTTTGTTTAATCTACTTACGTACTTGGTATTGTTTGAATTTAATGATTCTATCTGTAGCTAGGTATGTCTTGCAGCCTGAAAGGACACAGATTAAAGGGAGCTTTTAGGATAATTAGTGGAAAACTGAAAGGATATTTACTTGAGTATTTCCGTAGTACAGTGAAGCGCAGATCAAGCTTTATACTCTAGCTATGTTTTGTACTGTTCTTATTTTATTATTATAAAGGAAAATGTATGTCCTAAAAAGTGAAGAATTATTTCATTTTCTTGAGTATATACTGTATATTGCATAATCTATTTCACGTCGAAGTGTAATTAATGTTTGACAATAATTTTTATTCTTCAATAATAAAATTTGATTTTTTATCGTGTTATCTTCAGAGTTAAATGTAATATTTAAAGCTCTAAAATTAAATGTTGTATAACCCCCGACATTTAGGACCTTACCACAAAAAATAAAACAAACTTAGACCATGTTTAAAAATGGATGTATGGACATAGATTCCTTTGCCTTTCCCGAAAGGGATAGGTAAATTAAACAACAACGAAATGACATTAAACCATGGATCTAATACATCAGGATAGAAATCTTCGAGCTCAAACGCGGGCTGAAGAAGAGATAGAGCAACGAGGCAGAACGTCTCGTTCTAGTAGGGTGACAATGCGATTACTCGTATTATAATTTTTTTTTTGGGAGTGCAAAGTATACGTAACAGACAAATACAGGCTTCCATTTAAGGATAGAAGTTTTCCTGTAATTTTATTTTTATATAAAAAACCATCAGCAACATTTACGTTACTACATTTTTGTTATGAAACACCAAATTGTATGATAATATAAAAGGAGGACACAGAGTAGTGGACATCGGGAATGTATTTTTTTAAATTATAAGATGGGTTAACTCTTGACCTCAATCTTGACCAAGGTCATAGATGAGGTCGACGATGGAGCGAGTTAACCCAGAAAACGCCTATAAGGCACCGGTACTCCCACGCACCGACGGAACACAGCAAGCTGTTTGGCGTTTGACTTCGGTAGGAGGGTAGTCGCGAACCAGGCGGCCCTTTACAGAGCCTACCACACCGCATCAGACCATAGGACAACACCTCAGATTCATAAAAAATGAGGTGTTGTTGCCTGAGATGGATTAATAGGAGGCAGGTCTCATTTGTGTTTCCTAAGTCGCCTCTTACGACACCCACGGAAAGAAATGGGGTGGTGTTATTCTAAGCCGATCACCACACGGCACAAAGTTGTGTAGTTAGGTTGCGAAAAAATAAAACAAAAACTCACCTTTCGTCTCATCTTATAATCAAATCATTAAAACATGCTTTTAAATTAATTTCAAAACTTTTCCCATGAAAACATTTTCCCCAAGCAATCCATATTGGATTTTTGTAAAATTGGAGTTTTATGCTTAGAATTTGGTTTTTCCTATTTTATCTAACGGACCTTAGTTCCATAGGAGCCCGTTTAGTTCCATAGGTATATATAAGTTAATTTTGATCTTATGTTATTTTTTATTAGAAACTATTAAATAATAAATTTCCCCTTTCACAGAATAGAATAGAAAAAATCTTTATTTTATAGGATAATCAGGATGCCACTTAAAACAAGTCAAGATTACATGAAATACATACAAACAAACATTAAAGGATTTAAATACATACCATACATACGCATTCGTTCTATTGATCCTACTGACTCTACGCCTATTCGCAAAGGTGCAGTCTTCCCCAGAGAAGAACAGGCAAGAAACTCTGAGGGTGTTCTTTTTAATCGCATTACAAATTTCCCTATTTTCTAATTTTAACTAATTCTGAAATAACTCTAAAGCTGAGCAGTCATTCCCATGGCTCCATGTCAGTTAGGTCATCAGAAATTTTGTAATAGCCCTTTTTGTAAAGTTTTTGTTTAATTACTGACTTAAATTTATCCAAAGGTAAATTTTGAATACCTTCGTTCGTGACCTTGTGGAGACGACTGTCTAGTACTTCCAGTTTATGCTTGGTCCAAGTATTTATATTGTGCCTAGCGCTATTTTTCTTAAACAAATGTTCATTTTTCTTCACATATAAAAGATTGTCACATATGTATAATATATTGGGATGCAGAAGTCAGAATATTTATTTCTTTGAATATTTGTCTAAGAGACATTCTAGGTCTCATTTGATAAATCATGCGAATAGCCCTTTTCTGCAGAACAAAGATCTTATTGATATCCGCAGCATTACTCCACAGTAAAATGCTATATGACATTAGGCTGTGGAAGTGAATATACGGTTCTCGCGGTTTCAACGTCCGATAATTGACAGATTTGTTTAACTACGTAGGCTGCTGAACTGAGTCTGCTCGCTAACTTATCAATATGAGGACCCCATTGAAGCTTTGCATCAAGAGTTATTCCTAAGAATAAAGTAGATTCCACAACGTCCAGTTTTACATTCTTAACCTGTACATTGGTATTAACCTGTTTAACATTGGGCAAGGTAAACTTAACACATCGTGCCCCTCGGTGGAGACATTGTATGGGCTGATGAGAGTCAGAGAGATATTTGTTATACATGAGTGCAAAGTTGCTTTTAACCGCGTGCTCAAATTTGATGACCGACCAAACGAAGGATTCTAAAATTGGATCACAAGCGCAGCGAGTGCTACAACAATTAGAATTCTGAGTGTTAGCGAGAGAATCAAAAGAGCACAAGGTCAAAAATCGTGGCACTCGAGTCTAACACGTAACTTTTAATGAGGTAGTGGAAAATGAGGTAAGCTTCCAAAAAAATCCCATAGATGGTGCTGTTTAAGAACGCTACACATTTTCGTAGTTTTCTTCAAAAATAGAGTATTTTATAAAATATCAACTGAAGTTTAAATTAAAGATCTCCCTGATACTATCATTTGGACATGGTTGGAATTTAAAACACTTTGCAATGTTGTATTAAAAACCGATCTTGGATTTTGTTTCGCTCAAAAATCAAAACTAGAAATTGTGACTAGTACTTCTTACCATAGGTCATTCAAATGTCACAAGGTTGAGTTACGATGAAGTTATGTAATAAATATTTTCTTTATCAAGAAAATAGGTAAAGATGAGCCACTGATTCTCTGCCTACCCCCTTAGGAATTACTGACGTGAGCATGTATACAGGTTGAAAAAGAAACTCCTAGCTTTAAATGAAAATCCTGAACCAGTACCTATCACTTACTGAACACTTTTTTTTATTTTTTTTTATTTAATTTTGACATGGTGTCGTTCGGCGCTGAGTCTATTATAGTGTTGGGCTCAGGTATACTTTAAAAATATGTTTTACCATATTAGGGATTTAAAAATATACACGACGTCAACGCGTTTCCGGGGTATATTTTCAAACTGGAAATTCCGTGTTGTGTTATTCAAAATATATCAAAATATACTTCTAAATTCCTTTATCCCTACTGAAAATTATAAATGTAGGTAGATAAGTAAAAGTTGTTTATGAAAAAGCTTAAATTTTCAGTTTAATGGGCCTTTAGTTTAATGGGACTTTAAGTTTAATGGGATTTTAAGTTTAATGTGACTAGTTTAATGGGTTTTGTTTAATGAGACTTTAAGTATAATGGGATTTTAGTTTAATAATGGGACTTTAAGTTTAATTAGACTTTAGTTTAATGGAACTATAGTTTAATGAGACTTTAAGTTTAAAAGACTAAGTTTAATGAAACTTAAAGTTTAATGACTCTATTTAACTTTTTACGTACCTAATGAAAATTCGTTACTCGTTGTCAAAATTAAGCGGGCGTTCTGATCTAAATGAGTGAGTGCGTTGCCGTGTTGCGTTCGGGTATGTTTTCAAATACCTACGCGCGCGTTTAGTAATTTGAAAATATACCCGATATCAACGCGCGCCAGTGACGTCACAGTGTTGGGTAAAGGTACATTTTAAAAAAATCTTGCCTTTTTTCGATTTGTTGTGGCTAGGTATATTTTCCAAATATGCGGTTATTCATTAGGTTGTAACATCCTAAACAATTCAGCAACAAATCAGAACTACCAGATTTAATGCAAGGTCGCTAGGCTTTCAAACTACAAGGTAGGTACAACCTTGTACCTGGCCTAATTATTTTTTTTACATTGTTAAATTACTGTCTTAAATTTCTCTAAAGGTAAACTTTGAATACCGTGACGCAACTTTGAAATTTCACTCTCAACGCGCAAAAAGAAGTTTCATTTCAAATACTCCAAGTTTGAAAAGGATGATGATGCTAACTGTACTTGGACGGGGGCGGTTTGGAATGAGGGCGGAATAAACTAACCCTGGATAGTGAGTGGGACCTGTGAGCGGAGGGTCATGGGTTCGATGCCAGGTTGAGGCCTGTATCACTATACATTCGTCTTTTAATTCGTATTTAATAGTTATCACTTGCTCAGCGGTGAAGGGAAACATCGTGAGGAAACCCGTAAGTCTAAAGGTTATTTCCGAAAGACCCACCAACCCGCATTTTAGGCCAGTGTTGTGGACTATGGCCTGAATCCCCCTTCACTGTTCGAGGGAGGCTCGAGCCACTCGGTGGGGACTTTACATTTAAAACTATAACTGTTAAGTAGTATTTTATAGGTCTACAAAGGTGACAGTTGTAGCTAGAAGAACTTGTATTGTAAATAAAGGCGTCACCATGGAAACCGCGGGCCAAAAGATCTTTGTAGACATGTAACGTGTATTTATGGTGTATTGGTGTGCGAATTCAAAAAAATACAATTTCGCAATAATACATAGTTTTTACCGTGGGAGGAATAGTAGGAATTGCGTTCATTTTGAGTAACTGGCGGGAATTCCCAGCATAAAAGCAAGTTGGCACAAAGTGCCGGCTGCATACAACGGAATTTTTTGTTATCTTTTGTCTAATCTCAACGCTGTTGAGCCATTTTTGTCTTTGTTCTGAATCTTTATGTACTCTGCAATAAAATAGCACAGCATTGTTGAGAACCTTTCTCCGCCAAACACAAGAAATCATGGACAACATAGTAATAGATTTATAAGAAATTATTTTAGCTTACTTGTGAAAAGATATGTTACATCCACCATACGATTCACTTGAACAAGTGTGAACACAACATCTTTCTACCATTTTGTCAGTATTTTAATTTAAAAAACTGGTATAATCCTTGCCGTTACGAATTATTTTTATACGATTTAAAGCATGCCGCCATGACATTACGATGACACTTTACGGGATGCCAGTAGTAATAAATGGTTTGAAAAAAAATTTCGTTTTCTTTTGGTAATTTAGGAAAAGATGACGAAGTTATTATGATTACAATTAATTTACATCAATTTGAACTGAAATTCATTTCAAATGCAACGTATTTCTTCGTTATTAACTTCATTGTCAAAGCCGGACTTTTTTGATTAATGAAGTTTTTTTAAATTGGCAAGAAAAAAGAAAGAGACAATCCGCCTCGCACATCGGTGTCCCTTTCGGGTTCAATAGAGGCTGTCGGAGAAGCAGTCGAAAGTGTACCTTATTGCTATGGAGTTAAGTTTCATATTTCTTAATACGATTTTTCTAAGCAATCGGTCCTTTAAAAGAGAAAGTACTAAGTCCATGCATTAAACAGTTTAAGACATTGTCTGAGTGGCGTAGTGATTATACAGGGTGGCCCACCCAAACCGGTCAGTATGGGGATTTCCGAATATATAAGCGATAGAAGAATATCGTCTAAGGAACCACGATATCGATTTTAGAGAAAACAAAAACTGCATTCATAGATTTTCAAAAAAAATCATACACGACTCGGGAATCGAACTCGGTCATTTAAAAAAAAAGTCATTTTTGTTTTATTGCCATATTGATAGTGTAGGTTGTAAGGAGTGATTGTTGCTATGAAACCTCGTGTCTAAAATTAAAAGAAATTGCTTTATTTGATATTATTATACATTTTTTTAACGAGATAAAACCGACAACTTACATGAAATAATATCAAAATAATAAAAAGAAATTGCTTTATTTGATATTATTATACATTTTTTTTTAACGAGATAAACCGACAACTTACATGAAATAATATCAAAATAATTAAAAGAAATTGCTTTATTTGATATTATTATAAATTTTTTTTAACGAGATAAAACCGACAACTTACATGAAATAATATCAAAATAATTAAAAGAAATTGCTTTATTTGATATTATTATACATTTTTAAAACGAGATAAAACCGATAACTTACATGAAATAATATCAAAAGAATGAAAAGAAATTGTTTTATTTGATATTATTATAATTTTTTTTTAACGAGATAAAACCGACAACTTACATGAAATAATATCAAATAAAGCAACTTCTTTTAATTTTAGACACAAGGTTTCATAGCAACAATCACTCCTTACAACCTACACTATCAAATATGGCAATAAAACAAAAATGACTTTTTTTTTTTAAATGACCGGGTTCGATTCCCGAGTCGTGTATGATTTTTTTTTGAAAATCTATAAATGCCGTTTTTGTTTTCTCTAAAATCGATATCGTGGTTCCTTAGAAGATATTCTTCTATTTCTTATATATTCGGAAATCCCCATACTGACCGGTTTGGGTGGGCCACCCTGTATATTCTTTGCTAAGTGGTGTTTTGATGTTTTGTGGTAAAGCAGTTATTGCTTATAACTTTAAAATGGCTGAACCAATTTTGATCAAGTATAGCTCTCCATCTCGACACGTCAGCTTTCAAAGAAAAAACTACATCTAAATTTGTCTATTTGTTTACATTTAAAGGTCGCGAGTGATAGCCCAGTTGATAATGAGCCGGACTTGTAATCCGGAGGTCGCGGGTTCAAATCCTGGTGCGGGCCTGTACTACTGAATTCGTCTTTTCGGATTTATTTACGGATTTCTAATTATCACTTGCTCAACGGTGAAGGAAAACATCGTGATGAAATCATGAAACCCGCCCGTCCAAGAAAATTCATTTTCGAAAGACGAGCGGTCCACCAACCCGCATTGGGCCAGCGTGGTGGACTATGGCTTAAATCCCCTTTGTGTTTCGAAGGGAGGCCCGTGCCCCTGGTAAGGTAAGGTATGGGCTGGTAAGGTAAAGATCGTAGCGTAAAAGATAGACTCGTCAAACTTATAGCACCCCTCTTTTTTTGTCGGGGGTGAAAAATTACAGGTACCGTAACATCTCTACTGATATAGTTAACAGAGCCGGATTTTGCGTATAATTACATGTAAAACGTTGGAAGCCGTAATCGGTATTCAACGCGACTAATCCCGAAAATAATCCGTGTATTTGGCTGAACACGTTTACATTTCGGAATCGTTTTCAGGCGAGGCTAATATCGTGTTTTATTATGGATTTTGAATACAAATACCTATATTTTTTATGAATAACCCTAGAATAAAAAAAAGTGTATCACCCCCGATATTCTATTGGTTTAACTTTTTAACGGGTAAACCAATTTTTATCTAAAATAGGTGAAAACCATGTCGACTCCGCCAGCTTTCAAGCAAAAAAAATCACAACGGAATCGGTCTATTCCATTCCGATGCCATAGCCAGATACACAGATATACATACATACAGATACACAAACAAACAGATACACACGTGAAACTTATAAAACCCCTCTTTTTTGTCAGGGGTAAAAAAGTTCGGTTGACTCTTGACCAATACATATTTTTTAAACCTTTTCATTGCCATTTAGACTGAAATCTCAAAATACGGGTATTAACTACTTATTAAAGCACGGTGCATTATCGCGTCTCGCACAGACAATGCAATTAGTAAGCATAATGTGTCTTACGAGGCGAGGGTGAAGGACTGCTTCGTCTCAAAAGGGGTCCTTCGGGGCCCCTAAGAGTCCCTAATTAAAAGTGATAGTACTGTATTAATAACCTCTTAGATATGCTCTCTGGAGGGTGACAATGATAAGATACGAGGTTTTAAGTAGCACTCAATGTAAGTTTGAATATGAATAAATATGAGGAACGACTATGAAGAAGTAAAGTATGTATAGTCATATAAATCTGAAAAAAGTATTTTCTATACGTTAATTTTAGTACTTATTATGAATAAATATTTTAAAATTAATAAATAAGGGCTATAAAATGATTCGACGGTATGTATAGTAAAAAAAAATTGTGTTGTGCATTATTGAATGATGGATACTAACAGATTTTAAACAGACTCAAGCTAGAATTAAATCCTAGACTTTCGGTGAATTCCTTGTTATGTACTGTTGAAATATTTTGCTGGGACCATTTTGTATATTTGCACAAAAAACAGGATAACAGCAAGCAGAGGTTTTTAATAAAAATAAAGTAGAGAATGAAAAAAACAACAGCTGCTCTAAACTCAATATTGAGAGCTTTGAACATTCGGCGTTAATCCCTGAAAAACAGCAGGCTAGTTAGATAAGTAAAGCGGGTCACGGGCTCGACTCGACTCTAATCTGTTTAAACTGTGTTCTAGCCAAATAAATCCCATTTAAATTACCGTAAAACTGTCCGTGTGCGGGTAATTGCTGCAATATATTGGACGAACAGTTAATGAAGGAAATAATTAAAATTAAAAAATAAGGTTCCAAGTCGTCCGTACCTCAGTTGGTAGTATCAATATTACATTACCATTAAAATAATGATAATGGTGGGGATATATATGGGCTGGCAAAAAAAAAAAAAACTTTTTCTAAAGTTTTAAATCTATGGTTCAAATTATTGTTATTTTTTTATACAATTCTTTAAAAAAAAGAAGAAGATTTATATTAAGGTTATCCTAAGATTAAATGATAAAAAGCGGGAAGTCTCGATTTATTTATTTATTAATAGGCAAACCAACAGCATAACATATGAATATAAAAATATAATAGGTAACGTTTTCTATATGCAAGCAAATTACAGGTATGCTCATCATTGGCCACACGATGACCCCATGCAAGTATTAACGATATTAAAATAACTACAGACGCAAGGTGAATCTTTTTATCTCATTATGTTAACACTAGAGTACACGCGCGGGCTACAAGTGTAGCCCAGAGTGACATTTTTGGCATTTTTGTCAAAACGATTCGCGCTACAGTGTCGCCATCTTAGGTATTCTTTTAGTAGGAATCTCTGCACCCGTCAGTAGCGTGCCGAGACTCGCGGCGCAAGGACGTCTTCGTAAATTGCCTTTAAAGTTGCGCGGGCTACCCGCGCGAGCGTTCGAGGAACTTCTTCAATAAAGATCTCGTCAAGTTTAAAGGTAAATATATGATTGTTCCTGTAATATACTTATACAAAGTTCATATAATATTAATAATAGGTTATGTTTACGTCATATTAATGTATAACTACATAGTATTTCTATCTTTTTAGACAATTATGGCAACAAATGCAACTAATGAAAAACAGATACAAGAATGGTTGATGGAGGACGATTAAGGCAGCGATAGTTCTAGTTCAAGTGAAAATGAAGAAGTAGAAGATCCTGTGGAACTAAATGTACCCTATCATTCTCCACACGAGTCCGAAAGTGAGCAAGATGGCTCAGAGGTGGATGCGGAACAAGAGATGTCTGACGACGATATTCCTTTGTCAGCTTTGGCCAGTTATCAGTCTCGTAATGGAACAAAATGGAGTAAGGTACCATCGCCTACTACAAGAACACGATCCCATAATATTGTTTCTCGTCCCCCGGGTGCATTAGGCGTGGCAAAGGACGCTAAAACAGCTCTTCAGTCCTTTACCCTTTTCTTTGATGCGGACATATTGAATATTTTTGTGGAATCAACAAACATTAACATAGATACCAAAAACTAAATTTCAAAGAGATAGAGATACTCTTGTGCCGATTCGGGGTGATGTTGGTCGCTGTTCTTTTTGTAGCAGAGTTCGAGACCGCAGCACTCGCAAACAGTGCAGCAAATGTATGAGGCGCATTTGTAGTGACCATCAGGTGACTCTGTGTCCTCAATGCGTAGAGAGCGAATATTTTTTTTTTTATAATTTTGATTTCCTATACTATGTTGATAGTAAAAATAGTATTTAGCAATATGCTATTTATTGTAAATCTAGAATTAAGGCTGATTGATCTCGCACTGTCCAAATAATGTTGATTTTTAGAAGTTTCGTAATTACACCAAATTTTAATTCCAAAGGTAAAATTTTGTTAAAGAAATAATATGGCTAGATAAAT
The DNA here is from genome assembly GCA_949987775.1 of Aproaerema taeniolella. NCBI lineage: Eukaryota > Metazoa > Arthropoda > Insecta > Lepidoptera > Gelechiidae > Aproaerema > Aproaerema taeniolella. Next base: position 16,871,648 of record OX465246.1, on the reverse strand, counting down.
AAAAGGTTTATTAATAATAATATTTTGTGTTTTATTAATTTTTATTATTATTTGAAGACAGAAAATGACATGGAAGTGGGCTACACCCGTAGCCCGCGCGAGCGTTCTAGGAGTATTTTAGAGCGCGTGCGCTCTAGTGTTAAAGTTCGTGAGTTCTAATAATAAGCTAATAGGTAAACTCGATCCAACTGGTAAGTCTTATACTGCGCCAGTAATCCGTTTGAAGCTTCGTCGATCGAGTTACACCCCTTCGCGATATATTTGCCTGCGATCGGACCGCAATTACGAGGGACAATTCACAGAATTGGAGCACTCCGTATATAGCCTTAACGAGCGTCCCTGTCTCTCCAATAAACCAGCCTGTGGTCCTTTTAATGATTCGTATGTAGACGACTCTCTATGCGTAATGAGGCTGGTAAGTATGTCATCGTTAGTCTTTTTGGGTATTAACGATACGAGCGTGTTAAGCAATGTGTAATGTGAGCCTACTTGAAGAGCGAAGCGAGTATTTTAAGGGGATTCAGTTACACATTATTTAGCGCAAGTACATCGTGCAACGTTTTACAATGCACTAACCAAGGAAGTAACAAAAAAAAATATTTATTTGGGTTTATTTACGTTACATGAAACACCACATTTCTGACTTGCTTGATCTACTCTTTATTGCGACCTACATTTTTGTCACTGTATTATTTACTTTTGTCTGACTTTTTATGATTCATTAATTTATACATTCATTTAAGCTTTGAATACTGTTCTAGGGTTGGATAATGTGATCTCACTGTCAGTTGTAAAGGGCAAAAGAGATTTCACAGTATCAAATGGAACTATTTGACTCTCGCGATATTAAATAGACTAATTTAGAAACCGCAGACTGACGTAAAAATCAAAGCTCAGTATTGCTAAAATCTTACATTTTTTCCTTTTAAAATTGTGTGTAAGGTGTCATCCATAGAGACATAAAGAACAAATTTTATCTTTTCTATAGCGTCATCGCTTATGAATAAATGTTTTTTCTTTCATTTATTTGACACATTTTCACATTTGAAAAGGTAAATAGAGACAGACTAGGAAGTCTAAAAATTTAAGTACTGAGGATTGTTGATTGTTCCAATTTAACAAAGGTTTAATATCCTAAGAAAAAGTATATGAAAATTGAATAAAATCATGGAGTTTTGTAAAAGCAGTAAACACAAATGATTAATCATAACTGCATACTAAGCCTGTGCAGGCGCGGTCGCAGCCAGAAATTTTGGAGGGGGTCACTCACCCAATTCACAACTAAGTAGACAGCCTTTATCTTGAATCTTTACAATAAACCGACAAATTACATTATTAGAATATTGTTATACAATCTTTATCATAACGACGCATATCGATTTTGCTAGGATTACCAAAACTACGTAGTTCGGTTCCTTGTTTCTAAACTAGATGTCATTTCCAAGTTATTTTGGCCATCGCGCGTAGTTCATAAAAACACCACTAGATGTCAGCAAACTATAAATTTATCGCGGTTAGGGGATAGCTAGAAATTTCCTTTTATTTGGCAAATTTTTGAGATTTTTCAATTTGACTTTGGATTTTGGGGGGGGTCATGTCCCCTGTGACCCCCCCCTTCGGACCGCGCCTGAGCCTGTGGTTGTGTAAGTATTTACCGCGATAAATATAAAGGGTAGCGAGGTAAGGGCGCGACATAAAATAAATGTTCTCCCCAGGTGCCATTAGAGGGCGACCCTAATGTATTATCGATGACGCATTATGTGATTGAATATTTGAATATCTCCTCTACATTTAGGGGTTTTCCATCAACCATGTTAAAAATATACTTAGACCTGCAATCTATGACAACTATTCCACATGGCGTCTGAATGGCGGTTAAATGACAATAGTCGCTCCTAAGTCCTAAAATTCGTTTAGGACTTAGGAGCTACGATGCCACAGACAGACACACAGATCCCCCGGCCTCAAGGTCGAGTCCCTCTGGACAGTTGAACTGCGATTTTACTTCTTACGCGTATGAAATAAGACCGGCACAATGTACAAAGTGTCAAGTACATTCAATGTGGAAAAGAATATAATTATTTAGAAATTCCTATGGGAACAAACTATGTACCAGTTAGAAACTTAAGGAAAAAAAGGACCACTCAAACCTTTAAACTTAATTTCATCTTCTTTCTCAACACACGTGTGAAAAATCAAGTGGTTATATTTCCTGACGTCTGTAAAAACTAAAATACTGCTCGCTTGTCTATGTACTACAAAACTTCCAATACCAAACACTTTTTTGTCGTGAACTAGTACACTCCCCGAATTCATTACATCGCATTTTTTCACGTTTTTCACACATATAAAATGTCCCCATTCTCGTGGTAGCCACTCTTCACAGTCAACTACAGCATCATCTTGCTGGGTATATTCCCAAGGCTGAAAGTAAACATTCCTCCAAGCTTGCTCGTCAGTACAACTGAGTCCGGCAATTGTGAACACTTTCCCCAATAAGTCATCAGTTTTTGCTATTTCAGTCTTCAGCGGTCCTACGGTAAGATACTCATTAATGGGGAACCCATCTTCATAATGTTCTTTAAAATCATAAACATCAACAGGACTAATAAGTTCTATTTTATCGTAGATTCGTATGACGAGCAAGTCATGTACAGGACTGTGCAGGAAAACGTCATTGCCAAACCATTGTTCGTTGCAACTTATGGGAAGTACTGGTCTGGCACATACTATACTCGAATACTTTGAAGTATAATTGACACACCCGCCATGGCCAAACTCAACCTGAGTTATATAAGAAATGTATATTATATTTTTCACTTCTTTTCTTTTTAAAAGTTGCCTGTAAGGGTTGAATGAAGTCAATATATGATAGGAGTCGATTAGTAGTCCTGGTGTGATAATGGTAGTGTTTTTTTTATATCCTTTGCTATTTTTACCGCGTAAGAATATGGCGACCATATTACCGAGGTATGGTTCACAAGGCATGGGCTTTTGAAACAGAGGATACATCATAGGACGGTCGGTTAAATCATTACATGGAATGACACGTCGTGGTTCTACAGTTATAAATAATGTGACCATAGTACATATTGTTCTAAAGTTCCTGTAAGGAAAAAAATGAAATTTAATATTTATGAAAAAGTTTTAGAAAAATATACTTTTTTGAATATAAATAAAGCTTATTTAATAAGATAAGTACACACTCACTTACATAATATATTTTGGTTCTGGGTGCCAATATCTTATTATTTTTACGAATGTAGGTCAAGACGTGTGTACTATACTGTCACTCATTTTGGACGCAATTACTCAATTCTTCAAGTAATCTTCAGTTATCCTTAGTTTGTTTGAATTTTTCCATGTCACGCAATCTTTGCTTTGAAAAACAAGGAATTCAAAATAAGCAATCTGTAAGAAGTTTGTACAGACGTCATTCATTTATACTACGAAAATCGTCACAGATGTAAAACTGAGTCAAGAAATACGTCAAGGTGTACTGTAGAGTAGGGATACCCTCCCATAATAAGTACGTAGTCATAAGTTAGCATATAAGGAATGTAATCTTTGATTGTTTGTTTGTTTGCTCCAAAATTACTGGAAAGATTTGATTGTTTGTTTGTTTGCTCCAAAATTACTGGACCGATTTGAAAATTCTTTCACTATTAGAATCCTACATTATCCGTGATGAACTTAAGGTACATGCTTTTCCCGAACTCCCACAGGAAAGCAGTCTCAGGCGAAAAGCTAGTCACATACATTACGTCATTATACGTTCGGACGCCAACCTAAGTGGTTTCTATTGACTACACCCTCAATCCCCAATATGTTGTTTTGTGCAGCTAACTTAAATGTTCATATACAGCAGCATTCCCCTGTTAGCGAGAGTTACTATACAAGTGCGTTCTTAATCAAGATTAATTAGTATCAAAAGTCTTTTTCATTCTAAATGTTTCGAAAGATTCTTTAACACTCTCTATGCGTTACGGGAAGTATTTTGTCGTATTTGAGTTTCGGCCTGTGCGGCAGTGCGCTGTCCTTGTTTTACTCTCGGTGCGGGAGTAGATTTGCTAACTTCACGTCATCGGAAAAAAGAGACACACCTATCTTTCCGCCATCCTTACTTCAAATGAATTATATTTTACAAATAAAAATGTACGGGAAGCATTTTTGCGTAACGCACTGAAATTAAATTGTTTACGTCTGGTGCGGCACGGGAACTATTTAGCCGTACACTCCCACCCCGTATCGCACTGGGGCGGGCGCGCACGCAACGCTTTAGTTTGCCATAGTGCACGCGCAGTGCACTGGTGTTTTCGTCGTGCTATTCTTCATTCTTATGTTAATTAAAATAAACAAAAGACATGTTTTGTTTACGTCGCTAAAATTTTGTTTCTTGATTATATTTTTGTTATTTAATAATTATGTTACTAAATAGTGACTAAAAATTGAAAACGAGAAGAAGAAAACTTGGTTTAAAGACAAAATACTTACTTTTTTTTAATTATAAAAAAATGTTGCTAACTCATAGTCAATTTTTATTATCATTTAATATTTATTACATTGCATTGTGTTGATTATGCATGACATGATTATAAATATTATTTGGAATTTTAAAAGTTGTTTCCTATTTTATGAGCAAATCCCATCACTACCTTTGTATATGTTCCATGCGACGTTTTCTATAGTTGATCGAAGCATGCGACTCGGGAAGTAATTTCCCGTAAAATCATCAGTTTTGAAAAATGTGTATATCTATTAAAATATCGCATAGAACTACGGGCGACTGCAGCTGTATATACACAACGATGTAATCTATTGATTAGATTAAAAATTTTAGACAACCGATGGGTTTCCATGTCTTGAAAGACCTTTGAAGTCAGGACCTAATACAGGAAAATAGAAGTCGTAACGCATAGCGGGCATTACTGATACGGGAAATATTTGAATCGTATAGCACTGGTAGTAAGTTTTGTTTTATCGCTGCCGCATTGAGAGTGTTAATTTTGCATTGTTATAAATAAAGATTAGGACAGCTAATTCGCTTTTTTAAGCAGTCTTAACACTTTATATGACCTCTCGCACCGATGAGATATCACGGAAATTAAACGTCACTAGACATACAAAACATTAACTGTCACAAGAATGTTTCTTTACAAATGTAATAGAGTTCCCTTGTCGCAACCGGAAATGAGATTTTCTAACAAATATCAAATTTAGATGTTAGACGAAACAACTTCACTGCTTTCATGTATGTAGGTATTCCAAATCAAAAGTAAATTATATTACTTACTGTAAATCGAATTAAATAAAATGAATGAAATTTCAAACTGATAAAACTGCTAAATCAAATCTCAAATAAATCAAATTAAAATAGATACAATTAATCAAAAATATGCTCAATTTTATGAAGAGGAAAGAAAGCGTTCGGATGAACGTAACAGAGTCACAAAAGCCAATATTCCCCGCTGTCAGCCTTGAGGTTCTTTTAGACCAAGATCCCAGGGCCGCCAGACCTTACTTATTTTCTCATAAACCAAATGTGTGGGAAAGAGTAGTGCTAGTACGTACTAGTAATGTATGAATACCAGCTAACCTGGGCCGACGGCCAATTTTCAGCTACCAGGTTCTGAAGGTACTTCCAAAAATTGCTCACTTGTCTTGAAGTCTGGGTGCTATAAAAAGTATTGTTATAAAGGGTGTCCCAAAATTAACGCAAGATTTGAATTAAATAGAAAACACCGTTTTTAGTCTTTTGATAGTTATATTTTTATTGACTCATAAAGTACATAGGATAGGGTTATGTATGGAATAACACATCGGGCAAATGGCCTCCACGGCTTTGCATGCATATGCGCACTCTTTTGTCGAAATTTTCCATGACCATTCTGCATAAATGTGGCTGAATTTCGTTGATGCAGCGTTGAATCTCCTCCTTTAATGCACGGGTGGTTGTGGGCTTGTTGACATAGACTCGTGATTTCAAATAACCCCATAAAAAGAAGTCTAATGGTGTTAAATCACACGATCTAGGGGGCCAATTTTGATCACCGAAACGAGAGAGTACACGACCTGGAAATGTCTCATGCAGTAATTGAATTGTTTAACGGGCTGTATGACATGTGGCACCGTCTTGTTGAAACCACATATTGGACACATCAATATCATCCAATTTTGGCAGAAAGAACTGTGTAATCATGTCGCGATATCGAGCACCAGTAACAGTCACTGCTTGACCAGCATCATTTTCAAAAAAATATGGCCCAATTATGCCTCCAGCCCAAAATCCACACCATACAGTCACGCGTTGTGGGTGCATTTGTTTTTCGACAATCACATGTGGGTTCTCCGAACCCCAAATGCGGCGATTTTGGCGATTAACAAAGCCATCAAGATGAAAATGTGCTTCATCGCTTAGGATGATTTTGCTCGAAAAATCTGGGTCCATTTGTTGATGTTCAATAATCCATTCAACGAACTCTCTTCTCTGTGCATGCCTGCATGGTCATTAGGCTTCAATTGTTGTGTTAATTGAATTTTGTAAGCATGAAGACCCAGATCTTTGGTGAGTATACGCTGTAGAGAGCTTCTTGAAATTTGCAATTCTTGTCCACGACGTCGAATTGAGGTTCCTGGATTGTCAGCAACACTCTCACGCACTGCTTCGATATTCACATTTGAACGGCTTGTTTTTGGACGACCAGTGTGTTTGGCGTCTCCAACGGATCCAGTCTCCATGAATTTTTCAATTAATCTCTTCACAGTTGACGAAGTTAAAACACTATTCCGACCATATTTTGTATGAAATTTTCGAACTACAGCCGCCAAGCTTTCACTATTTTTGAAATATTCTTTAATAATGAAGACACGTTGTTCTATCGTGTAACGCTCCATTTTTAATAACCCTATACTGTTAGCTGTCAAATTGCTTTTTTTTCAGGGTTGCCAACACTTCACTGCACAAATAGCGGCAAATTCAAATCTTGCGTTAATTTTGGGACACCCTTTAGTTCCCTGAACATCATATACAAAAATCATGGCTCAGATTGTAGGTATAATCGCATAATTTACTTGCGAAATGTAAAGCGTCTGGCAGAAATTACAGCCGACGTAGAGTGTCTGGCGGTGTTGAACATAAAATTTTATATTTAATAATTTATATTCTATAAGACATCAGCAGCCAGACTTCAAGACAAGTGAGTAATTTTTGGAAGTACCTTCAGAACCTGATAGCTGAAAATTGACCGCCGGCCCAGGTTAGCTGGTATTCATACATTACTAGTACGTACTAGCACTACTATTTCCCACACATTTGGTTTATGAGAAAATAAGTAAGGTCTGGCGGCCCTGGGATCTCCATATACTTCTACAGAACTTCTAAATTTTAAATTCAAATTTTGAAATCATTATACCAATAATGCCTCACTCCCAGCAATACTACAAAACAGTAATACTTTCTTTGCACACAAGAACATAATTTACAAAGACAAGGACAATTATGTACCTATTAGTATTTTTCCTCTATACTATTTCTATTATATATTTTTTTCATGTCTAAATTACTTCATAATTTTGTTGTTCGTCGTTTTCCTGTTTTCCCTGGCGACACTATTTTAGTAGATGACGCTGTCGCCAATCCTATTTCTTTTCCAATCCTTGTTATCGTTCGTCGAGATACTCCTGAAATCATATTTCCTTTTAATATTTCGAAAACATTTGGTTTCATACACCTTTATAGGTCGCGCCACTTAAAAAAGAACCTTTTAAAAAGAAATTGACCAGAGCACGTCCGTTGAAGTAAATCCGACGCTAAGCTCTGGCATAGACAAAAGCATTCCAAGTATGGCCTTAGGTAAAATTGGAATAAACACTACCAATTCATCAATATAACAAGCTCGTTCATTAGAGAACAAGCCTGTTCATTTAGTCGTAAACAAACCCCTTATATTTAGACCTTGGTATATAAATTCAGCCGTTTTCTTCCGGGATGTCAGTTTTCTAGAACTTTTCGTGAAAGTAACACCGCTTTTGAATACAGGTATCGAGTACTCGATAAAGGCAGTTCAATATGATAAGAAAGATAATCTTTGGGTTAATAGCTTTAGCATTGGTCACGCTTGGTATAACCTGGTTCGCCTTAACTACCGTGAGAAAGGATTGCGTCTCTCCTAGATATCCGGAAAGTTAACTCACGACTGGTTTTTTCATCTGAAATTTTGCATCAGATTTTTAGTAGATTTCATAAAAATCTAACTATTGTATTTGTCCTCATGACGTAACTTTTCAAAAATTTTGCTATAATTATTTCGACATAACTCGACGAGCTAAATCAGTAAATACATATGGTTCTAAAGTTTATGTATGTATGTGTATATATATATATATATATATATATTGGGGATAATTATGTAGCCTATGTTACTTGGGGATAATGTAGCATCCTAATGGTGAAAGAATTTTTGAAATCGATTCAGTAGTTTTTTAAGTTTATTCGTTGCATACAAAAATACAAATCTTCCCTCTTTAAAATATTAGTGTAGATTCATTCAAGACTTCTAATGACTATCATTTGGTTGTTTTTCATTTGGACTTTGCAGTCATTTTCGGCTGCTATCTTACTTTTTGACAAAGACAAGACAAACGACAATATAACGATGTATCTAATATCGAATCTTATAGTCTGGGTACACTGCGTCTAGCTTTGTTAAAAGATCGGCCCAAAATGCTATGTTGATGCCTAATATGCAGAACTTTTAAGTACCGGGATAACGTGTAGTGGTATTGTTTGGTACCGATTTAAACGGCCAAATCAAATAATCGTAGAAATCAAATACATCTGTGAATAAACTGTTTCAAACGTAATATTGATACTGTAGATATGATAAAATAGTTTTTTGGCCGCTGGCTGTGATGATGAATGTCAAAAACAGCGGATCGCTGGTCTTTGTATTTTAGTGATGGCCTAAATCAAATGTTTCGTTTACATTGATAATTATAACTTTATTCACACAATGCTGTCAGTTTTTTTTTTTTATTTGGTTGGTTGAATAGATAAGAATAATAAATTTATGCGATTATTGCTACAATATCTTAAAGAGTGATTTACGCAAAGGTCTGCATGTTGGTCTGCAGGGTAAGTTAAAAAGTCATCCGTGTCTTCGAATTGAATTAACTTTAATCAATTTTGATTTACCCCTTGTTTTCATCTTACCCCATTCTCCCTATTGATATTATTTTTAACTTTTTCTGCAGCGGATGTATGGCTAGGAATAATATCATGCCCTACAAACATTTTACCACAGAGGCAACTTTGTTTCTGAATACTTCACCTTATACTGCTAAGATATTGTCAATAAGATAATTTTACGATCGGCAAATGCAAATTGCGACACAATACAAGCTCCGTTAAATTACATGTGCAACACATGTTACATGTGCAACATCAATCCTTACTTTAATACTATAAATGCGATTGTAACTCTGTCTGTCTGTCTGTCCGTCTTTCACGCTTAAACTACTGAACCGATTTTGATGAAATTTGGTACAGAGATAAATTAGAGCCTGGGAAAGGACATAGGCTATATTTTATCCCACGGTTGGGCACGATATAACCTGCAGTCCACGCGGGTGGAGCCGCGGGCGGAAAGCTAGTAAAAAATAAAATTGCCCCCGCATGATTGGCATTCTACATTTTATTTTATGTTTTACTAGCTTTTCGCCCGGGACTTCATTCCCGTGGGAATTTTCCCGTCAATTTTCCAATGTTTTTAATAGTTATTCTGCTATTCGGGACGGAGAGAAATACAACAAATCAAAAACCATGGCAATCGGTCCAGCCGTTCTCGAGTTATAAGTGTTGTAACAAACACGACTTTCTTTTATATATACAGATTTCGTTTTATACAAATTGCAGTAACAAGTTATTTGACTGGCTTGTCAAATAGCTTGCTTTGGATGTAAAGCGCTATTAGATCCATAATACTCCTGTTAAATTGTGTTTTTACTAGGAAAGTTATTGGGTAGTTCTGATTTCTTTCATTTCATATGTATTTTGGGGTGTTGAATCCGAATCTGAGGTTTGCGGACAAAATTTTGTGGCGGAACATTGAAAAAAATCGCAAAAAAAGAGAAACATTTCTGCTTTTTTCCGGTTTCTTGCTTAAAACTCGAAAACTATTAAATTTTTGTAAATGGTCTGTTTACACAAATTAAAGTACTGAAAATTCTCTAAAAATATCACTTTTAAATATTTTTTTTCAGATGAATTGTTTAGTCTCAAATGCGAGTTCAAAATTGTAAATTTTCCGCAGTTTTTTACATTCCAACTTTTACATTCCAAAACATTATTTTTAATTGGAATTCTGTAATTTGATAAATTTCTCCTAGTTTCTGCACAAGTAATTAAAATTAAGAAAAAAAGCTTGAAATTAACATGTAACGTACAACACAACACAAATAACAATGAACGAAAACAAAAAAAAGTACAATAAGTAAATACGTACATGATTTTTATTATCTAAGTATGTGCTTATGTAATGTATATGACCGTGTGTCATTGGTTCGCCATGTCTGGAGTAGAGCATTGACACGGACAGAGTAGACTCTGAAGCCAAGCGAGGCTATTCCATTTGCGGCTTTGCAACGTCGAGAGAAACCCGAACGTTTCTTAGAAAGCGACTGGAAAAAAACTCATTAAAATGTAGTTTTCCGACTAAATAACCTCTTATTGAGACGTCAAAACCATTACATAACAGAGTCGGATATGTTACAATGGGATGAATTTAGTGAGAACAACTTCCAGAAAAAAAAGACCTATTCCTTGCTATTGTTTGTGCGAAGAGGTTTGTTTTTGAACAACGGAAATTAAGGCTGATCGCTGATGTTTGAGGTTGGACCAACATGTACACAGCACATCAGGTTAAACATGTTGACCTTGGACGTCACCCTTATGTTTTATTTATTTTATTTTATTTTATTCAGGATAACAAACAGCAATACTATATGTACTTACTCATCTAAATAACAATAACTATGATTAATAGTACAGCCAGCATCGTTTTCCACATCTAAATATAAACTCTTAAGAGACTTTACACACAGGTTTCACAAACAATCTAAATATGCGATTTAAGAAACATAGATAGAAACACTTTTACTAAAATATAACAAATTAATTTTCTAGTGAATGTTTAAAGCGTTACTTAGAACTCCCAGAGCATGACATACTTAATCTTTACATTTTTATTGATTACTTAGCAAGGTTTGATAAACGATCTTTCTAAATGAATAATGTGACAAAGAAAAAATATCTATATGAAGTAAGTTATCATTATACATGTTCAAAATGCGTTGAAGCGGTAGACGCTCACCAGCATGCGTATTACAAGTATTAGACATAAACAGACGGTGAGGATACGACTCTCTGATACGTTGAGAACTACTAGGTATACGGTAGTTGATTCTGTTAATCAATTCAGGACAGTCAAAATAATAACACAATAATTTATACAGGAACATGGAATCCAGAAGCAACCTTCTAGTCTTCAGCATAGGCAGATTAAACTGCTCGAGCGACTTAACATATGATTTTCTACAATGAAAACATCTATATTGAACGGCCTTAAGAAACTTGCGTTGGATGAGTTCGATTTTATCTGAATATTTTTCATAAAAAAGGGTTCCAGATATTACTGGCGTATTCCACTTGAGACCTAATTAATGTTTTAAAAAGATATAGAAAACTTTCAGGGCGCTTGAAATCAATGCAACTTCTCAAAACAAAACCGAACAGCTGGAATGCTTTATTAACAATGTGATCTATATGTTTATCGAGGTGTAATTTTGAATCTAATAGGAGCCCAAGCTCACGAATAGTAGTAACACGTTCTAGAGGAGTATTGCATAATGAATATGAATAATTAATTATATTTGTCTTTTTAGTAAACATGATAGATTTACATTTTTTGAGACTAAGGTGCAATTTATTATTAATACAATAAATAGATAGCCTATCAAGATCCTCCTGAAGCTCCGAGCAATCCTCAAAGGATTTAACACCACGATAAACTTTAAGATCATCAGCATATAATAAAAACTTACTGTTTAAGAAACATTCACCAATATCATTTATAAAGAGGATAAATAATAATGGCCCTAGAATTGAGCCTTGTGGCACCCCAGAAGTCACTGTGAGTGCACCTGATGCAAAGCCATTAACTGCAACCCTTTGTGTTGTTTGTATTTTTGTAATAGCGCCGGCTTTCGTAATGCAAATGTGTAACCTGACGTCTTTACATTTCCTATTTTTCAGCTGTCATCTCAACACTCACTTTTCGTAACTCATATTTCTTTAGAGTATCGTTTATTATTTTGTACCCAAACTAGAGGATGCCCGGGACTTTGTTCCCGTGGATATTTCGTAAAACCTTACTCCTTGCCTAAGTTATACAAAAGCCAGATTTTAACTTTCTAGGAGCAAAGTTTTGAGCTGCGTATTGATGAGTCAGTGAGCTAGGACCTTATCACGCAATTGAAAACAGTTCCTTCTTGACGACAACTTTATTCCATTACATTTCTGCAAAAATGGAGTTCACAATCGTATTTTAATAAAAATAAAAATAGAAAAGAGTGAAGTCGCCAATTCCAAGTAAAGAAACCTTTTAGGCTTGTTATACGTCAGAGCCTCGTTCGTTGATCTAGGTTTACCATGATCGCTTCGCGCGATCCAATTTAGGAAATAAACAAGTCTGCAACGCTTATATATCTGCAACGTATCAATTTTGGCGCTGTTGCGATTCAAAGGCAACCAGCGACAATTTATGTGGACATTAAAATGGACCATAGACAACCGAGCAGTTCAAAAGCAGCGCCATCATGGTACCATTTAAAAAAATATTCCAATTGAGAAGCAGTTCAAAGTTGGATCCTAAACAGAAATGCTTTTAAACGATCGTGGTAGGTACCCAGCGAGCAGGTGAGGGTGACAATTTTGAAGTACATGTTATATGACCCCACAAACCCCTGTCTCCCGATAAATTGTACTTACTGGGCATCCTTATTCTACAACTTATATTCTAGGAAGCAATTCAAAAATTTTAATAACAGAACTGACGTTTATTTTATTATCCTCTGAAAAATACCATTCCGTAACTTTTGTCCGAGTTCGTAAAAACTTGAATCGTCTGTGGAAGTACTCTCATCTTGAAATTAAACAGAATGAGAAGGGCAGAAAAATTTAATTCTCTGATATTTTCAATTCTAACTCAAAAAATCAATTTAAGAAAGTTTTTTTCCGATTAGGTTATTCAAATTCTAACATTTATTGCTTCGTGAGTTTTAGCTCAGTCAAGTTAAATATTATTAGGGGGTCGTGCTTGCAAAAGGTCGGGTCATTCTGAATTTTTTATATGTTGTTAAGACCTAAACCAATATTAAAAAACCAGATTTGCAATTTCCAAAGTGCTGTGCGAGCGGCGGTGTGACCAAAAAACCATGAAATTTTCGGTTTTTTTTCAGTTTTTGCTCAATATCTTAGTGAAGGAAGGGTCTGATCAGTACAGTCGCTATAAATACTTTTAAAGTATAGTAAATTTGCTACAATTTGAGGCCAAGGCGAGCTCTCTACAACTATTGGTTCCCAAGATACAGTTCTTCGAAAACAAACCGGGACGGTACTGTTCACCCACGCCTTTACCGGGTGCGATACCACCTCAGCACCGTTTGGCCAAGGAAAGACCAAAACCACCACACTCCTGAGTAAGAATGAACCACTTGCTCAGCAAGTGGAAGTCTTCCTTCGGCCAGACTCCACCCCACAAGCCGTGAAAGAAGCCGGCATCAAGTGCTTTGTGGCTCTATATGGGGGTGACATCGCGAGGGACACTTTGAATTTCCTCAGGTATAAGACATTTGTCACTTCAATGAGTATAAACCTAGCCCGTTTGCCACCAACAGAAGATGCCACAGGCCACCATGCAGCAAGGTGCTACCTCCAAGTGCAGAAGTGGCGGGAAGTCAACTTGAATCCCACTGATTGGGGGTGGAAGATGTCTTCTCAGGGACTCATCCCCATCGCCACCACCATGGATCCCGCACCTCCTGCCCTTCTGCGAAAAATTTCCTGTAAATGCAAGAAAGGGTGCTCTGGGAGCTGCTCGTGCAGAAAGGCTGGGCTCCGGTACTCAGTCCTTTGCCAGTCATGCGGTGGCAAATTGCGCACTAACGTCCCGGAAGTGGAGCTGAAATGCTCGGATGATGAAGATGACCCGAATACAGACTGGGGGCCTCTCCCAGCGTCCATCACTGTCGACGAGGAACCATCTTCATACGAACCCAAACCTGGGTCATCAAAGATGTAAAGAAAGGCATAATTTGGCAACCAAAACACATTACCTACATGATTTATATTACTTTATTTAGATGTACTGTCAGATTATGTTACTTTAGGTAACTGTTTTTTTAAAACCACTGGGTATACAGATACTTGTTTGATCTCAAATGAAAGCTAATTAAATTTACTACAACTTAACATTTGGTGTGGGATGCATATTTTACAAAATAAGTGAACGTTCCGACAAAAAACACTTTTTGCAAAAAAAATATGTTTTCGAAGAACTGTAACTTGGGAACCAATAGCTGTAGAGAGCTCGCTTTGATCTCAAATTTTAGCAAATTTACTATACTTTAAAGGTTTTTAAAGTGACTATACTGATCAGACCCTTCCTTCACTAAGATATTGAGAAAAAACTTAAAAAAATCCGAAAATTTCATGTTTTTTTGGTCACACCGCCGCTCGCAGAGCACTTTGGAAATTGCAAATCTGGTTTTTTAATATTGGTTTAGGTCTTAACAACATATAAAAAATTCAGAGTGACCCGACCTTTTGCAAGCACGGATTTACATCTAGACTGAACTATTTTACAGTTCTTGTAATAGATCTGTAGCCCGGGAAGATTTATATTACGAAAAAGGTTACCGTTTGTCTTTGTGAAATTATTATAGATTTCGCCATTTTATATATTAAAAGTGAGGTCGTAATGACCGTAACCCGCCGTAACCATAAGACTGATATGACTGAATTAGCTAGCGAAAATTAAGGATGTGAATCTTCCCACAAAACTAAACAACTTTTTTAGAAATGGGAATTTCTTTGTAATGTCGCGGGAGATTATAATTTCACTAGTGAAACTGTAACGTTACGGTTTTTACAATTTTCCGGTGACAAATGTACAAAACTTTTTTAAAACTTGTTTTGAGAAAATTGTTCCGTAGCTGAAAACAATATACTTAGTTATTTTTACTATCCTTATCCCTTCTATTTGTTCGATGGTAGAACGTCAGCGTCCATTTGGAGAGCCAGCGACAAATGGCTTTACTAATGACCACCCTGTTTGAATCGCTTGATTAAACTCTATTTGTGGTTTTGACATTAATTAATATGGTTTTCGAAGGTTTCATCTTAGATGGTTTTTTATAATAGTATTTGTTATGTAATACCCGTTTTTTTGTATTATATTTAGTTTAATAACAGTAAAATCTTTCATCAAATTCATCATCGTCGTTTAGTAAAATTTCAAGAAAATCCTTGTGTTTTATTAAGGAACAATAAATGACTGTTGCAGTATTTGGAATAAACTTTTTTCGAACAGTGGGCATCTTCCGATTGAAATTTTTGTTTTGCTAATTGAAGACTATAATAAGATCTTTTGTATCAAAATACTTTTTTGTTTGAAATCTGAAACAATCCATCTTACTTTGACAAATTGGTGTAAAAATTAAATTGACACAGACTTGATAGGTATTGGATAAGCCATTGGTTGATTGATCGGAATGCTTTAAACGCCTATTAGAAGTCTCTCCTTAATATTCAGAGCTCCTGCGAGTTCCTCTAATTTGCAGAATCCCAATTACCTTCGCAAATTCCTTTTGGTAAATAGAAACGAAATATAAGAATCATGTT
Source organism: Aproaerema taeniolella (assembly GCA_949987775.1). Classification (NCBI taxonomy): domain Eukaryota; kingdom Metazoa; phylum Arthropoda; class Insecta; order Lepidoptera; family Gelechiidae; genus Aproaerema; species Aproaerema taeniolella. Next base: position 16,855,690 of record OX465246.1, on the reverse strand, counting down.
TTTCATATCTCAATCCATGTTTCTTGGGGAAAGTTCTTCAGTTTTGTAAGTTGATTCACATTATTACTTAGTTCTCGCGAACTTATTTAAAGTCACAAGATACAGTGATATTGTTTAATTGTGACCTGACCAAAATTTTAAATATCAACCTGAAAATGAATGTACAGAATTTACCTCAAATATCTCTTCCTTTTGTTCCTTCATTTTTATTAAAACACTAGCTGTCTGCCGGCGACTTCGTTCCCGTGGGATTTGTCCCGGTGGATTTTCATTTAAAAAAATAATAATAACCCGGTCGTGACAATTAGGAACACAACAACAAAATAATCATCCAAATCGGTCAAGCCGTTCTCGAGTTTTGCGCTTAGCAACATTCATTTTCAACCCCCGAAGAGAGGGTGTTATAAAAAGAGAGGGGTGTTACAGTGTCTGTCTGTGTGTCTGCCTGTGGTATCGTAGCTCCCAAACGGATGAACCGATTTTTGTTTAATTTTTTTGGGTCATAGATAATTTTATCCCGAGTGTTCTTAGCCATGTTTCATGAAAATCTGTTCAGCGGTTTAAGGCGACTACAGCACCTAAATTACGATTTTATGATGCGTAGATAAGCATGACACACTGCATTAAATCGAAGAAAAAAAATACTAAGGTAATATTCAGGACATAAACTAGATAAGTAGTTTGATGAAAACATGATTCAGCACTTTTGGTTCGATAGAAAAAGCTCACAAAGTCACCTCTAAATACCCAATACTGTGTATCTTTTAAGCTGTAAAAACGATAGTAAAATGCACACAAGAACTTGAATTTGCTATCAAAATGTTCGTGATTGATCACTCTCGATAAATAGTTAACGCATTTTTCGATTTAAGCTGTTACCTTTCCATAAATCTCATTTTTCTAACTTTCGAACATGTTTTTACGCATGCACGCTTTCATAGTCCGTGAATTTCGTGTATCGACACTGTTCGCACTGCCGGCCCAGGCCTGTTGAGAGATGGAGATGGCACTATTCCTATGTGTGCTGCCTTTATCGGGTGCTGTAGTCGCCTTAAAAGTTATAAGCAATCGAATGTCAGGGGCGATTCAACATTTTTAATTTAGCGTTATTATAGCAAATCGGTCAAGCCGTTCTCGAGTTTTGCGCTTAGCAACATTAATTTTTATAGATTTTTGTTTCTTACTGTACAAATCTGTTATTTTGAGAATCTGTTATATGTTGCGAATCTGGTATATCATTCTCCGGATTCCCACGAGTAATACGAGATGTGAGCTACCTAGCTAGATATCGCAAAAGCCGACTGTTGTGCTAGAGGGTTCATATCGCGAATATTTCGCATATTTACGGTAATTTATAGAGCGATCTGAAATGCCGAACATTCCCAGACCTCGTCAAATAATTTGTCAGGGAAGATTGCTAGATTCTTGAATAACTACAAGATTTATGAGACCCTATCTTCGAGACAAATTGGTTTTCTGGTTTGATAGTAGGCTTTAGGGCTTTACTACACGTTTTATTCAATGTGTAGTATTTTTCAGTAATTACAAAATCTAAAATGTTTTAATTAAGCTCATTTAAGTGACTCTACTATCTCCCACTACTGATAAGAAAGATATGGAGATGATTTTGTTTGATAGATAGATAGATAAATACTTTATTGCATACTTAAAAAGGAAAGACAAAACAAATTATAAACTTAAAATCAAAAGTGTGCAAGGGCAGCCTTATCGCTAAATAGCGATTTCATGCAACCCAAGACGAAAAGAAAACACAAGAATATAGGTATCGGGATTTCAGCGAAGCTAATCTTTTAATTAACAGTACTTGTTTTCAAAAGCAAGGAAAATACCGCTTGTTACTCGTACATTAGTCATAAATACTCGTATATTTTCAACCGTGTGGTGATCGGTTGAGAATAACACCACCCCATCTCTTTCCGTGGGTGTCGTAAGAGGCGACTAAGGAAACTCAAATGAGACCTGCCTCTTAATAATTCATCCCAGGCAAAGACAATTAATTTTTTTCTGAATCTGAGGTGTCGTCCTATGGTCTCATGCGGTGTGGTAGGCTCTGTAAAGGGCCGTCTGGTTCGCGACCACCTTCCTACCGAAGTCCGACGCCAAACAGCTTGCGGTGTTCCAGTGCCAGTGCCTTTATAGGCATTTTCTGGGTTAACTCGCTCCATCGTCGACCTCATCTTAGACCTTATGGTCAAGATTGGGGTCAAGAGTTAACCCATCTTATAATAAATAAAAACATGTAGTGATTTTTTTATTTATTTATAAGTTTACGAGCCTCAGTTTGAAAACGTTGCCTACATCTCTATTTCAACTTTATAGCAGCCTGTAAAACAATACGAATATGTGTAAGTCTGCAGATTTTTCTTATGAATTCAATATGAGAAAATCGTATGTTGTTATAGGGGATGTGGCAGAGTGCAGCAGATAAACTGAAGCTGGCTGGAGCATGGAGGAGATTCGATTTCGGCAGTCGTACTGCTGGCACCGGCAGCATGAATAAATCGCGGCCACACTCGCGCCGCGCCGCGCGTGCTATCTCAGCCTTTACGACCGAGCCCGTTCCATTCGACATGCTGTGAGGTATTCTAAGATCACTCGAATGTAGTACCTAGATCGTTTATTCATTCATTTATTTTTAGAACATAATGGCTTAAATCCCCTCCGTGTATCGAAGGGAGGCCCGTGCCACTCACTGGGGACGTATTTGGGCTAATAAGAAGTACATAGGTAATGAAATATTGATTCTAACAGTTCACTACAGATGCACGAAAATTGAACGATAAAAAAACCTGACTGATAAAAAATATTTTAATGAATTATGTATAGGTGCTATCTCCATATTAAATTGACAATAAATAATAAAAAATTCGTAACACAATGACGACAATATGACGTTCTGTCGGCCCCGAAAGGGATTAAAGGCTTGAGTGTACAAATTTGGTAAAACGCTTATAATAACTGTTGAATCACTGATGTAGATTTTAGAAAAATATAATTAAGATCTCATGTAAGAGTGACAACAGAATCGAACCCCTACTTTACGAGTCACGTGTTCCTACGTTTATGCAAAATGTTTTATTCCAGTCAGGTTTTAAAACACAATACCTTTAGGTATTAACTCACATTTCTTCTCGAATAAATATACTTTTTTTTAGATAATACATATACAAGGTGTTTCAAAAAACCCAAAAAAAAGAAATTACAAAATTTTATTTTAAAGTGAAATAGTCGCAACTCTAGTAATCAGTTGCACAGTTTGACATCTTTCAAAATGAAAGTTTCATATAATTAATATGACATACTTGTCATATTTGTAATAGAGCTGCGCAATAAGCTAAATTTTAATTTATTTTGAATTATCTTTTATTTTGGGTTTTTTTGAAACACCTTGTATACTTTGCTTAGTACCTAGCATTTTCAAGGAAATGTGTTTATAATGGAATGATATGGTTTTTTCTTGATATTATCTTATCTCAAACTCTAACACTTTATCAAAGTGTTGTAGGATACCAATGTATTCAGTCAGCTTGAATGAGCTTTATTTTAAGGAAACCTAACCTTTATATCCATCAAAGTCAAATTAAGAAATACCATGTTATTTTTACCGCAGCCAGTTCAACGTATGATTTTAAATCAAATTATTTTGCCTTTTATATACAGGTCTTTAAGTATCTCTCTTCCAATATCTCGGGTGGTTAATCAGTCCATGAAACTGAACAACTTCCCAAGGAACATAGCTCAAAATACGGAAAAAAAATTGATTTCCCATACAAACTTCATCAGCGTATAGCGCATTTTGTACGGGAGATCAAGCTTTTTTTTCGTATTTTGACCTATGTTCCTTGGGAAAGTTGTTCAGTTTCATGGATTAATTAACCACCCGAAAGGTTGAAAAAGAGATACCTAAAGCCCTGTTTACATAATATAGCCAAAGAAGTTACACTACAAAGTTCCTATGCAGAATTATTATAGAAATACTGAAAAGCAAAATAAGAATATAAAAAGTAAGAAGATAATTTCAATGAAGATGAAACACAATTAAATATACAAAGAGACGCGAAACTCGCATACCGTGCATATTGGAAAATAAACAATTTTTATATGCATTTGAAAAATTGCTTTTCCCCGCCACTTTGTTTCCTTTTCTCTTTCATACTTAGGTGGAGGGCTGCAGTGCGTAATCTGTAGACACTTACCTATAACTAAACGTTTCAATTTGTAGTAAAGAGCGTTGTGACGTGAAGGGAGGGCAAAAATAAATTAAATACATATGTACTCAACAATCAATCTATCAATATTATATCTTTGCTTAAAACATAGTAGGTATAACACACATGGTTATTTAAATATCTATGCATAGTGATGTTTTGGACTTCTAAGAAGTTAATTTTCAAGTCATGTTAGATTGCTCGTGTGCTAATGTTGCTCTAATGTCAATGTTTCACAAATTATGACGATGTCGTAACTTTGTAATCGATGGTACGTAAAAAAGTGAATGCATTTTAAGGCAAAGTACTCAATCGGCTCGTTGGTCTAGGGGTATGATTCTCGCTTTGGGTGCGAGAGGTCCCGGGTTCAAATCCCGGACGAGCCCAATTTTTTTTATTTGCTTTCATTTATTCGATAGCTTAATTGACTTTAGTAAAGTTAAGATGGGTTTTAATTTTTGAACGTTACCACTTTTCCTTATCGAAATATTTATATTGCCATTGACTTAAAATTTTTTTTTGGTTGCTCACTCACTAGAGTCACTTAACAAGATCTATCTTTTTTGTCTTAAAAATAACTATGTTTTAATGATAAAATAAGAAAAATGCGCAATAATATGAAGTCACCTGAAGGGAGCCCCGTACCCCTTGATGGGGACGTAATATGGGCTTATAACAGTATTTACTCGAGCGTATCAAACTTTATAATCTTATAGATTTAAAAACTATCTAATCTTAATCCCTAAAACATAAGATGGTAACTGCTAAATAATCTTCCAATTCCGCATTCTCTCATCACTGTGCGTTCCACTTTGTGACGTCATACATGTTGCTTAACTTTAACCGGTCAAACTCCTTTCACCAGCCTGACCACGCTCGTATCGTATGTTATCAAAACTGATTTGTAAATTCGATTATAATGACAACCGGCTCGTTGGTCTAGGGGTATGATTTTCGCTTAGGGTGCGAGAGGTCCCGGGTTCAAATCCCGGACGAGCCCAAAACCTTTTTTTTTAAACATAATTAAATTCTTCACTTACTTCTTTGCTCTTCGGGGTGCCTGCTGTTTTTTATTTATTTGTTTTTGTATTTTTATTGCGGATGCTATTCTTAGAAGCGAGCCAAAGCGAAAGTGTCCAAAAAGGATACAGAATAGCATGTCAATTTGCCCCCTGTTGGGTCACTCACCGGTCAGCACGATGTCAATTTGGGGAGCCAGCGAAATTGTACTACAAGGCAAACTTAATTTAATTTTGTGACAGTATCAATCTAAAAAAATATATATTTTTACTTTTAAACTCTTCAGGTAAGTAATATTATTATATATATTATTTTTTTTTCACCATTTTTTTTTCTTTTTTCTTACTTTTTTTCTTATGTTTTACTAACTTTCTGGCTTTGTTCTATTAGAAGTTTCGATATAGCGTCAGATTCTATTAGTAACTAGCTTTACGCCCGGGACTTCGTTCCCGTGGGAATTTCGGAAAATTATGTAGCCTATGTGTTAATCCAGGGTATTAGTTTAAAGTAAAGTATCTGGAAATAGTTATTAATTGATTTTGGTTTAGTAGATTAAACTACATACAACGTCTTTGTATTGCAGTTTTTCATAGGAATAGTTTAAAATAGAATATGTCAGTATGCCTCCAATTTTCACGAACAAAAGTGAACTGAAGTGAATTTTTTAGTGCACATTGCATTGCTCCGGTCTACTGTTTGTCGGCGAATGCAGAGCAATTTGCAGACTAGCCTTTTCTATTTGTATTATTTTATGTGGTTTAAAAAATGCTTCGCTTTAAATAAACCCCAAACTCTTTTGTTGCTGTAAGGGTAGTTACCCACTACACTTGGTACACAATGGGTAGTTTACGGAACGGTTTGTTAAGTAAAAGAAAAATGGCCGATACCGTAGAGCGTTTACTGCACACTAAAATAAAAAGCTTATAATACATAATAGAACCGATACACCAAATAATACGTATGACGTAGCAAGTAGGTTATTTTTTATTATTTTTTATTATAAGATGGGTTAACTCTTGACCTCAATCTTGACCATAAGGTCAAAGATGAGGTCGACGATGGAGCGAGTTAACCCAGAAAACGCCTATAAAGGCACTGGTACTCCCACGCACCGACGGAACACAGCAAGGTGTTTGGCGTCGGACTTCGGTAGGAGGGTGGTCGCGAACCAGACGGCCCTTTACGCCTACCACACCGCATGAGACCATAGGACGACACCTCAGATTCAGAAAAAAATGAAGTGACGTTGCCTGGGATGAATTACTAGGAGGCAGGTCTCATTTGTGTTTCCTTAGTCGCCTCTTACGACACCCATGGAAAGAGATGGGGTGGTGTTATTCTCAACCGATCACCACACGGTCAAAATGAAAATACCATGAAAATGTTGAGTAAGCTCGTAGAGTTACTCTTCTTACGAAATTAGGTACATTTTAGGTACGGTACACACTTCAGAGTACGCTATGCTAGAGAATTTGAACTTTATAATATTCATAAATTCGTAATGGTAAGGGCTGAAATTGTATAGCAACTTGATGCACAGCTTTCAAGCATTAGCTTCTAGGCAAGATTCTTGGAGAATCATCTGGGGTAGGTCTGTTTGTTACACTGACGATTCGATGTGTTCTTCAAGGATGTAAACTGTTATGTGGTAAAGAAATCATTAAGTTTTCGTATTTCTATCTTGATTTTTACAGCAACTTGGATTGAGGATTAAATAGTATCCCACAGAAATTCATACGAATCGTAGCACACGAAACTTCATATTAACAAGCTTTTCCTCAATAAGAAAATTTAGAAGGTACTCAGTAAATTAAGTTAGTGCTTGTAGTAGAATGCTGAGATCGGTTGTAATTTTGAGTTTACTCACGTATCAGCAAAGGGTCGTGGCGTTCTTCGCCCCAGTACCAATTACCAGGGATCGCAAAAACGAGCACGTTTAACTTGACATGCCACCGACGCGACGGCGAGGACTGATAACAACATCTCCTTTTATTCAATGTCTGTTTATTTTCAACAAAAACTCTAACAAAACAAACAAAGTCACAGAACACAGTTCACAGAACCTTTTTAGGAGGTATTATATAAATAATACACACATAGCCTGTGAATGTGTCGAAACTTGCTGTTGGCTTGATAACTTGATTCAGACTGATAGATATTAATTCCACGAGTACATTTGCCATATTTTTTCTCGTAAGTGTTTCGAAGAAGTTAAAATTGACCCCAAATTAGTTGCTCAGTCGGCTAAATGCGCAGTTTCTTTAGGGAACTAGCTTTTTCCCGCGGCTTTGCTCGCGCAAAGAACTCTTTTATTTAGTCACCCATTTCATTCTTGACCCCTTAGGGGATGATTTTCAAATAATCGCGAAACACGCGTCTGTTTATCTTGACGAAGTTTCGAGTCAAAATGTCCAAAAAATTGTTTAGGGGTTGAATTTCGAAAAACCCTTTCTTGGTGCTTGACTACGTCGTAAGACACCTTTTTGCTAAATTTCAGCTGTCTAGGTCTAAGGGTTTGGCCTGGGCGTTGATGAGTCAGTGAATCAGGACCTCCAATTTTATATATAAGATTTTCAAGATGCCGCGTTTACTATACAATACTGTTACAAGAATCAAATTTAGTAAAACTCACTAATCTAAGCTATTACTGTTGCACCCACAGAGAGTCTCTTGTAACCAAAATATGGTAAACTTTAGAAATCCCATATCAATTTATCTTTGATCTAAAAACAATTCAATCTGAGTTGTGGAAAAAGGGTTCATCCATATAATAAACACCCTTTGGTCAGTGAGCCGTGTGATACTGAGAGCAACTTCAAAAGAATGAGTTTCGAGCTAATGAACTGTGAGCTTACAAAGGTAGGCCGCCTAGCTTTGGAACGGGAGGTAAAGCTTGTTTGTATATTTATCTCTTTAAAAACATCCAGACGAGTGCTATTCTTACTCAAAAACTTAAAATTACGTCAAAAAAAGTAGATATTATGTTTAGAAATAATTAAAATTTATTTTCTATATAGCAGTATCAAAATGTCGGCCAAAAATTATAAAAGAGTAAGAGTGTATTGATATATTCTCAGTCACAATTATAACCAACTAGCTTTCCGCCTGGGACTTCGTTCCTGTGGGAATTTGGGAAAATTATGTACCCTATGTCCATCACGGATAATGTAGGATTCTAATGGTGAAAGAATTTTTCAAATCGGTTCAGTAGTTTCGGAGCCTATTAAATGCAAACAAACAATCAAATCTTTCCTATTTATAATATTTATAGACTAGCTTTCCGCCCGGGACTTCGTTCCCGTGGGAATTCTGGAAAATCATGTAGCTTATGTCCATCGGGGATAATGTAGCTTTCTAATAATTTGACGGCCGGTTTGGTCGAGTGGTAGTGACGCTGCCTCTTGATCGGAGGGTCCTGGGTTCGATCCCCAGTCGGGGCAAACATTTGTGTAAAAAGCAGATGTTTGTTCTCGGGTCTTGGGTGTTTGTGTTTGTCTTTGTGTGTTCCAAGGGACCCAGGACACAAGGGAAAACCTTAGTGTGGGCCTTTGAGTGTGTAGCGTTTATTTATTTATTTATTTAATGATGAAAGAATTTTTCAAATCGGTCCAGTAGTTTCGGAGCCTATTCAATGCAAACAAACAAACAATCATATCTTTCCTCTTTATAATATTAGTATAGATTATAATTGATGGAGCAACACTATGGTGACTTTAAATAAGTTAGCGATACTTTAGGTACTGATTCTCCTCATGAAACTAAATAAATTTCCCTGGGGAACCTATTTGAAATTGTCAAAAAAAAACAACTTCCCAAACAAAGGAAAAGTTGTATGTATGAAATGACCAACTTACTTTAGTGAAAGTTGTCCAATTTCATCGGAAGAACCAACCTAATTTAAAGTCAGCCCCTAAGTGAGATGTAGAGGCACATACATGATAATTTTCCACGTTAAAAACGTATGAGTCACCGACTTCAATCCTAACAGTTCGCACAAAGTAGATATCTAGTATTTTTTGTGGACTACAATGCTTATTAGCAGATAACTACAAGCAGAAATGTTATTCATTTATTTAGATGATGTTCTAGTTTGTAGTATTTTTTGTTTTTGTGTTTTTTTTTTAAAGCGCTGAATCATTTTTGATAAAATTTATATGGGACCTCTTCAGGAGTATACTCTTTCGAACAAATAAAGAATTATTCAAATCGGTTTATAATTGCCGGAGTAATCGCGTAACAAATATACAAAAAAAAATACAGTCGAATTGAGAACCTCCTCCTTTTTTGAAGTCGGTTGAAAAGTAAAATCAACTGAGTGGTTTTTAACGGGTCAGGCATGAAAACGTAATGCAGAGCAACCAAATGTAGTGAGTGTGAGTGATTCATCCAATCATTAGCCAAGGACCGAGAGGCTTTACTGGCGGGATGCCAAGGCCTTCACACTCACAGACACAAACACCACTTACCCAGACTTTAAGTGCTGTAATCTATCATCTCCGAAATGCTTGGCTACATTTTATGACAAATTTATACAGATTCAGGAGATAAAGTCGTCTTGTTTAATATAGCAACTTCTGGAACATAACTTTATGCTTTGATTAACTTCAGTTTGTATTTAGTATTAATTTGAAACAAATGTTACGCTTATCCGTCAAAGTTTGCTCTATATTTTTACTAGCTTTCCGCCTGTGGCTCCGCCCGAGTGGTAGATAGATAGATAGATAAATACTTTATTGCATACTTTACAAGGTGATAAGATGCAGTACAGTCTTACAATCAAAAGTGTGCAAGGGCAGCCTTATCTCTAAGCAGCGATCTCTTCCAGGCAACCCAAAGGGAAAGAAAAAACACAAGAAAAACCGAGAATAGCGCAAAAGTACAAAAATAATAAGAGATAAAAGAAATCAAAATAAATAATTAAATAAGTCATTTTTATACATATAATAATATACTAATACACAAATAATCCATAACATACATAAGTAAAACACATAAAATGTATATATAAAATATAATAAAGTAAAACATAATAATATACATATTGCGATATAAAAGACTTTCACATTTATTTTTATTTTTTAATAAAAATAGTCTATGTTACTTCTAGAATCTCCGGGAATATGTGTACAAAGTTTCATGATGATCGGTTGAGTATTTTTTGCGTGAAAGAGTAACAAACATCCCTACTTTCACATTATAATATTACTAAGAATGTTGTGTACATTCACCACATCGGGTTTTACATGTCGACCTTGACGTCGCTCTGATCTCGTTCGTGATATGATAACGCCCCTTTTGTAGTGCAATAAATAAGTAACCTGAGGTGCTGCTGTCTGTACTTCAATGTTTCATTTCTAACCCTTGACAAAAAAGAGGGGTATTATAAGTTTGTCGTGAGGAAGAATACTACCTGTCCCAACTGTAATGAGCAAAATATATATTATGTAGGTATATATGATTTATTATATTCGTTTATATGTATTATATATGTTAATATATATATTATTTTTATTTCTTTATATTTAAGTATTAATAATATAAGCCCTTCTCTTATTTGATATTTTCTTACGTTGTGTGCAATTCTCTCTTCCCGTCTCGTACACTATTTCTCACCGATTAGGTTGGCTGGAAGAGATCTCTTCTAGAGATAAGCTCGCCTTTGTACACTATTTTTTATGTAAAATTTTTCCTACTGTGTTTGTGCAATGAAGAATATATATAAGGTCCTAATTTATTAGTCACTTTCCTTTTAACACGTTATTGTGTAGGTCAAAAATATATCATTTGAGTCAAAAAACAAAAGCAAAATATTAAATTTAAAAGGTCTTGAAAAATTTTGTTATGATATTTTTTCATTACTATGTTGAATAAACCCATCCATTCAAACGTAAATAATAATGGCAGTAGTAGAGCGGGCGAGCGGGGAGTGGACGGCTATAATCGAAAGAGAACCATTCCTTTATCTTTAAATGGAAAATTCATTTTTTTTCAGATAATTAATTTTTATGTTGTTTTTTGGAATACTATCAACCTATACAATAACGCCTTAGAAGGTAGGTGACTAATAAATTAGGACCTTATATATGTATGTCTGTGTATCAGTTTATAACGAAGGGACCGATTTTGAAGCAGTTTTTTTTGTTTGAAAGCTGACGTAATCGAGATGGTTCTTAGTTATATTTGATCAAAATTGATTCAGCCGTTTAAGAGTTATAAGACTTATATGTGATGAATGTCGGGGTGGAACAAAATTTTAAATTTAGATTTATTGTTTTAAAATAGTTTTTACTTCAACAAGTTATCTCGCTTAAACTGTGTTTTTTATTCTCAGAGACTAAATTTTTACATTATTTGTAAATTTGACTTTTGCGGATGCCGTTCTAGTCTCGGAGAATAAAAAACACCATTTTTTAAGTCTCGTAATTTCGCTGAATATTTGTAACTTAGACAATTGCATATGTCAATTTAGTCTCTGAGAATAAAAAACACAGTATAGTTTTGGGAAACATATCATGATGAAGTACCACATAGTTCCACCCGCAAAGCGAATAGAAAATGCATTTCAAATCCCGTTGGGTTTTTGTACTGTGAGTCGAATGCGTCGGTGACAAATGAGAATGTTGCGCGCGGTGACAGGGTGTAACACAGCCTTCAGACTTCAGGTGGATATACGTTGTGGTGGGATTTTCTCAACTTATTTCTATTATTACAGAGTTTGTAGCTTTTAAACGTTGAGTACCTACCTAGGTTTAGTGACGATGATTGCCGTAACATCTAACGTAGTAATCATTTTATATGTATACACGGCAGCACATCAGGCTATACATGTTAATCTTGACGTCGCCCTTATCTCGCTCGTATATAAAATAATAAAAATAATAAATAAATAAACGCTACACACTCAAAGGCCCACACTAAGGTTTTCCCTTGTGTCGTAGGTCCCTCGGAACATACATAAAGACAGACACAAACACCCATGACTCGAGAACAAACATCTGCTTTTTACACAAATATTTGCCCCGGCTGGGAATCGAACCCAGGACCTGCCGATCAAGAGGCAGCGCCGCTACCACTCGACCAAACCGGCCGTCAATATATAGCGACATATAGCGTATATAGCGACGGCTTTCGAAGTGTTTATGGGTAACCTGGCATGCTGCTGTCTGTACATTATATAATAAAATAAATTGTATTACTTGTATTAATTTTAAACGGCTGAACCAATTTTAATCAGAAAAAGCTAAGGACAATCTTAATTACTTCAGCTTTCAAACAAAAAATCACATCAAAATCGGGCCATTCGTTTAGGAGTTACGATGCCACAGACAGAGACATAAATACACAAATACTCAGATAAACACGTTAAACTTATAACACCCCACATTTTTTTCTCGGGGGTTAAAAATAAATTGCTGGTCATTAGTCTCGCTAAAACTGGAAAACCAGTCTGTCGATTTGAATGATCCTTTTTTTGTTGTGTTCCTTATTACCTATCACGACCATTGAAAATCCAACTGGAAAATTGTCACAGGAACGAAGTCGTGGGCGGACAGGTAGTTAATTATAAGACTCGTCAGTATCTAAATCCATTTTAATATCTAATTTATCTAACAAAATTCAATTGAAATATTATTAAAAAGAGTAGAAATTCGCTGGAACTTGTTTTTTAACCGTCGTAATATTCTTGCTAAAATGTAATCCCACTAAAATCACTCAATAAAAATTAAGTTGTTACTAAAGGGTTACCTATCTCAAGTTCGAAAAAATGTTGACCGATTTTCATGTGACGGAAAACTTCTCGACCTTTTTTGTTTCGTTTTCTCGTATTTGGCCGAAAAACTTTTTGGCGAATTTGTGCTCGGCCACCACTTCACTACACCACCGGCACCGTTTTATTTGCCATGTTTTTTTTCACATACCTATGTTAATTACACCACCGTTTTATTTGCCGTATTTTTTTCCAAACATTTATTACACCACTATATTATTTAAGTTAAGCATTCGATAGTAGTTATTACTTACCTATAGCAAGCAAGCGCGCAGTATGCAAGCAAGCAGCATGCAATCAGCATGCAAGCAAGCAACATGCAAGCGGCATGCAGGCATACAGCGTGCAAGCAAGCAGGAATGCAAAAATATATTTTACCTAACCTGTCCCATTTGTTGTTTCGATGAAGTTAAAGAGAGGCAAATGAAAAAAGATGAAAAGAATTTGGCCGAAACTAAAAAGTTCGAAAGAGACCTCGGCCAACAGTAAAAAGTATAATAGAGAATTCGGTCAATAGGTTAATGCTCAAAAGAAACTTCGACCAACAGTAAAAAGTTATTTTGAAAATGGACGAAATATAATTCGGTAAAATGATTATTTTGTCTAATGGTACTTCGATGATCTAAAAATATATGGCATAGGACACATATAGCAAAAAAGACGCAGGTTAACCGTTTTCAGACAAATAAAATTCGGACATAAATTCTTCGGAAAAGTGATCGGTTCCCTTGCTAAAGTTATCAGATCTCATGAATAGCAGCCCTTAACTCTACAAAGCCTAATTTGCAACCCTTACATAGCTTGACCGTTTCGAACCCATTACCCACACTCCCATAATGCATTTATGAAAACCACTGGTCTTCAATCTTGTGCAATGTAAATAATACCACGTGTGGTGATCGGTTGAGAATAACACCACCCCATCTCTTTCCGTGGGTGTCGTAAGAGGCGACTAAGGAAACACAAATGAGACCTGCCTCCTAGTAATCCATCCCAGGCAACGACACTTCATTTTTTTCTGAATCTGAGGTGTCGTCCTATGGTCTCATGCGGTGTGGTAGGCTCTGTAAAGGGCCGTCTGGTTCGCGACCACCCTCCTACCGAAGTCCGACGCCAAACAGCTTGCTGTGTTCCGTCGGTGCGTGGGAGTACCAGTGTCTTTATAGGTATTTTCTGGGTTAACTCGCTCCATCGTCGACCTCATCTTTGACCTTTATGGTCAAGATTGAGGTCAAGAGTTAACCCTTTTTATAATAATAATAAAAAAAAAAACATAAAATGACCAAGCCCTAATTTTTATTTTAGAAACAAATTATAGGTATTTTATAAAACGCCTCTGTAAAAGGACGGCTTCATTTTTGACCATATCAGCCTATTGCAGTCCTCTGCTGAACATAGGCCTTCCCCAAGGTGCGCCACTTCGAACGATCCTCCGTTTTTTTCATCCAGCCACTACCCGCTATCTTCTTCAGGTCATCTGACCATCTGGCTGGGGGGCGTCCTACACTACGTTTGCCAAGACATGGTCTCCATCCATTTGTAAATAGACTAAAATTACAGAAGTTATCTGCTACACACTTACCGATATGTGTAGAAGGTCGTATTTGAAAGGGCAAGTGTTTCCGTGACTGTATCACGTTAGATGCGAGCGCCGTTAATTAATTAGTTAGAAAGCAACTTAAGTAGGTCGTGGGCGAAAGGTACCGCCCTAGACCTGCAATATGAAACACTAACTAAACAGGGTCGAGGATCAGTATGTTGAAAATAGCTATGAGTAAAATGTATAGAACCTATTTATTGGAAAGAAGACAGGAAATGGATGTCTCCATACAACTTGTTATTTGTCTTTCTACGGGAAATTGATTTTTTTGTTGAGAATTTCATATAATGATGTTCCTTAGTTGTCCAGTTTCATTGGAAGAATCACTTCCTAAAGTTTCGCCAACTAATTTAAAGTCACTCCCATATGTACTCGTAAGTTACAATTGTGAAATTATGTACCCATGCACACTGACACAAACCACACACACACACACACACACACACACACTTACGCACTCATACATACGGTTGTATTATTGCTACACTTTGGTTGTTTGCACGTGTCAGTTGTGATTAACGTTTTGACTTAATTTTGTTTGTTTTGTTTATTTTGCATTTTATGTCTTTCATGTGTATGGTATTGTATATGTCTAACTGTCTTGAAATTGCGCTCGACGCAACAACACACTGTGGTACTGACTGAAAATCAGCGCTTTAGTCTAGTGCTACAGCACATGCTGAGTCAGCGCCATTTTGACTGCTTTAGATAAGTTTTATGTTGTTCTACTTGTTTGTATTGTTTGGAAGCAGTTAAATAAAGTTATATCTATCTATCTATCTAAATCTTGGTTTTCTGTTCAAATGAGGTTTGCAACTAAAAAAATTATTCAAGGACCCATGCTATAATAATACCTAAATCAGTACTTCATTTTTCTATTCACCAGAGACGAGACTTAGTTAGTAAGGAAAATATTCCGCCATCAATTTCCAAAGCGCTTTTTTGAAGGTTAGTAACGGAAATATCCATAATACCCTGACAAAACTGTTTACATAACCCTATGTCGATTCCAATAACTGTCAAGTAACTGCTTAAACAAAAGACTCAATTTCTATAAAAAAAACGAAAGTCCGCCCACGTGTCAATCAAGTGGCCGCGTGACATCGCGGTTGCGGTGCGAGGCGGTGTTTGAGTCAATATTTGTGACCGAGGCGAGGCAAACAGGGGGCGCGGGCAAACATCTCCTCGA
Source organism: Aproaerema taeniolella (assembly GCA_949987775.1). Classification (NCBI taxonomy): domain Eukaryota; kingdom Metazoa; phylum Arthropoda; class Insecta; order Lepidoptera; family Gelechiidae; genus Aproaerema; species Aproaerema taeniolella. The sequence continues at coordinate 16,839,884 of OX465246.1, read as the reverse complement.
GGCAGCCAAGGCCCGTTTACTCGCTGTTTAGTTAAGTAGCAAGTTGAGCAGCACTTTACCTAGCTTAGCGTAACGGAAACGAAGTTTTTCTCACAAAATTTTGTCGGAGATCGGTCTCGATGCTTCCTCGTTCTTATCTATCAAGGTTCACGCCTAGGCCTGGGATTCTAACATTAGGGAATCCATGACGCGATTTCTAGGCCATGTAAACCGAAAAATTCTTCTTGTCACTGAATTAATTCTTAGTTACACATTAGTACTGTCAGATTTAGAGTAAATTCCACACAAGGAAAAATTTATGGATAATTAGTCGGGTGTTTACTTTGAATCTGGCCCTACCTAACAAAATACTGTCATTAAGTTTTTATCAGATACTAGCTTTCTGCCCGCGGCTCCGCCCGCATGGACTACATACAGGTTATATCGTGCCCAACTGTGAGATAAAATGTCCTTTCCCAGGCTCTAATCTATCTCTGTAGTTTAGGCGTGAAAGACGGACAGACAGACAGACAGAGTTACTTTTGCATTTATAATATTAGTAAGGAAGTAAGGATTGTACAGCTAACTGGATTGTAATTAAAATAACTCTAAAATAAATAAAAAATTGTTCCAACCCCGACATTCATCGCTTATAACTATTAGACAGCTTAACTAATTTTCATCAAATAGCATTCAAGCAAAAAAAACGTATCCAAATCGATCTATACGTTTAGGAGCTTAAAATACCCCTCTTTTTTGTCGGGGTTAAAATGGTTTCATCAAAATGAAGTAATAAAATTAAATTATCGTGCGTGCTTGTTTACGCCGCCTGCGATACAAATCTCGTACACCATGTGTTCAAAAAGCACGCAAAGGTTTAAATTTCCATGGCCAATTTAAATTGAGTATATAAGTGGAACTCTGAAAAGAAAACCTCTCGCTCCCGGTCACGGCACATTAACTGCTGCCGCCAAAGCAAGAAAAATTTTATCATTTAAAAATCATGACACTCCTAAATGGTGCTTCTATAGGAAAACGTATAACATTTTCCTTGGACTATCGGAAAGAAGACGAAGCTATTTCATAATGTAGCTTATTTAGATAAAAATCTTGGATTTCTCGTTGAAATTTCTAGCGTACCTAAACTAGTCCCTAGTGCTCTTGAGATTTTTATATGGGAATCAATAAATTGACCACAATAAAAAACTAAAACAAAACGTTCACTAAATAAATAAAAGTAAAACAATTACTAGAAATAATTATTTTTTGTCAAGTTCCGCTCAGTGACAAGATAGCAAAATAAAAAAGACCCTATATACCTACTTATATCTGGTGATTTCAAATAACCTATAGTTAGCAAAATCAACTCACTGAACTAAACAACTTTCCCTAAGAAACAACAACATAACAAGGAAAATAACATAAGGAATTATATTTATGTAGAAATACTTTTAAAAATTCGCGTCTCCATACAACTTGGGTTTTTTTATACTCCTCATGACTCATAACAAATCATCCCCTAAAGTTTCGCTTATTTAAAGTTACCGATTATTTCCACCGAGTAGCGATTATTTTGGTTAAATAAAAAGCCTTTTAAAAGTTAAAAAGCTTAACACTACTAACAGAGTACCAATTGAACACGAATAACATTATACGAGTACGACACAACGTGTTGTCGATGCCCATTTCCATTCGTACGGTCAGCAATACAATTTGCATTGCATTAACGTAATATACGTGAATATTATAACTATTCGAATACAAAGTTACGGTTGGAAATAAATCAACGAAAATATTCGACTTTATTTCGTTTCAATAAGGTCGTGCAGGTCAAAGTACGGATTTGTTTTATTTTACTGTTAATAGGTTTGTTTATTAACAAATGATGAGCAGTTATTTTGCACTATTAACATTAACTATGCAGATATGACTCAGTACTTAGTTAATGGAGAATTTTAAGTAAAAATTAGAGTTTAAAATGTTTTATATTAAATTATTAAAGATAATTGGGTTTTAGCAAAAATTGAAATTGTCTTATAATTATTATTATTATTATTGATATGCATATATTATGTATACATGTAATATTACGACCAGTTTGGTCCAGTGGTAGTGGCGCTGCCTCTTGATCGACGAGTCCTGGGTTCGGTTCCCAGTCGGGGCAAATATTTGTGTAAAAAGCAAATGTTTGTTCTCGGGTCATGGGTATTTGTGTTTGTCTTTATGTTTGTTCCGAGGGACCCACGACACAAGGGAAAACCTTAATGTGGGCCTTTGAGTGTGTAAAGTTTTTTTTTAATATATATGTATGTATATGTATGTAATATATATATATGTATATGTATGTATGTATACATTAGTTTTTTGATTTTTACGTGAAGAAAAGATAAAAAAAACTTTATATTTCAAACTGCTTGTAAGGCTTGTACTAAAGTCTTAAAATCGCTTGAGTACGCAAAAACGTTAAAGAATAAATAAGAATGCTATTAATTAAATGAAGGAAGTTGTTAAAGATTCATATCGCAGGCGAAATTAAACTTGGCTCACTTAATTTGAAGGCTCTTTAAGTTGAAAAATTCGAGGAAGATATGAAGAGAAAGACCCATCAATCTTAAAAGTTATAATCTGGCTGTTCCTAAAGTTCAGCCTCTTCAAGACGACGTAGATACTTACAATTACAAATGTATCTAAGTTATTCACATAAGGAAAACCATTTTAAACTGATTTTTTTATTTATCAAACCGGCAATGAATAAGATTTAAAGCCATAGTTTAAGTATCAATGATAAAAAAGCTTACGAAAATAACATAGTCATTCCTTTTTCTTCTTATTGTAGGACATGACTTGCGATTAGCGAAAATATAAAATCAAAAGGTGCAGGTTCGATGACAAGACATAAAAAATACGTAATAATTTGGATCCATGTAATTCAACAATTTGACTTGCTGCACAGATTTTAACTACATGCTCCTTTGACTAGACTTGTACATAAATAATCACTCCAGAGGACTGGTTCAAAGACCAAAGCGGTTTGATAAGGGTCGGACCAACTTTAATTACACACGCTAATTTGACCCTTATTCCCTGTGCCTAGCAGATTCACTAAATTGGCTGGCAGAGTAAAAGAGCCTTAGGGGAATGTAATGCTCGCAGATATTCGACACAAGAAGAAATACTGAAACTAAATATTGAGTACCTGGGGATCAATTTCTGAATGTTTTTGAGTGACTAAGCTCACGAAAGAAAGATAGCATCATTGAATTAAATTTGATTGTGATAAATACGCTCAATAATCCGCTTTGACAATGTTTCAAAGATTAATCGGCTCATATTAGTGTAATTGCCTAGATCAGGGGTTCCCAACGTTTAACCTGTGCGCCTCACCTAACGCTGAGCTGAAAGCCCCTCTAGGGGCTGAAATTGGGAGTTTATATAAGAAAATTAAACAAACAATTATAAAGTGATAAAAATGAGGGTGTTTATTTTTATTCATATGACAATAGAATTTTAATAAATGTACCTTTTGTTTTTACGAGTATATGCAGTTAACCTGAACCGTTTCTTCTCTATTATTTTATGACTCGTAGCGTGAAGAACGGATACAACAAAAATTAACCAATTGAGTTTAGTATTTTTTTTAATAGGCAGAAATCAGGGACCTCTGCGCCCCCCTTGGAACCGCTCGACGCCCCCCAAGGGGGGCGCGCCTCACTGGTTGGGAAACCCTGGCCTAGATACATACATACATACGCCTACAGGTACTCAATACTCAATATTTTATCGCATCCGTAGGTAGGTAGAGCATCAGTGGATCTAGAACCATTTGATGCCACATTTGACATAAATTCTCAGGGTTATTAGATGAAACATTATGTATAATTGTGTAGGTTGGCAGCCCAAAATACAGTCAGTATTCCACTTACTATATTTTACAGGATGCCTGGAAAGAGTTAGCAGCTGGTACATACAACAGCAAGTCAGGTTATCCATTTGCAATACGAAAGCCGCCGCGCGCCGCTATTGCAAGCGAGATATGGGCGACGTCAAGGTCAACATGCATAGCATGTAAAGAGGCCAGCGCATCAGGTTACTCCATTTTCATTGCAGAATCGCTCTTATCGCAACAGCACAGAGTGCACGCTTATGGTAACCTGATGTGCGGCCGTCCGTACATTCTAAGTTTTTCGCTTCCAATCCGGCGTGGAAGAAATGCCTCGACATTGTAATACGAGTATTAAAAGTTGTTGTAGGTACTCAGTTTCGGGCTCAGGAAGTTAAGCATTATGAACATGCATTGTCTCAGAGGTAGTCGTTCTCACTATTATATCTCCACTTCCTACTCGTACAAAATGGTCGAACATCGCTTCGGTCGTTAATTCTACATTCCTAAACACAGGGCCGGTGCTACTGTCAATGTACAATTGTAGTCGAGACCACGCTATGTGGTGACTGGCTGTGAATAATGTATGAGCCACGCCGCCTGCGTACGACCCTTACCCTACATTTTGGCAGTCGAGCAACGAACACCTTAGAAGCTTACACCTGGACCATAAAAGTATATGTTACATCGTGCGTAGATCCTTCCAAAACCTTTTTTATTGAGTGTAACGGCGCTCCCCGTTCCGTCTTTTTCCATCTCTCGACAAAAACTTTAACCACTCCAAACTTAACCTCGGATCTACCTAATGGTCCAAACCATTATGGACAAACAACCATTGAAAAATAAAGATCGTTTTGCCCCGGATACGCTTAAAATCGTAGACTTCCCTGGTGGAGTGACATTATTTTAACACTAAAAAAGGTTTAACTGTAGCCCGGGACTCTATAACATAAGTTATTCTCTCGCCCTTCAACTTTCATAACTTTTCTCGGTGACGACGTTTCTTTAACAAACAACACACTTTCAAACTTTTCTTCTATTGTTCGAATATGTTTCCAAAAGGCCTTTCCTGATAGAAATTCAAACGAAATTTTCATTGTAAGATCGTTTTGTCTACCAAGGGACCGATTCAAAATAATCTAAGCAACATTGATCTGCTGTTTCCTAAGCGCTGGTTTTACCGAATGTAAGCTTGAACGCTAGTGCATTTAAGTTAGAACAATAGCATACAAACAAAAATGTTTGGCTTTCAGATTTTTTTCCAGTTATTATTGTTAACAGTAAAACAGTAAAGGTAAGTTATAATAAATAGAACCTCCACGTCTTCTTCTACTTCGATCTTCAACAATGTTTCCCAGATAAGAATCGCGTCGCTTAACTAACTTACTGTGGAATTAACGACGCCGGCCCTCCTATTGTTGGCTTTTACGATAACACCAGCAGAGGGGCAATATTTATTACGACACACTTTATTTATTCTGCAATAATTACTTCCTTATTAACTGTTATAGTCTTAAGTATCTTCATTAAGTTTATTCCTCTTAAAGCTTTTGTCTCGTCTCTATTTCGTGGCATACTTTGATATGATCTAGCATTTGATAGAACAAGTAATCTAATTATAACCTCCGTCGGGTGACGGGTTGATATCAGGGGAACCTAACCTATTTGGATCATTACACATCCATTAACCTAAGGAATTAACTCGATAGGCACGTCTGGCTTACAAAGTCGATCTCGTAGCTATTACGACACCGAGTATCTCTATTTCACTAATATTTATTTACTTTTACCTAAAAGTTTGAACTTTTATCAAGTGACCGTTTCGGATGAATATATAAATTAGTTTGACGTCTTTTAAGAGAAACTGAGCCCAATGGCTGGAACTCAGTAGGCTTTTCCACTCCTGTTCTGAGGAGGCTCGTAGTAACTGTTTGATAAGTGAATCTAAATGGTAATATGCAGTATTTAATAGGTCAAGTTGCATAAATATAAAGATTAAGAAACACTCGTTGAAGTTCCTTTCATTTTCCCTTTCAATTATAATAGGAAGAACATTAAGTAATAAAATTTTCTTCTTCTTAACGTTAGAGTGCTAAAATACTTGTACTTATTCCCTCTGACAACGATGTTCCAAAGAGCATCATGAATTTTGAAGCAGTTTTACTAAATATTCATGATAAAAGTACCGCTTCACACAATATATCGTTTCAAGAGCTAGAACCTATTTTTGCTAGACAATATTCTACAGTCTCTCAGGTCTGCATTGCTTTGAATATTTGATACAGCACGTGGGCGAGGTCCATAAAATGCGAGAGGTAAACATCTACTCGGTCGAGTCTCGATGGCACGTAGAGAATGCTTCGTTTGATATAGGTTGGATGGCTGCCATACAACAGGTGTGGGCTCCAACGAGCCGCGCCATTACTTTTATGGCCTTTCCATGTACCACGCACTTATTAAAGCTCGTATATCGTCATTCATGAAGCATTAAGATCTATGAACGGACATAAAGCCAATTTACAAAAGAAATATGTTGCTACCCCACTTTTGTTTCGTATTTCCGTTGCGGAACCCATTTAACGGTACCTAATAGAAATAAACTCCTATTTCCGGCTTACATCTTAACACTATTATGTATTCGTTTAGTATTATATATTTTGTGATCTTAGCGTACTGTGTGACTGCGGCTATGTTAAACTATTTGTCAATAGTCATGAGATAAGGGGCGAGGGAGCACTATTAATTTTCAGCTTCATATTCCCAAAAAGAAATGCAATACCTACTTACCCACAATTGATGGAGAGTATGATACACATGATTTACTAAAATTAAATGTAAAAAAATAATATTTAAATGTTGTTAAAAATAGTACTCTATGTAGTTAGTTTTATTATTAATTTCAGTTATATTTCAATAGAGGACAGAATTTTTTCTCTGCCCTAGAAAGACAAAAGTTACCGTACTCGTAAGTAGCAGGATCGTAAATTTTCTCCGTCCGTAGACCTAAGATTGATACGTTACATTGCCTGGCTGCGGTGTGATTGTGAAATAAACGGGATTTCGCTTGCTTTTCTTTAACAATTTATACCTAAGACTCCACCGGAAAGAAACATTTTCTAGATACATAGACTTCTAAATATTCGTGATTGTGTCAAGAAGGTTTGAATATTTGGTCAACTTCCAAAACAAACAAAACAGAAAATGTGAGTATTTCGCGAAGTTATCATAAGTAGTATTGATAAACGCTCGCCGAGAAAATTGAGTTGGAGTTTCCTGAAATACTGCGTGCCGATGAAACGATGTAAGGACTCGTAAATATTGACAAGGGTTGTGAGTCCGCTCTGACCGGCTTTCACCGCAAAATACAGTATCTTACCGCTGATGGCATTTTACACTGTTTTTGTAACAGCTTGTGGTAACATTATCTTAGTTCCTACGTAAATGTTACTCTTGTAATGTAACAAGAACATTTAGGTTTAAACAGCTAAGTTACATGACGTACAATGTACATTCCCAGTACAATTAGAGATAGAAATAACGTCCTCTTATATCCGTACGAAGCTGCAATTTTCCACAGTACATACATCAAGATTCTTACTCGGTGTCAAGATCCATAATGTTTGTTAAAGATTTTCTAGTAAGTAAAAGCTTTAAGTGGTTTTTTGTGTGCATTATTTGTCCATTTAATAAATAAAAAGGCGAATATGGATTTAAATGCTTTATTTAAAAAATGTATTATACCTTAATATCTATACTACATATACATTTAACGACCAATAAAATAAAACATGAAATTAAGAGGCTAAAACTAGATATAATATTGTAAGTTCAGTGTATTGTGGAACAAAACCCAAACAGATAATTAAATCTTAGGTTTAGCCTTCGTATTCCATGAATAATTCACTTGTGCACAAAATGTTTCAAAATTTAAACATTCATAAAAATAATTCTTGTACACCTTACGTTCTTATTCCTTACGCTACAATGATATGGATTGTGAATTTCGTTTTGATATTTGAAAAAACATTGTTGTAACTCGGGCATTAGGGCATGATGCCCTACATATACTACATATTTTAATGTAAGTTGATAACTGGGATGATATTTACTCTATCTAACTTCTATAGTAGTAGATCTATGTATATTAAGAAAATGATTTGGCAAAGATTCAAAATCTAATTAAAAATCATCTAAGAAGATAGTACGATGAGTTAAAATATAGCTAAGCTATATTTGATTAGATAACTGTACGAATTGACTAGAATTATCCTCGACTATGTCTATCTATCCATTATTAAGTACTTCGTAAAGTAAACAAGCTAAATTTATTTTGAACGTGCTATGTTAAAATAAACTAGTTTGTGCGTACATACACAAAAATATGAAGCCGAAGGTGAAACATGGTATGCACTAATTATAATTAGACACTGAAAAACGTAATTTGATAACTAAGCTAAGTGCACCGTGCCATCACATTAATAAATTCATAATGACTGTAAAAACTCACTAAGTGTTTCTAATTCTATGAGTGTTACACTTCAGTCATCATTAGAATTCGTGGCAGTCAAACTAAAGGACAAATCATGAATGCGGTATTTAACCTAATATACGGAAAGGGTTAAATTTGCTTAATCTGTTTGGTGGCTGCGGTCTTCGCGACCGGTTAGGTCGATGTATCGGTTCATTTGCACCTGATAGTAAAGGAGAGTTCAGATCATCAATTGCGTCACTATCTGTAGAGTTGTTTTCTAATACCTCATAGGTTTCAGTGACATTTGGCTCTTCCTGTTTTTCTTTTGTTGTATGAAAAAGATTAGGAGTAGTCGACGGATTGGTCGGTTTTGCTGTTGCTACAGTTTTGTTCGGTTGAGGTGTCGTAGATGCAATGGGCGTTACACCGTGATTTTCTGTTGTTAATATGGTTTCTGTGTTAGACTGTTCACTTTGTAGGCGAGGTAAATATTTTGTTACAAAGTCACTGCTAGTAGGAGCAAAGGATTTATGAACCGTCGAAGGTGGGACGACAACTATTGGTGTTATAGTAACATGTCCAGCAGTCACGTTTGCAGTATTATCCTCTGTTTTATCTGGAGATATCATGTCTTTAATATAAATACCAAATGGGACAGTTTTATTGTCTTCTTCTGCATCTTTAAATTCCGGCATCAATGTAGTTACTTCAAACACGTGCGTGGGACTGGATTTGTCATCATCATTTACTATCGTTATTTTGATTATTTCATGATTCACGGTAACGTCTTTCATTGCATCTACATATATTTTGCTTGATGTTTCCGTAAATGTTTTTTCTGTATTTAGAACTGATAATGGAGCAGACGTCGGTATTTTTATGAGTTTTGAATTTCCATCAGATATTGCCAGGTCTTTTGTTTGAAGAGGATTTATAGTAATTTCGTCAATATAAGTTGTTTTGGCTGTAACAGGTGATTCAGTTATTTCGTTCTCTGATGTGGTTGTTTCGTTTACATTGATTGAAATACCATTACTTTGATTGCTATCTTTTGTTGGTTCTTTTAATATGACAGTGAGTTCCATGGGATAATCGTCTGGTTTTATTTTGCTGCTTTCAGTCACCAGAATAGTAGAAACTTCTGCAGCAGATTTATCCGGAGAAGTTGTTGGCTTTTCGGTTGTTTTATCGAATTTCATTAACTTCCCATCTATTTTAAGATATTTGCTCTTAGGGTCTTCAAGTTTTTCTTTGTATTTCTTAGGCAAGCTAGATTTAATCTTATCTTTTTTCAACTCATCTTTAGTGGTGATTGGTTGTAGCGTCATTACTATTGGTTGTTCAAAAATATCAAACTTATTTGGCTCTTCCGTCGTTGACTTTACGATGTTTTTATTTAAAAAGTAGTGCTCTTTGTTTTCATCCAAAACTTTTACATGTGAAAAACGGTGTTCAGCAAGTTGTTGAGCATGTTTTTCGGCTAATGACAATACCGTCATGTCGTCACTGATTTTAGCTTTCGCCATTACCAGCGGTGGTACAAAATGATCGGTTGGCTGTGTAAAAATTGTTTCAAAGTTTCCGTGCTTGGCCAACTCATCATGTAACATTTTATGATGCATATGTTTTTCGTCCTCCAATTTCTCAGACTGTTCTATTGATAAAAAGTTTTCATTATGGGCAAGTTTAGGAATGTCATTACTTTGGAAATTATTGTCACGAATAAGATCAAGGTTGATGGTCTTCTGAGTGTAAATGTTACTGAGTTTGTTTAAAACAGGTGTTTGTTTGGTTTGAGCATTTACGGTAGTAGAGGTTGCTTCAGTTATTTTTTGATTATTTGTGTCCACGTGTTCACTAGCAGTGACGTCGTCGTCAACTGAAGTTTCAGTGGTAGTTTCGAAATCGGTGCTATTAGAAACGATGTCAGTGGTAACCCAGGTAGTTTCCTCAGATGTTGGATTCAATGTGCTAGGTGTATCTTCTTCCTCATTACAAGACAGCTCTTTCAAAAGATCCTCGCGTTTCTGTGAAAGAAGTTTTATTTTCAGATTTTTATTATTTTTATATTAATTCTTAGTTATAATGAAACTAATAAACTTATGAATATTAAACAATTTGGATTCACGTGGGGTCGCTCAACAACCGATGCCGGTGTTGAGCTCATTCGTCACATTTTTGAGGCCTGGGAGGATTTACATGATGCTCTTGGAGTCTTCTGTGATTTGTCCAAGGCTTTTTACTGTGTTCACTATGAGACTCTAATCAGAAAATTGCATCACTATGGCATAAGAGGAAACGCACTTAGGCTTCTGGAATCTTATTTGTGTAATAGGATCCAGAAGGTTGAGGTTAACGGCACTAGATCACCTGGCTCCACAGTCTGTATGGGCATCCCACAGGGTTCAATTTTAGGACCATTCTTGTTTCTCGTGTACATTAATGACTTGCCTTTTCTTGTTAAAGAAGCCCATGAGCTCGTATTATTCGCAGATGACACATCACTTTTATTTAAAGTGAAAAATATGACATTAATTATGACGATGTGAATACTGCGATCTCAAATGTAGTTGAATGGTTCATTGTAAATAACCTACTATTGAACAAGAAAAAAACCAAATGTGTTAAATTTACCTTGCCCAACGCTAATCAGGTTAATACCAATGTACAGGTTAAAAATGAAAAACTGGAAGTTGTAGAATCTACTGTATTCTTAGGTATCACTATTGACGCAAAGCTTCAATGGGGTCCTCATTGAAGCAACGCGAACAGACTCACCCAGGCAGCACACAAGTCAGATAACTGGTCAACAATGTAACCTTATATGAGGTTAAGCTTTATAATTTTTGTATAGAAGCTGTGTGTATTGCAAAGTGCTGTATAAACTTTTTTTTTGCTATAATCTTGCTATTAGCTGAGTTAGTTTTGTAAAGTGCCGATTTTATTTCTAAAAGCTGAATAATCATCATGAACAGACTTGTTACTCAAGAGTTTGTGTAACCTTTTGTATAATACAGGTATAAAATTCAATTATCAAGCATGATACTGGATAATAGAGGTTCTGTTCTCTTTTAGCTGTATTACAGACCACATCTTGACAGAAATTAAGCTGCTGTATAAAGTAGGGTGTTATTTCTGTTATGAAGAATGTAGCCACTTATCAGAAATTAAGACAGCTGTTATAACTACATTATTCCTCTTTAAGTATGAAATTACCCTCTAGTACAGCTAACTTTGGTAAAAGCAATCTTAACAGACTCTTATACAGAAGTTTGCTGGATATTCACGAAAAGTGGACATTTATTAAGCTATAAGAACTGTTCTGGAACTTTATTCAGATTAATGTACACTGAATCCCAATTATTTGATTAACGGTACGAATGTGTGTGATTATAGAAAATTTATCCAAAATATGTTGTGCGCAGACCGCTTTTAACCAGAAAATAGCTGAATAAGTGGACACATAAGGTCTGTTATGCAGACATAAGACGAGTAGCTGTGCAAGCAGGGTATTTAATTCAGAATGAGCGTCGCCATAATGAATAACATAACCTATTATATTTTTTTAGAATTTTATACACAAATACTCAATTTTAATAACGAAATCAGTATAATATTCTTGTAAAAGTATTGCAATGTTATTTTTGAACCCTTAAATTGCATAAAACATAAAAAGTATTTCAGTAGCAAAAACAAAACAATAGATGAAATGTTGTTTATTATCTCGAAAACTCGCTTATCAGGGCGGCGCGTGAAAATTTTACACGAAATGTGTGTATAAATACACAGTAAAGTTGCATGCGCACCTACAATTTCTTACTTTAAGCATTAAATTAGGGTAAAATTATTTATTTAGTTACAGATAGAAACAATTATGGCCGTTTAGCTTTACGTCATTACAATAACACGACGTTTCGGATTTGTCAATTTAAAATTAATATGAATACCTAACTTCTTGATAAAAAGTTATGAAATACGCTAAACGCTGTGTATCCTCTGAATAACTGACCTTTGAAGGACTTCAGCAGTAAGTTCATTCATCATTCATTCTTCATCTGGCTAACAGGGTTGTAATATTTGTATAAAATAACTAAATGCTTTTATCCAGAAGATACTCACCTTGTCGTGCAATTATTCAAAACTTATTCATCTGTTACGTTGCTATTATCCAGCTATTAGCAATATGATTTTGTGCCCAAATTGCTTGGATAACGTCTGAGTAAGCGCTTAACCAGCTAATTACGGTAATCTTATTCAGAAATTCGTTTCTATGACTGCTATTATACAAAACTTACTCAAAAAGTTTGTGCTGGCTGGGCAGTTCAGCAGCTTACGCGGTTAAAAAAATCCGTCAATAATCGGACGTTGAAACTGCGAGAACCGTATATTTCAGTTACTTCCACAGCCTAATGTCATATGGCATTTTACTGTGGGGTAATGCTGCCGTCATCTGTAAGATCTTTGTACTGCCGAAAAGGGCTGTTCGCGCGATTTATCAAATGAAACCTAGAATGTCTCATAGAAATAGATTTAAGGAAATAGATATTTTGACATTTGCGACCCAGTATATATTTAATAATCTTTTATATGTAAAGAAAAATGAACAATTGTTCAAGAAAAATTGTGATAGGCACATTGGATTGGAATTGGATTGCTTGGATTTGCTAGACAGTCGTCTCCACAAAGTAACAAACTCTTTTATGGGTCAATGTATACGCTTCTACAATAAGATTCCCACGTGTATTCAAAATCTACCTTTACAAAAATTTAAGACAATAATTAAACAAAAACTTTGTAAAAAGGGCTATTACAGAATTTCTGATTATCTGTTAGACCATGGGAATTAATTGCTCAGCTCCAGAGTTATTCAGATATAATTGCTCAGCTCCAGAGTTATTCAGATATTAAGTCAATTAAAATTAGAAGTAAGAAAATTTATATGATTGACTTAAAAAGAGCGACCCTCGAAGTTTCTTGCCTATTTTCTTTGCGAATAGGCGCCAAGTCAAAAATGCTAATGTGATTCACTATTTTGCTCAATGATTTACATTAATTTTTCTAATGTATTTTTAAAAAACACTTTGTATGTTCTATAAAAATAAAGTATTTTGATTTGATTTGACTAGCAATGTAATTACCACATTTCCAGTGCATTGGACTTTCTTGACCCCAGCCAAACCACAGTCAGCGGTAAGCTGGACCGCCGCGCTCTCTGGTAGGTAGAGAATCGTCAGCGCCGGCAGAGCGCGCACCATACAGCCTTCGTTGCCCAGGGCCCATTGTGGTACTGTCAAAAACATAAGGTAACATTGAAATATACAATAACTTTTATGTGATTTAACCATAATATCAGAATAAAAAACAGAAAATAAAATATTTAGAATAAAATACAATGAAAGGAATGGTCTTGTTGGGAACTTTTTCATTTTATAAGTTTTTTAAGTTTATGGTTTGTCTGCCTCTGAAGTTTGAGATAAAAATGTGAATATCATTTTGTAATTTTGTAAAATAATATAAAATAAATATAAGAACACCATATATGGGCTCGTGAATTATTTTGTCTAATTGTTTATAGTCAAGAGTACCGCAGTGTTTTATAGGTCTCGTAATATGTTTGAAGAAGCAAAGCTTGTTGTAAGTCGTTAATCTCATGCACATGTGAACATTTGTGTGGTTGTCAAATTATCTGGCACTTATAGACCTGGGTTAATTTAATATCCTTTTATTTTAAATGTGTGCTAAAGTAAATAAAATTTTTTTGTCTTTCTGAAATAATGTAAAAATGCAAGTCGAAAACAGTAAAGATTACAAATGGCTAATGGATGTGGATACCTACCAGGCAGTTCACAGATGAATGAAGCGACAGTGGGTCCTCCACAAGCGCGCGCCTCCCACCGGTAGTCCGCAGCAGGGTCGGCGGCTGCGCACAGCGGGGCTGCGCGTGCGTCGGGCGCGGCGCTCCAGTAGCCCTCGCCGCTTAGACCTCTGTAGTCTCTGTTGGAAAAACTTAGCTAAATTTGCTAAAAGTCTTCATTATGGGGGCGGGTGACTTTAAATTAGTTTGGGAAGCCGTGGCTCGAGTCCCAAAGAGATTTTGTTTCGAAGGGAGGCTCGGTGGGCACGTATATGAGCTAATAACAAAAATATTTGTAAATTGTTTTTTTTTATTACCAATGCAAAATGTTGTGATTTTTCGAGCACCAAGCAGCTAGCAACGGTCCTTAGACAATGACAACGTGGTATCAGACTGCTGGTATCTATCCTAACAATTGTTAAAAAATGCGGCTTTCAGCAAAGCAATTTCTATGTGTTGAACTGCTGGCGTAAATTTCAATTTCCAAATTACAAAACTTTAATCATTCATGGTATTTATACTTATTTTAAATAAATAAATAACACAGATATTTCAAAGTCATTAATTTTCAATTCTGTAGCTGTTCCTTCGGGAAAGTAGTCCCGTTAGAGGGCTCATTCACGTCCTTAGTTTTTGTCAACATATTCATAGTCACCCAATATATGGTTAGAAATCTCATTACTTTGATATCAAGGTAAAAATACCTTTACCCCAAACATCATAAGTACTATTGGGTGAAGAAAGAGAAAGTTTTGCAAAAAAAATTAAGTTCTTTGGCTCAGTAAGTATAATGTTAAGAATCAAAAGTATTAAAGTTCGCAATTAAAAGTCACACCAAAAACTCCGACAGAATACCAATTTTAACCAATCTTTTACTAGATAAGTGCAACTCAAAAATACTTTGTATTTTATAGTAATAAATAGTACAGTAATATTCTTCTATTGTAACAAATATCTTATAGACTTACGTCCATGTGAAGTCTCCGTCGGGATTGCTGCGGATGAGGCCAACCCACACCGCGCTGGAAATGTCCAACTCCTTGAGGTAGGCGCGCACGGCATCATACTGTGCCGTGGTATCCACTGCAACAAACAAATATTCACTTTTGTAGATGAAAATATTATATTTAATCATATGTATTTTTTAACCGCCCGTATAATAATAATAATAATAATAAAATCATTTATTTTCAGGCAACTAGGCCCATAGATAAATACCTTACGGACTAACACACATATAAAATATAATTTAACAAAATTAAAACTTAATTAGCACTATTTCCCTGGTGGTTTTCCGGGAATCTCCCTCGAAAACGGCGGAACACCACGCCCTCCGGCCAAAAGCTCTCCTTCATGACTGTTTCCAGCATGAACGTCGGGAACGAATGGAATTAAGGCTATAGTCCGCCACACTGACCAAAAACGGGTTGGTAGAGCCATAGTCCACCACGCTGGCCCAATGCGGGTTGGTGGATTGAAATAGTAAAAATAATATTAATAATCAAAATACGTGATTCTATATCTATATTCCTCTGATTTCAATAGTAATTAACTTAATAAAGAAAACAAGCAAAACAACTTTATATCAATTTGATATCTAAATAAAAAACAGCTCCTCAAGCGCGTCACATCCATGAAAGGTGCCCAAGAGGCTGGCAGCGTTTCCCCGCTGTATCGCTAAATAGTATTTTTGTGTTTGAAAGTTAACGTAATCGAGATGGTTGTGAGCTTTATTTGATCAAAATTGGTTCAGTCGTTTAAGAGTTATAGCGATAAATCGGGAGTTATATTTTAAATTTTAGAGTTATCTTACGATGACTATTGTTTGACTCTCTATTAACGTAAGGTCCGTATTACAGAACGCGACTCAGACTCTGATCTATACTTAAGTAGTAGTCGGGAAACGTTGCCAGCCTTCTGGGCACCTTGCATGGATGTGACGCGCTTGAGGAGCTGCAAGTTGATATTAAGTGACAGAAAAAGCTTCCGGCTCTCGGGTCACCCGTTGCTTCGATGAGGCGCACCGAGAAATCCTTAACGAAAAATGTTGCGTCCGGTGCCAATAGGGATCGTGGATTTATAGATGTCACCGTAAAATTTTAATAACCGTAATCTTATAATTTCATAAGTGAAATTATAATCTCCCGCGACATTACAATTGTTCTTGTAAAATTGTAAATTTACGAAACTCTACAGTCACGAGATTTTCGAATCTATGAAACACGAAAAAAATTAAGCAGCCAAAATTGCTTATATTTAAGGGTCGCCTGCATGAAATTAATGGAGCAGTTCACAAAGTACCGAGAGTTTAATCTTATTACGTCAAATTACAATATTACGGGTTTGATGTTATGGCGACACGGACATTCTCTACATGTATAAACAAAATATTTTGCCTAATAAGTAAAATTGATAGATTACTTCAAATATATACTATGGTAGTCATATATACTATGGTAGTCGGTAGTCATACTATGGTAGTCTCCCATTGTGACCATCTTTTTAAACGCGCTTTTGTCAGGAACACAATAGGGTTTTAAACCTATTTTGCGCATGGAGCCAAAATAAGCTCTACCCGCGCGGCCGAATTCGTTAAATATACTGTTAATTTCAGTGCGACGTTATAAAAATGTATTTTAACAAAGATTATACAAATCGTAAAATACCTGCAATTGTATTGAATTAAAAATAGAATGCATTCATTAAGATTAACAATGGATAAAAGACAACACATAAACGGGATAAACTACAAAAAATACCTACCCGTTCTTATCGCGAGTTTTTTCTGGAGCTTCCTTGACGTTGGCGCATTTAAATGATATCATAAATTTGGTCGTGACTCGCAGTCAGGTACCTGAGTATTATGCCAGGATAATACACCGCGATTCCTTTCAGAGATACGCCTGTCTCTGGAGCCATGGGACCTCTCTTTAGTTATGCATCCGCGAGCACCGTCTCTTAACATAATAAAGACATTATAGAGCGAGCGCTGAAGATACTCCCCCTAAAAGCTATGTGTCGTATACCTTTTTACAAAACATTTTTTCTAAATAGTTTTACTTCTGCGAGAAATTAAATTTTCTATGCGTCCTTTTTCTGAACAAGACAACATAAAACTCGTGAGAAAATTAAATGAAGCAGCTGAATTAAGTCTACTTTCATTATTTATCGGTTCCATTAAAACAGTTTAGTACGCGTTTCGAATATTTATTATGCTTGTTTAATCATAGAAGTTTATTTTTTTATTTATTTCTAAAAACATTTTAACAATAATGATCCAACTATATTACATGACACCGAAACTCTATCTCTATCGGGTTTAATATGTGTCGCGTTGCGTCTGACATTGTACTGTATGTTTTTTTTATATATACACATTATTCTAGGTATATTCAAATTTTATAAAACATAAGTAAAGTGCCACCCCACTGTATTTTAGACGTTGAAATTTAATTAAAATCGTCTGTTGACGTGGCAATAAAGCAAAAGCAACATCTGCAAATAACCATTCCATTTATAGCATGTCGCAAATCTGCATTGTAGCAAAATTCGAGATTTCTTTCACATTTCTGCAGTCATACCAAAAAGGAACCAACAGAGGGCAAATGGATAAAAGCAATTCATATTCCGCGAATATCTCGTCGAACGGATCGACTCGATTGTCTATCTATTTTATACATAGTTGTATTCACAAAGATACAGCTAAAAGGAAAAGTACCAGTGACTCCACTTCTACCTGTATTGTCATCAAAAATGTTGAAACTAGACTGACTGAAAAGATGTCTGTGGGGATAAGCAAGACATAGGTATCCTCGACGTGGCCGTGGGTCGGGTATGCGATTATTTCTTTCTTTTTTCACTTTATTTCTTACTGTTATTCTAATGATGTAGATAGGTAAGAGATAATAATCTATCTCTTAAGTCTATTTATCCTATGAATATTTAAAACACACTTCAGAATTCGCGTAGGATATTACGCGTAGGATATAGCTTATCTTTGATCTCGAATATGAGAATAAGCTAATTTTGATCCGTGTTTGTATTAAGTAAATTACGTGTTCAAACCGCGAAAAGTGTAACACTAGTATCCAAAAACAAATTGTTTTAATTTCCTATTTGGATTTACAAATTGTTCCAATTTCTTTGTTATGAGAATAACTTTTATCGGCGTTACTAATAAAACGTAGTAAATTAGCGGCGGTGTAAATTTATAATTGTTATTAAGTACCTAAGTTTATAATTTAAGTATATACCTACAATGCATGATCACCATACGATTAAATAAATAAATAATAATAAAACGTAGTACAAGCTTGTAACGACCAAAAACCTATAAAAAATCTGTGTTTGCTCATGCTATAAGCAGTGTAGATTAGATTTAATTTAGTTTTTATTTTAGTCAGACTGTAGGTGTAAACGTATAATATTATAAAACGAGTAAACTTAACCGAAAATGCCATTTGTGTTACAATATCAAGCGAAATATCACCAAAGCTATTTGTCACCAATCACCATTTATCTGTAATATTTTGTGGCACTGTATTGTTGATGTTTATAAGGAACATTTGATCGCTTATCGTTGCGGCGTCGTGTACACAAATTGACGGCAGGCAGTAATCGTCGAATCGCTCATTGAGTTCGATACAATCGGGGCTGATTGACGGCCCCATTTCAGGTGTCAAATAATACGGGAAACTACGGCATTTGGTGTCGGTACGACTGGGAAATTTGCATTACCGCAGACGAGAGTTTCGTTTTAGAGATGGGCAATGGGATTCTAAAAGTCACGGTTAAGAAGCTTCGAAAGAAAATGAATTATTTACAAATATTGATACCTTTTTTTGTTAATGCCTTTCAGTTTCTCTGGGTTCTGTAGTAATCTACGATCTCTTATAGTTTCGCCATGTACATCTGTCCGCGGTTTTTCTCAGAGACCCTTGGTACTACAAATCTGAAATTTGGCATGATTATATCAACATATATCAACCACGCCGATAAACTGTAAAATAAAATCGTATCCCATACATTTATAAGAGGGTTGATTTTTTTGTGGTGTGTCATTAAATACCTTTTTTAAAAATAATAGGTGTTAAAGTACTTTTTTATTTAACTCAAATGTCCCCATCCTATTAACCAGCTAATAAACCGTTGTTTTTAAAAATGTTAAAAGCTCGATGATAGCGATACAAAACACTAAAAGGAAAACTATCACAATTAAATTGTTTTTTTAAGTCATAAAATGTGTTTTTTTAACTACGTAATTCTATATTGCACGTGGCCTGACAAGTTCTTAGCCGGTTTAATTTATTTTTATAAGGTAGGTAAACATTCTGCCCGCGGCTTGTAAAGGGCTTGCCTTTAATCAGAACCTCAGATCGCAAAAAATATAATTCACTGGTTTACTGGTCCAAGAAAGCTCCGCACTAGTTTGATATAGGTGTGAGGCCGACAAGCCGGTCGCATTCAAATTGACGTCATTAAGTCGGTGTTAAGACGCAAACACACGTCGTCGACCTGAACCCTCAGCTTTGCTGGCTTGTTCCTTCATTAGTGATTACTCACTACACGACGGAACTCTGAAAACGAGGCCGACAGCACTAATTGCCTAGAATCACACGTAATTACACAACGCCTCGCTGGATTTTCACAACAAGCGAGCAAATCTGACTTTCATTCTAACTTTCACGAAAGTTTCATATTCGAGTAACTTTATTTGACATTTGCGTAAACCCTGGCTTTTGTACGATTTTCTAGGAAAATTTGTAAATGTTTCATGTTTCTTCTTATTGGTTAAGCAATGGATAAAACAAAGTTAATAAAAATGTAGATATGAAACCTTGACATATTTAGATTTTCGTGGAGATGGTAAAATTTATAAGAATGCTTAATAATTTGGAGTTTTTTATACAATTTATTTCTTATTTCGCAATAGGATTCAAATGATTTTTATCTAAATATATTATGACACAAACTGAACCTTTAAAAATCTACATGCAAAGCCAAATCATAAAGATGCTCTGTACATATAGTCATCATCAAAAAACCGTTTCCGATTAGAACCCAATATTCAAATTTTGTACTCGCTGATCTGAACCGGTCAGTGAGGTTAAGCAATATACATAGGGTCAGTAAACCTGATAGGTGACCGATATGGCAGTTTACCACAAGCGGTTTCGTGCTTTAGAGGGCTCGTAAGGCCTGCTGTTGTCGACTGATTACAGTTGTTCAACCAATTCAAGAGGCCATTTGACGGTGTAAAACCTCAGACAACAGGGTTAGTTTTCTATTCACTTGACTATACCTATAAGATAAGAAAGGAACTGAAGTAAATGGAAGTAATGGACCGTATCCCGCAGTATCAATAAGGGTGGTTTATTGATTGACTCAATAATCCCGCAATAGAATCGGGTATTATAAAGGAAAAAAGCCGGGTAATCCTTTCAGGACTCATAACAATAGGAGATTAACTCGCTCTTTTTAACTCGTTTCCCTTACCTTTTACCCAGGTTATAATTTTTAACGGAGAAAAAAAACGAGGCTTTTAATCCATTTTAAGGCCATCGAAGGCTATTTGTTGTTTTGTAAAGTCTAACCACTTCCTCGGTTGTACAGGTTAAGAAGATTCTTTTCATTAAATAAAAGGGGTCCTATTTTGAATCGCACGAGTACATAATTGAGTATGTTTACCGCCACATACGATGGACGATACCATTTCAAGAAGTAATCTCATATTATTTTACAAACACACGAGCCTATCACCGAACCACGCCATAATAGTGTTGAATATGATAAAGTATTTGCATTGTGCATGTGCATATTGTGCATCCAATATTGCTTACCTTTGATACTGGCGTTCAATAGCTAAGCCGGTATATCATGTGGTAGCTTTATGTAGTACCTACGAGTAGCTGTAACTTGGCTAAGAGCCAAGCATCGCGAAGGGGGAAAACTCTACGAAACCGCCAAGTCAATATTTGTGATGCCATTTAACTGTCCCGCCCGCTACTTACGATATTTATTGCTCCATATCTACACAACTTGCAATTTTAAAATTTAAATGCGCTGTTTACCTTTGCAATTTTCAGCATAATTTATTGCGGTGAATATGAAATTTTAAAACGCCACTCCATTTTAACAAAATTTTGCTTTTAACCGTAATGCAATCAAAATAATTGGTCTGGTTACATAATTAATTACTATTGCCATATTGTTATTTCCAATACTGGAAAAAGAACTAATTGATATTTTAATTAAAATTTGGTTCATCATTAAATCAATTATTTGTTATGTTGGCTATTTAAGATGGAAGTTGTCAAGCCCTTGAGTATTGAATCAAATAAGTAACTCCAATCTTAAAATAAAAGCAAGAAAGGTTGGAAAACATTTCACAAAGGTCTAATTTTAGTCCGCAATCTCAAGCGTACCCGAGGTACAAAATAGACTTCCTTCTGTTTGTAATGTCAGATTACGTATTCTCTTATCTTCCGTCTTAACATCTCGAAAACAAAGAAAATCAGGAAATTCGTATTAAATTGTGAAGAAGCGAGGCAGCCGCAATTTAGGCCCGAGGGATCTCAATAACTACATTTGGTGGTATTTGTAGCTGGCTAGCGAGAGCTACCGGGATATTTTATTCCGAGATATTGTCGTAGCGCGAATTTTACTGCCAATAACCCCGGAGTTAGTATATGTACATGGCTGCGGAACGTGATCCCGATCCTAATTCGTTCTGGGTAATACAAGGGTCGTTCCGGTAGCCAGGTTAACGGGAACAACGCAACATTAGCTCAACGCTGCAAGTTAATTCCAGGCCCATTACGCTTATTATCTTTCATCTTACGGCTCAGATAATTATTTAATTTCCTTTCAGAACATAACATCATTAACATTTTGCAAGATAACGTCTTAAAAGTAGTATAATGTTATTTTGACAAAATAACTTCGTCATACTTAAGAAGGAATTCTCTGATGAAAGTAGCTCGACTGCCAAGACTGTGAAAGTAAAACATTGGAAATGGAGTTGGCCAGGAGTGGGCCTTGAAAATATAATGATTTTTACAAGCATATTTATTGTTATTATCAAGTGATGTTTTTTTTGGGTATCAATAATAAAGCGAAAAAGACCTTATTAATTGAAATGCAACGTACCTAAGTATTTATAAATACTGCTTAGTAACCGACCAAAAAATGAGCGGTAATACTTATTGAGCAATGGGCTCCAAGACCCCTTTCTATATTATTAATTTAATCTCCGCCTAAGAAAACCAATAGACGGAGATCCCAGGGCCGCCAGACCTTACCTATTTTCTCATAAACCAAATGTGTGGGAAATAGTAGTGCTAGTACGTACTAGTAATGTAAGAATACCAGCTAACCTGGGCCGGCGGCCAATTTTCAGCTGTTCTGAAGGTACTTCCAAAAATTACTCACTTGTCTTAAAGTCTGGCTGCTGATGTCTTATAGAATATAATTAATTAAATATAAAAATTAATGTTCAACACCGCCAGACACTCTCCGTCGGCTGTAATTTCTGCCAGACGCTTTACAGTTCGCAAGTAAATTATGCGATTATACCTACAATCTGAGCCGTGATTTTTGTATATGATGGTCAGGGAACTATAACAATAATTTTTATAGTACCCAGACTTCAAGACAAGTGAGCAAATTTTAGAAGTACCTTCAGAACCTGGTAGCTGAAAATTGGCCGTCAGCCCAGGTTAGCCGGTATTCTTACATTACTACTACGTACTAGCACTACTATTTCCCCACACATTTGGTTTATGAGAAAATAAGTAAGGTCTGGCGGCCCTGGGATCGTGGTCTACAAACAACAGCTCAATTTTCGTATACTAAAGCAAAATAAAAAATGTTATTATTAGTCTATTTTTATGACAAATTCCAACGGGAATGAATTCTTCCAGGTGTTTAAAATATACCAATTTTTTTAAAAATTTTGAATCTACTTTACATAACTTTAAAAAAATATTTTATATAACGAACTCGGTTTCGACGCCGTGCGCCCAACCTAACAATGCAATGGCGCGCGGAGGGTTTCTTTGAGCGTTAAATTAAAATTATAAATAATGTAAGTACAGCTCCGGGAGTCGAAATTTATTTTTATCAAATTTCCTCTTCTTTAAGGAACTTTTTTTTAAAATCCAAAAATATTCATAGTTTACAAACTATAGGCGAAAAACCAAAATCATGTTTTTGAGGTGTTTAATTGTTTATAACTTTTGCAATTTTTTATGCACTAATTAACTTTTTATGCACAATGATCTAGAGATTATTCCGAATCGAATGAGCTATTGCACATAATTTTTGCAATAGAATGTCTCAAAAACACGTTTCTGAACTTGTCGAATGTATGTTACATAATCAGGAGAATCCAATCGGACTGACGCATATTTAAAGTCAGCTTCACAGGATCTCATCAAGAAATTAATTGGGTTTTCGGCAGTTGTACACCTATATGAACACTATCACTTTCGAATATTCACACCCATCCCGCTATTTCAATCCAATAATCCGGTAAGCTCGTGTCGGATTGAACCAATGGATTTGCTGTGGCAGTGTGGATTTATCTTGGCGTACCGGGGACGAGCTAAATCCCAAATCAAATGCTCTTGTCTCACAGCTGCACCCACAACTTTACAAGTATGCTTTACTCGTTGAACTAGATTCTAACTATGTACTCAGTTCTTGTTCGAAGATAAGTGCTTCTCGAGCTACATCTGTTTGGCTTCACTACTTGTTATGTTGTAGCAATAAATGAAAATGAATACTTAATAATTAATAGTAAATTGTTACTTAAGGGGACTAAATAAGTCTTTCACCCGAGGTAAACACTGTGCTTTTCATTACGAATACAAGGAAAATAACAACATCAGCTGAACTCATTGCATTCATACAAATCTCTGAAATCCAGAAGTATGAAAAAAACTTTACAACTCGAAAAAACAAATGAAGATCGAAATGCCACTTTCCCGCCTATTATGTTTTTTTTCTGTGGCTGGCCAGTTATTCAGCCATTATTTTTCATTTTCATCATTGAAAAAAATCGTAAATATTTTGCCAAAATTTATGTTTTTTTAAAGAAATACCTAAAAGTGTAGTGGCTGTATAGGATATCGTAATATGTTTTTTTTTAATACTTAATTTGACAGCTGTCAGTTGAAAGCGATTCTCCCTAAGCCTGAAAAGTGTTACTTTCAAGCCCCTCCTTAGGCAACTTCAGACCTACTTTCAGAGTATGAGTAATGAAACTAATTTTAATTGGTTAGAGCACCAGGAGATCTAATCCTAGGGTCGTGGGTTGAACCCATTCGCGCCGCACATTTTTCTTTCCCTATAAAAAATATTTGTAATTTTTATATATTTTATTGGAATAGCTATTAGAATCCTGGAACGTTGCATTGCGGTCTACGCGAGCATTTGTATATTTGTGGTTCTTTTTAAACGAGTTGAAAAATAGGAGGAGGTTCTCAATTCGACTGTTTATTTTTTTATTATAAACTGTACTAGATATTTATTATAAACGCATGCATTACTCTTATCATTCTCTCAAGCGACTCCAGAACTTCCTACCATTTAAAACTAAAATCCTATTAGCCCAATCTCTTCTACTTCCGATTCTCGACTATGCTGATATTTGTTATTTAGATGTGAGTGAGGAGTTGCTTAGTAAGTTAGAACGACTCCAAAACCTGGCTGTTCGATTCATTTTCAGTCTGAGAAAATTTGACCATGTGTCGGAATATCGGGCACAACTGAAATGGCTTCCCATTCGATTCCGCCGCGATGTGCACCTTCTGTCCTTCCCGTACAACGTCCTCAAGAATCCCTCCTCTCCTGATTACCTTTGTTCCCGTTTCCAACTGTTACCTCCTGATACTCGTCCACGCCGCTCCTGTAATACCAACGTGTTGCAATGCCCCTTGGCTAGCACAAATTTTCGTTTTAATTCTTTTACTGTCCGTGGAGCACGGATGTGGAACAAACTCCCGACAGCTATACAAGAGAGTCCATCTATACATTCCTTCAAAAATAGAGTCAAAGAATACTACCTGTCCCAACTGTAATGAGCAAATTATATATTATGTATGATTTTTTATATTCGTTTATATGTATTATATATGTTAGTATATAATACATATGTATATTATTTTATTTCATTATATTTAAGTATTTATAATATAAGCCCTTCTCTTATTTGGTATTTTCTTACGTTGTGCGCAATTCTCTCTTCCCGTCTCGTACACTATTTCTCACCGATTAGGTTGGCTGGAAGAGATCTCTTCTAGAGATAAGCTCGCCTTTGTACACTATTTTTATGTAATTTTTTTCCTACTGTGTTTGTGCAATAAAGAATATATATAGATAGTACAAGCCTTGTTGATTTACGTATCGCTTAGCCAGAAATTTAGTAATTATTTTTGCTTCATTTTATCTAGACACTTTTGTTTTTTTACTTACACTTTCGTGGAAAGTGGCTTGAACAAGGCTTAATTGGTAAGTAAAGGTCATTTCAATGCTAGGATTTCTAATTGGTTCAAAAATCTCCACAATAATTACTGATGCCCTAAATATGAAAGCCATATCCAAGACTTTCGTAGCATCCAGTAGATCATCCGTCAGTTCAACATATTAGGTGTCTGCCTACGCTGTTTTTTGGACCACCACTCGACAACTTTCCGACCTTCGGCCTTCAGTTCCATTCGCTACGTGCCCCGCCCTCAACCGCCAGAGCTTGACCCCAATTCTACTTCTACTAATATTTATTTTTAGTACTACGCGTTTTATTTTTACTTTAGCCTCTTATTCTAGTGCCTCATTTAATAAGCAGTATCAATTAAGGTTCTTCAGAAAAAGTTTGGATATTCTGACATTGGAGATATCCACTGACATAAAGTGTATGGACTGGCAGTCCTCTATAAATTACAGCATTTCTCTTTAGGACGCATTGAAAGTGACAAATTGAACGGAACTTGACGCAGTAAATTGTAAACAAATTGAAATATATAAAAATTTTGTTAAAATTTTAAAGACTAAGTAAATTTTTGTATAAAGTTTTATTAATATTCAATTATGTGACCATAACAATATGCTTGGTTTGTAAATATAAAGAGAAAAAAGGAGATAATCGGTCAATGTACAAGTATGTTTTTTTACAAACTGTTTTATTGAAAAATGTTGTTTTAAAACGTCTTAATTCTACTTTAAATGATTAGAAATTGTCGGGAAGACATTCCTCTTTTTCTAAGTATATATATAGTTATGTTAAAATGACTATAAAAGATAAAATTTTCGCATTTTCAATTTCGCTTGATTCGCCTGCTTTATTTCGCTAGTGCTTCCAAAGACAGTCGATAAAAACAATGTCGATAGAAACATGTTATAGGTATATTAGTGTAAAATATTACTTAATGTTACGTACAATGGCAAACAAAACCGTTTTATTTTGTTGAGTACCCATGATTACTTTTTTAGGGTTATGTAGTAGACTACAAAGTTACAGTTTCGCCATATCCGTCTACTCGCAATTTTCTAAGAGACCCTTGATACTACAAAACTGTAATCACACCTTAGTACCTAAGCTTTTCAAGATAACAAGTAATGTTTGATTAATTTGCGCGTCGCTCGACATGCTCTTGAATGATTTTAGATAAATATTTAAGAGTTTACTAATCTTCATAAGAACAGTAAGACAGAATACCTAACCAACCAAATTTCTTACAACAGATTTCCAACCGACGAAGTTTAAAAAAAAAATGGCTTCAAAATATGAATGTTTCGAAGAATTGGACATCAAAGAAAAGCCACGAAATATGTTCGAAGCATTTTGACCCTAACTGTTTCATAGGAAGTAGGAAATTGTTAAAATTTGGTAGTGTTCCTACAATATTTGAAGAAAATGTTCAAGGTAAAGGTTATACATAAGGGTTACTAGAAACATGTCACGATCCCCGCTAAGGGATAGTAGTAGGCTTTATGAACTATTGAATAATATTTCAAAACTGAAAAAAAGAGTACCAGTTTTGAAAAATTACATACTTTAACTTTTTATAAAGTAACACAGCTTTAAATATTATTGTTTTTGAAACTAATGCAAAAGATAAAGCTTATTTCTTTAGTTTGAGTCATGCTAATGTAAGAAAATGGTTTTATTGTTTACGCAAAATTGATGCTCTGCTGTAAGAAAAACAGATCATCTCATACTTACATACTTTTGGGGAAAAAGAAAAAATTAAGCTCTACATTCCGCTAGAGAACATAAATAGTCGACTTATCGACTTTTGGTCCTCACTTGTTAAAAGTACAACTTGAGCTGATTGCCAAGGCAAAGTAGGTACTAAGCACTAAGGCAAAGTACAACTTGAGCTGATTGCCTGCCTACCCCGCTGGGAATACATCGACTAATCGACTTTTGGCCTCACTACAGCGCCAAAATGGCGAAAATCAAGTGGTCTCGTTTTTGATTTGACAACAGCCAGTCTAGTGGTATTTAACTTATTTCTATGTCTATGGAGATATCTTTTCGTTCGCTCCAATATAGGCTCCGATTTCACGAAAAAGTGCGATCCCCTTATATCTCGGAGAATTTGGAAGATATGATATTCAAAAAAGACGCGTATTTATGAGAGCTGTAATGTGCAACAAGAATTATACGAGAAAGACAAAAATAAAAAAAATTATGGCCGAAAAAGTGAAAAAAAAATTTTTTTTCCTAATTTTGGTTTTTATTTATTTTGGAAACGAAGAATGATATCAAAAATTTGCGAAAAATTCCTCTGGCTTAGTTAATTTAGTTGGCTACAATTTGAGCCTAAAATGAAGACGATCGCGTTAACGGTTTGCCCTGTAGCCTAAACTTTTTGAAAGAAGTCAAAAAGTCAGAAAATTTTTTCGAATTCCGTAGATTAATTTCCAATGTGCTCGATAGTGGCACGAGATCTGTGAATTTTTTTAAATGTTTATGCAGGGATCCATGGAGGAAAACGACAAACTCAATAAGCATAGCAGGGTTGTTTTCGAATTAATCGACTTTTATGTTCGTTTGCCTCTCGGCTCGGACAATAATTTGAGGTTTGACTTTAACTCGGTTGGCATTCTCGGTAAAGCTAAGGTAATGTTTTAGTGTGAAATAGGGCAGTGGCAGAAAGACAAAGTTTTCCCATTATGCGTGGTTTTATTGAGGTGTTTACTTACAATTACATATCTACCTACTATAGGTATCATGTAGGTACTAACTTGCAGCTTAATTTTTTTTTTGTGTGAAGAAGTACCTACACGTTTATCAAATCATAAATTTTGACACATTAAAAAAAATATATTTTAATATAAAGCGGTGAAATATGTAATTTATAAAAAAATACTAATTGTACCCGAGATCGGAATGTTCGCGAAAAAAGTACGACTTATCAACGGAAGGTGTCAAACTAATAAATCAAATATCCGGAACGCGCCGGCTGTTGCCCGGATAAACCTTACTTAGATAGGGCTGCCACAAATCTTGAGATCGAAGTCATATCATATTCATTTCAGTGGACTCTGTGTCTCTTCAATACATGTAATTTATTTTTACCTCCATAGGGAAATTAGATATACATTTTTTGCTTTACTAAAATAATGAGTTTATTGAGATTGCAAAAAAATCGACATCTTTCATGTTTAGTTTTTTTGCTGGACTAAGATATTTTCAAAACTCCATATAAAAGTAGTAGGTACTACACACATTTCTCTACCCATCTTTATTTCTAAACAACAGAGAATCCAGCTTCCAGTATTTTTTAAATTTTATTTTTTACACAATATTCATCAAAATAAATATTGTTTACTTTAACTTAATATAGATAGACTATGTTTGCCTATTTTTTTTGAAAAAGTATTGTGGAAGCATTAGACAACCCTGTGTCTGGCACGTCGCAACCTCGCCAATAACAACTTTTTTATTTATCGGTTACACGTAGCAAAATACTTAGAAAAATATACGAAGTCTGTAAGTACTGAAAATATTTTAGGTCAAACCGTTGACGGGTTCGATTTCATGTTTTCATACAACGCCAGGGCGGTTATTCCACTAACCAACGGCGTTCTCAATTCGACTGTGCGGTGGAATGATAATGTTAACAATTTCATTCGTTCTGGTGATGAAATTTAAAACTATCTAAGCCTCATTTGATAAAATTTAATGACATTTACCTTGACTGGGAATGCTATTGCTAGCTGAATGTTAAATTGCTATTAGGAAATTAGCAACTTAACGTACAGTTGGCGGTGGCGCTGCTGATCCGGGCGGTTGCTATTTACCAACAAAATTTCTACACAAAGTTTAATAAGAATAAAACTAAGGAGAAAACACTAAAAACAATTTAATACAAGGAGAAATCGGAGGTAGCTTTAAAAAAGATCTAACTTTATCCGAGCCACTGGATTTTAAAAATGAATTAACGGTTATTCTTTACACAAGTCCAAGTTTGGTCCATTTATTTCCATTATAAGAGAGGTAGTACCCTTGTTACGGCCCATGAAGGTTATTTTATTAGCCCCGTACAAGCAATTAGCTGCCGGTTAACATTTCTTTGACCTAAAACCTATACAAGTAGTAAATTAATGAAATTGTTTCACGGAAAGCTCGTAGGAAATAGTTTAGAAACTGTAAACATTGGATGAAATTACACAGCACTTCTCTGGACGATAAAGTCATAGCAGCACGTATATAGCTGTCCACGTTGTCTCCTAACTCAGGAACCTTAGTTTAGGGAAAAAAATCGTTTACAGATTGTTTTCTTCTGTAATATAATTTCAGCCGCCAATCTTACATTTAAGTGTCAAGAAACATTTTCCTGTTGGACTTTTTTTTCGTAAGATGACTTTTCAGTGTATGTATCTCTTCGTGTTGTCGTTCTGGGTAAAATACTAAAAAATATTTTTTTTTACTGCAGTAAGCACTTGGTGCATCATGAGATTTCCTTTACTCCTACAACTTGCAAATCAAAGTTCTGGTTTTTTTATGGTGATGGGTTCGCTCTTGACCACAATCTAGTTCAGAGGCAAAGATGTGGTCGAGGATATATAGTTTAAATCAATATTACCTATATTGTATGTATTAGGAAAGTAAATATCTTGTATACTACTATACCGAATTTTTATTCCCACAGATGTAAACAATGGTGATACCAAGCATGAAAAATATTTTGTGATTGGCAGGTTTATAATTTTCATGAAAAAGGACTCCTAGATTAATTACTACTTTATATTTGGCCTAAGAGTTTAAATAACTTTTAACAATTGTATAGTTAATTTATGTATAAATAATATGTTTTAAAATTGTTATATCTATAAAACCCTTTTTTCGTATTAAACTAGTTTATATTACTGGCAACAATATATTCGGGTTGGTTTAACAAAAATCAAACATTTGATTTAATTTTTATAACACATTAAAACATTTATTTCTTTATATATAATCTATACTAATATTATAAATCTTTACTTCTATACTAATATTATAAAGAGGAAAAATTTTATTTTTGTATGTAACGAATAGGCTCCGAAACTACTGGACCGATTTGAAAAATTCTTCCACCATTAGGATCCTACATTATCCCTGAGTAACATAGGCTAAATAATTTTTCCGAATTCCCACGGGAACGAAGTCCCGAGCGGGATGCTAGTACTATATTATATATTTGATATATAGCATATATAATATATAGCATTATATATGTATTTATAATATATAGGATAATGTAGCATCCTAATGGTGACAGAAATTTTCAAATCGATCCAGTAGTTTCGGAGCCTATTCGTTACATACAAAAATACAAATCTTTCCTTTTTATAATATTAGTATAGATAATTGAGTCATATCGTAACGACACATTATTTGACTATCTATACTAATATTATAAAGAGGAAAGATTTGTATTTTTGTATGTAACGAATAAACTTAAAAACTACTGGACTGATTTGAAAAATTCTTTCACCATTAGGATGTTACATTATCCCTGAGTAACAAAGGCTACATAATTTTCCTGAATTCCCCCGGGAACGAAGTCCTGAGCGGAATGCTAGTACCAAATAAAGCTGTACGGTCTGCGTTGTTTTTGTAAGTACTAATCTACACTAATATTATAAAGAGGAAAGATTTGTATTTTTGTGTGTAACAAATAAACTTAATAACTACTGGACCGATTTGAAAAATTCTTTCGACATTAGAATGCTACATTATCCTTGAGTAACAAACGCTACATAATTTTCCCGAATTCCTACGGGAACGAAGTCCAGCGCGGAAAGCTAGTAAAGAAATATGTTAGGAAAAAACTGTATTCAAGATCTGAGATTGTGAGCGCGTTTGTTACGTTTTCGTATTTTTCGTTTTGTTTCTTACCTGTTAAATTATTATTTGGTTGTTGTTTGAGAAGATGGATCCTGGTTCAAGTACTTCTCGACAAAGGAGCGTGTCATTGTCACAATAATAAAATTTGAACTAAATTATTTCTTTCATATAAAGAAATATTCTTAATAATCTATTATTATTTATTAATTTCTACAGGCCCCTTGGTGTAATAATAAATGTGAAGTGCATCAAAAATTAAGACTTGGCCCAAAGGTCTAGTCTAGGTCTAGGCCACAAACTCCAAAAAAAAAACCTGAAACGACACTTTGACATTGACATAACTTTGTTTACATCTAGTCCGTGGGAATAAAAATTTTAGTTTACACCAATAACTAAATATAAGAGACCTCATAACAGTCATAACTATATCTATAAAGTTTTATTTTGTCTGTTGTAAAAAGTAGTTAACATTTTATGTTTGCACTAATTAATAGGTACTCTAAATCCTTTTTAAAATTGGAACGTTATGACTATAGTCTGACTAAGAGTGTCATAAAATTATAATACAGTCATTCTAAAGTGCTCAGTATTGTGCAGTTTAGTAAAACGAAACGACCTTAATGGTCTATCCACTTAAAGCGGCCCGCCTGCCTGTGAATTTGAGAGTATTCTTGTCTCTGCGAGAGAGAACTTTCTTTTTATTAAGCTATGTAAGCTGATATAACGCACAAGTACTACAAAGGTCTGTAAAGAGCCTTCTGAGAAGCTTTGATATCGTTGCTCTACAAATACGAGTAAGGTGTAATACAAAGCAGCTTATGTAAGGTGTCTGGAATTTATGTCAGACACACAGCTCATAAGATCTCACTGCTGATAGAATCCTTATTTAAATGACTTGCAATCCCAAAATTGCGGTGTGGGAAAATACCCTTTAATATTGGCTTATACCTAATCTACAGAATTAGTAGATTTCATAAGTAAATTGTTATAATTATAGGGCCATGTTAGAAATAAAAAGATTTAAATTTTTAATTTTTAAAACTTAAAGATCTAGTCAAAAAGAGCTCATAATCAAAACTACAAGTAAAATAAAAATATCTAATTATACCAGTAAACTAAACCTAAACTTTGCTACGTACAAGGACAAAGTTAAAAGCTGTTTTACCGACAGCGTTTACGAAATTAACTATTGCAGTTTCCATTGCAGCTGCGATTAAAGTTCGTTTACACCCTGAGACACGGAGATACCCTCATTAGACAACTTTGAGAAACTCAAGACTAGAAGCTTCTTAAAGAGTTTAATATTAAAATTTAATAATACAGAATTAATTATAATTTACTTCAAAATAGTACTAAGAAGCTCTTTGAGACTTTGAAGAGGATTTTGTCAAGAGATACATCGTTAACCTTTTGAAAACTCAACATAATACAAGTTACCTGGTAGACTTTAAATTAGTAAGCAAAAATTAAGGATGTCAATCAGCCCACAAAACTGAACAACTTTCCCCGAGGAACATAGGCCGGATCACACTATCGCATCATCACCCTAATTATTAGGCGAAAGTGTTTGAGTGTGTGTGTAGGTTTGTTACTTCTTTACGCTCAAACGGATAAAATTTAGTTATGGAGGAAGCTGACACCTTGAGTTAACTCATAGGATACATCTCTTACCAGCCCATATACGTCCCCACCGAGGGGCACGGGCCTCCCTTCGAAACACGAAGGGGATTTAGGCCATAGTCCACCACGCTGGCCTAATGCGGGTTGGTGGACCACTCGTCTTTCGAAAATGAATTTTCTTTGACGAGCGGGTTTCATCACGATGTTTTCCTTCACCGTTGAGCAAGTGATAATTAGAAATCCGTACATAAATCCGAAAAGACGAATTTAGTGGTACAGGCCCGCACCAGGATTGGAACCCGCGACCTTCGGATTACAAGTCTGGCTCATTACCAACTGGGCTATCACCACTTCAGGATACACATTACCGCTTCAAATTAGGATACATAATTTTCCCGAATTCCTACGGGAACGGAGTACCGGATGGAAGCTTGTCGTATCCTGTAATAAAGTTCAAGTTTGTGGGATGGATGGAAGGATAGTTTGTTACTCCTTCACACAAAAACTACAATACGGATTTTGATGAAATTTTAGGTTAAACATCAAAATAACACATAAGCTACATCATTTTCCAAATTCCAACGGAAATTAAGTCTTGAGCGGTAAGCTAGAGAAAAAATAATTTCGCCTCTACAACTTGAGCGATCAGTTGATATAGTCAACTTTTTTTTGTAAGAATTTCATATCGGTTCCTTGGGAAAATTCGTTTAGTTTCGTTGGGAGAATGAACTGAATTTGTAAAATAATTGTCATACCTTTATCTTTAGCGCTGGCAGTAAATGGTTAATCGACATAAACAAGTAAAATAAAGCCACTTTGAATTGTATTCTTATTCATTCATCTTTGCAATTTCTTATTCCCATTTTCTTATTGGTAAAATTTCCATTCGTTTTTTTTTTCGTTTTCCTATTACCATAAGCGGAGATATTCAAATACAAATTGGAATACTTTTTTACGAAAAGAAAGAAAGAAGATATTACAGAGTATCGTAACATCAATACCTACCGAGGATAAACAATGTATTTAAATAAAAACGAATCCTTTGAAAGAAAATATAATAACCTATCAAAATACGTATTTTGTTTGAGAAAGGTTCATTTTTATGCGTGGGTTTTGGAGGGCAATATTATAATGGGTTTCTGGTTAATCTAATAAAATTGTATTTACCTTTGAAAGTTTAATTATGGTTGTGTTGTACAACATGTACAGTTTTACATAATACTTAGGTAATTCAATCAATACTTAGGTAATTCAATCAAATGTAGACCGCTTGCGATATGAGAGATGATGATACCTAAAGAATAATAAATGAAATAAAAAAATAAAATAACTTAGTACTTACAACACGCTTTTATATGGTGGACAGCTTAGCAAATACCTACTTAAATGGTGGAATCTACTCGCCGCGTGCGGTTCCCCCGCGCCACGTCGCTGTCAGAATGCGATGTACATTGCTGTTTTTCATACTTTATAGACAGTATAAAGTATGGGAGAAAATGAGATGTACGTTTGTGAAGGTTTCGCTTTTACTACGTGTAAATTGTACACATGTTTTTTTTTTTTGTTTTAAAATTGATTTATTTATTTGAATACACTCTATTTTTCAATTTAAAAACAATAATCTGTCATTAATAATCTGATTTATTTATTTCAATTTTAAAACAAAAAAAAAAACATGTGTACAATTTACACGTAGTAAAAGCGAAACTTTCACAGACGTACATCTCATTTTCTCCCACTGAATTTATGTGTCTGTCTCTTTTTATTGTCACTTTCATCGACTTTCAAATCACAACGATGCTAAAGAAGTTTTAACTTAAAAAGTATTAAAAACATGAAAAAAATTAAAAATCAAGAAGAAAATTACACTAAAAAACTTTCAGGATGATGGTCTGTAATAAGGTTTACAGTTTTTGCTAAGCTGTCTCCCTTACACCCTGTAAAATCAAAGATTAGCTGAAATCATATTATCATACTGATTAAACTTCACCAATGTTACTGAGATTTGAATTGAAATTCCAGGACAAATTCGCCATACCTCTTTCACGACATAATTTATTCAAGAAATCTAAGCCATTTGTAAAGTCGGGTCGTCGTAAACAAACACAATGTTGTTGGAGGGGTGCACAAGCACGTTGCCCCCCACTGTTCCCGGGCGTTATGTAAATTGGCTGGATTACCTTCATCGCGTAACGTCTTACAGTCAAGATCGGCGCAAACGAGATATCGTTAAAAGGGTCTCTTCTATAGAATTTAAGCCCTCATAAATCCCATTTTGAATTGAAATTGATCGTCCTATATTACTTTAGACTGTCCCGTCCCATCTGTAACGCTCATTTATCGCTGCGCTGGAGTGACTACGGCGTAGCAAAGACAATTTACAATGGCTACGTGCCTTAGCTCTTTTTGTCTAGTTCGTAGCAAGAGGTAATTGTGTATATTTGGCTGTCCCGTAGTAACTAGGTACTAAAATAATAATTTTGGCTGGACTACAGCATTAGGTATAGGTTTTTCTCGAAACTGATTTCCAAACTTGGTTTCTAACGTGGCCGAAGCCAGGTTAATAATGGCAATTAACGGCCGGTTTGGTCGAGTGGTAGTGGCGCTGCCTCTTGATCGACGGGTCCTGGGTTCGATTCCCAGTCGGGGCAAACATTTGTGTAAAAAGCAGATGTTTATTCTCGGGTCTTGGGTGTTTGTGTTTGTCTTTATGTGTGTTCCAAGGGACCCACGACACAAGGGAAAAATCTTAGTGTGGGCCTTTGAGTGTATAGCGTTTATTTATTTTTTTATTTTTTTATTATGAATGTGTACAATACATTAAAGAATGTATACATATTTTTATGAATGTTTACATTTATGTACTTTATTATTAAAAATACTATATTCCACACTCACAACAATGAGATAAAATAAAGAAACCATAATACAATTTACTTTTGTCCACATAGCAACCTAATCTACTTTATTATTAGGGAGTTCTATAAGTTATGATAACAGAAAATGGAGTCAGTATTAAAGCCAGCGAAGTAGATATCTCGAGAGTACCTACTCCTGCTGGGGGCGGGTAAACATCGCCGTCGGAGCCATTTAACTCAATAAAATGAGAAGAATAAAAGATAATTTGATTTTAATAATAAAATAAAAGGTAAGTGTATTTTTTCGTTAATGTTACATTTTATGAATCTTTCCGCGTCATCGCAGATTAATGTTTTAGGTATGCATAATGTTTGATAATTTCAATCATTTAAAGAGGTTCAGTTAAATATTTTTAATATTCTTTTATACAAAGTAAGTAAAAGTAAAAATTTTGCGGTTTAAAAACTCTGACAAGAGGGTCAGTCAAGTGCGCCACACACTTGGCTATACCTACACTATATAAGAAGAAAAAGAAGTAAAAGTCAGATTCCTGAGCTTTCGCTTAAATGTTAAAAATTAATACACAAATTAAAATCCGGACTTTTATTTATTTATGAGATGGGTTAACCTCAAGACTGGTGCCTTTACTGACTCTACTGATCTTCTGTTTTCTATGACTTACTTTGAAACATAATTTTTCAGCTGAATTCAAGAGCACGCCGCCGTGTAACAACCACTATTGGAGAGTAAAATAAAAACAACACCGCAAAATCGATAAAATATCCATCAGGGTGTGTGGTGCGCGGTTGACAGCAATTAAGGGCACCGTTGTTTGTCCGGCTATCCGATCCGTCCGGGTGTCGGCACGATCCGGTGTCAAGAGGTCCGGTTATTACATATTTATGATACAATATTTTCCCAAACTTTTGAGGCCATATTATGAATGAAGTGTATCAGAACTGGGCCCCAATTCTGCAACTTAAGTTGTGTA
Source organism: Aproaerema taeniolella (assembly GCA_949987775.1). Taxonomy (NCBI): domain Eukaryota; kingdom Metazoa; phylum Arthropoda; class Insecta; order Lepidoptera; family Gelechiidae; genus Aproaerema; species Aproaerema taeniolella. The sequence continues at coordinate 16,802,889 of OX465246.1, read as the reverse complement.
TCGATGGAATATATGGTTATCCGTTCAGGTGGCGAAATTGAGAACTATCCAAATTTCATACATCTAATGACGGTTGCTTTGACTGGTGGCGCCACCGCCAACTAAACAGTTGGTAGTTTGCAACTTTACGTTCGGTTGGCGGCGGCGCTGCTGGTCGGGGTAGTCGTCAGCAAGTATATGAAAATTAAATAGTTCTCAATTTCGCCACCTGAACAGATGGCCTCCATTCCATAGACACACAACTTAAGTTACAGAATCGAGGACCAGTTATGGCATATTTATGATACAATATTTTACCCAAAATTTTGAGGCCATTTCAAGAACAACGTGTATCACAAATGTTGGAAGACAAAAGACAAAAGATACATTACTGTCTATCTTCAGTCTTCAGTTCTAAGAAAAGCTCTTTGTTATTTGCTTTTATAAGATAACAGTGTCAGGTATCAGTAGATTGTTCTTCTCAAATTATTAAGCTCTAAGATGTCTGAAATGTAAGAAGTTGTTTTTGAAAACTCTTGGCAAACTGCAAAGTGTTATTTGTGTTTACATTTTTCGTTCCTTTGTTCTACGAGTATTTTAAACGAAGATAATTTGGTGATATGAGAAGGTATTAAACGAACTAGTTAGGATAAGATAAATTTGTAGGTATGCAACACAAAACCAATTAACTCTTTATGCAGTGTGGTGATCGGTTGAGAATAACACCACCCCATTTCTTTCCGTGGGTGTCGTAAGAGGTGACTAAGGAAACACAAATGAGACCTGCCTCCTATTAATCCACCCAGGCAACGAAACCTCAATTTGTTCTGAATCTGAGGTCTCGTCCTATGGTCTCATGTGGTTTGGTAGGCTCTGTAAAGGGCCGTCTTCTGTGTTCACAGCTTGCTGTGTTCCGTCGGTGCGTGGAAGTACCAGTGCCTTAATAGGCGTTTTCTGGGTTAACTCGCTCCATCGTTGACCTCATCTATGACCTTGGTCAAGATTGAGGTCAAGAGTTAACTTATCTTATAATAAAAAAAAACGAATAGATCAATTTTAGTAAGTTTCTGAGCAATAGATATACAATACAAAAATACAAACAAAAATACCATATAATTACTGACATACACAATAGGTAATAGATTCAACCAACATATTGGAAGTGTGTAAAATACCTAATCATTCTTGTAAGTATTTCATTAGTAGCCGCTGATTCGGCGAAGTTGTACTTATTTCAATATCATGTTTTTACAAAGGTGTTGTTTAACATTGGTTCGTTGAACGATTGACCTGTAGACAACTTTTATTAAATGTCGTCTGAATTTTGAAACACTGTTATGATTTCTTGGAGCTGTATTCAAAATTCAAACGTACGGCCCGGACTGGGTGAAAGGTTATCTTTGGGTTAATTTAATTTTATCAGGTATTTTATTAGTTTTATTTAGTTTTTGTTTTAAATCCAGCTATTTATGAAATCCCCTTCGTGTATGGAAGGGAGGTCCGTGCCCATAAAATAATTTTTTGTTGGTAGATAGATAAGACACTGTACTAACTAACGTCATATACAGGGTCCGCAATTCTAAAAATGCTTTTTTAACTTCTTTTAAATTAAGTTTTACAAACACTAGTTTAGTAACACTATAAAAGAGAATTGACCCCGTTGCTGGGGTCAATTGAAATCAAATTGTGTTACAAAAATTATTTAACCAATGTAAAAATGTGAAATTTACTTGTATGAGTATCATTTGCATGATATGATAAGTGTCTTCGTTTTCGGAAGCCTTTCCATTACACCCTTTATAGACACAATGCAAAGTGTGATTCCAATATTTGACTTTATTACACCAAATATCAGGGGTTCTATTCCGTTAATTAATGGCGTTTCAATAGCTGTGGAATGACGACGGTGACCATTTTATCCGTTCAGGTGGCGAAATTGAGCACTATCGAAATTTCATCCATTTAATAACAGGCACCTTTACTAGGAGCATCACCACCTACTGAATGTTTAGTTGCTATTGTTCTGTATTCTAAGGTTGCGAGGTAGTTTGCAGGTTTGCCACCTGAACGGATATAATGGTTACCACCGTCATTCAACTGCCATTGAAACGCCATTAATTAGTGCAATAGTCGCCCCGGTAATCTACAAAAATATTCTTAAGATAAAATATTTGTATTTTTGTGTGTTTGTAACGAATAAACGTAAAAACGATTGGACCGATTTCAAAAATTCTTTAACCATTAGAATACTACATTATCCCTTAGTAACATAGGCTGGATAATTTTTACGAAGTCCCGGGTGGAAAGCTAGTTGCATTATAAAGCGTTAATATAACCTAAGACCGAGACTATAATAACGTGTAATACCATTTACCCCTAGCAGCGTTCAGCCGTGGTGCGATGCATATCGGCTAACGCGTAAATATTGATTTTCCAGTCTAGGTGATCCCAGTTCACGAACGAACCATGCATGTATTTCGCGCCTCAACGGATAATGCTGCCACCCAAATAAATTCACTATTTAATGAACTGCTCAGTAATAAAATACCGGAGTAAGCGGCAGAAAACCGGGAACATGCATCGAACAAATTGGAATATTTGCTGAAACAATGTTCAAAAATTAAAGTTTGTTATAAAACAAAAAACTGTAAAGGTAGAATCCAGCTGAAAATTGAAGGATATAATTGTTAATAGACATGGTTGTTTTTATGTTTTCTTTCCAGATCGTTCTTTGCTGTTAACGCAGTCTATTTTTAGTAACTTTAATATTTTTTGCTATAAGTATAAAAATACACATAGAGCAGCAAATATTGATAAAAATGTGTAAACATAAACATAGTGTTTTCTATTAGTTCGAACCCCTTAATCATATATTTATACGAATTTTTGTTGATCGAAACACAATTTGCCAAAATTGCAAATTACAACAATTTCGAAACATTAACAGCATCCTGAACATGATCGGGAGTAGGCTCGACTGTAGGTACGTGAGTCATTGCTGTGCTATTTCTAGCGGAATGGGGCAGCGGTGACTTAGCGTGCTTTTTAGTGTTATTAAATTAAATTATAAATTATTATTATTATTATCTCAATTGTTACTAACCTAGTTTTAAGTTTACTAACATTATAATGAGTCTTGGTTACTTAAATAAATAAATTTATTATTATTATTATTATTATTATTAAGGGGCGAAACACAACATCGTATTAAAGTGACCCGTCAGTGACTTTTCACTGCAACCCTTTTCATTCCCTTCGGAAAACCCTTTTTTGACGTAAGGACAAGAAGGTACACGAATAGGATTGCGAAGGTTGGACCAAGAGTGACAGATTGCTTCAATAAGCATTTTCATTAGGTTTTTTTTTTTTTTTTGGCTTACTCCAAATAAACGAAACAAGTAAAATCTTCTACTTATTATTTTAATGAATTATGCCTAGGTACTTATAGGTTCGTGTGGATAAGCTGTTTACAGCTCTCCAATTATCCCCCACAAATAACTCTTTGGTCTTAGTAGTAAACACACTTTTTTCATCTTACTCAACAGAGTTTTCTTTAATCATTTTATAGCATTGTACGAATAGTATAACCATAATAACAAAATATTCGCGAAAATTTCAACCAGCTTCGTATATTATAACCACGTTCAAAATACACTCATCAACGCGGTCTAAGGATATTGCACGATTTTTCATACAAAAGAGGTCTGTTTGAGAATCTATAAAAGCATACTCGAGCTATATCCTTAGACCGCGTTGATGTGTGTAATATGAACGACAGATAGAGTGGACAGTTTCAGAACCCCACCAACAATACTTAAATATGCATGTGTGTAACGTGGAACAGTTGAACATTTTCACGATATGACAGTTGGTAGGCATCAGATGAAGCCATGAAACATGAATGGATATGACATGGATTGTTAGTCCTAGTTCAGCTCAAATATTAATCGGCAATGTTTCATTAGATACACGGAACGCGAAACGACACAGTTATACGTCATTAAAGAGAATTGACAGTAAGGATACACAAAGCATTATTTTTTACTACCGACCCACCCCGATTTCGCCGCAAACTGTCGTGTGTTTATCGGCCTATGTATGTATGTATGTTTGTACCTTTGTGGCATTATTTAGATTAGATTAGACCAAACGCGTAGGCTGATTTTGATGAATGATACGTCGTTGGATTTGTCATGACGGCGCAAATGTCACAGGTTTCTCTAGTAGAGGGCCGTTAGAACAAAAATCGTCAAAACCTCGGAACCCAGTTCCACTGAATGGATTTTCATGAAACTTTTTTTATTACACTTTTGGAGATATACATAATAAAGTTTACCCCTCAAAATTTGCCGATCTTAATTATATCTGGTATTTAGGAATTCCCATACAAAAGAAGAGTCGGATTTTTTTACCTACTGACAAAGATATCCATGCAAAATCAAAACTATGGAAGCTGTAAGTTTGAAATTTTGCAGAGATAATATTCAGACATTGTGAAAGCTTGCCTAAAAGAGATTACACGGAGTTCCTATGGGAACGAATTGTAGGGCGAACGCTAGTTGTTATGTACGTTTGGTGTTTCAGTGGCAGCCCTCTATCTTTCAGACTATTATAGAGAGAAAGTCTAAATTTTCAGAAAATAAGTATTAAGATAGTAGCTATCGTAAAAAATAAAAATTAAAAACTTAAACCACAGTGGGGTCCCCCATACGACAAACGTTCTAAATATCACATTTTTTAACAACTTTTGTAACTGAGTATACTTTTAAAATATATTCTACATTATATAAAAAATTATACAAAACAGTCAAGGGTGATTAGGACCCAAGCTAAAGATATTTAAACAGAAATCCTCACTCGAACTGTTTTTGTGATATTTACCTGGTTATTTGTCATACCATTTCTGTTTAAATATCTTTAGCTATTTAGCTTGAGTCCGACTCACTCTTGACTGTTTTTCATATATTTTTTTATTAATAATAAATATGTTTTTAATGTGTACTAAGTATTAGGTGTATGCATTGTATAGTTTTTGAAATAGAGCAGTAACAAAAGTTGTTAATAAATGCGATTTTTAGAACGATTGTCGTATGTGGACCCCACTGTGGTATAAGTTTTTAATTTTAAAAAATATATTTTACAATAGCTACTATTATAATACGTATTTTCTGAAAATTTTTCCATGCTCTCTATAATAGTTTGAAAGATAGAGGGCTGCGACTGTAACACCAAACGCATATATCAACTATCGGACGCCCTACAATTCGTCCCCATGGGAACTTCGTGTAATCTCTTTTAGATAAGCTTGTACAGTATCTGAAGATCATTTATGCAAAATTTCAAACCTACAGCTGCAATAGTTTTGATTTGGCATGGAAATTTGCAAGTGGGTGAAAAAAATCCGATGATTTTTTTGTATGGGAATTTTTAAATACCGGTATAATTGAGATCAGCAAATTTTGAGGGGTGAACTTTATTATGTATACCTCCAACAAAGTAATAAAAAAAGTTTCACGAAAATCCATTTAGTGGAACTGGGTTCCGAGGTTAAAACCTAACGGCTCTCTACCTCGTATTGTTTTTTAATCAGAATTACCGTTTAGGATCTATGACGATTTAAAGCTGGTTAGTTACGATTTTTCACTTAAATTTACTTTTAATACGGAAATTGTCCCATTTTTATCAAAGTGAGTACTTTGAGTACTTTGATAAAAATACAGCTGATGAGGAGATCAATAAACAAATATATCTGACCCTAGCTAAAAAGTGTAAAATAAAATAAATTAATTTAAAAAATAAAAACCCGACTGTGTAATAAAAACTGAAAAGAAAAAAAAAGTAAGTCCAGTAGTCAAGACTTTTAATAATGAATAACAACGATTTTAACAGTCAGGACCCATAAAAAATCCGGCTTGCTAATAATGGGTCCCGATTGTTAAAATTGTTATGTTATTCAATAACATTCAATAATAAAAGTCTTGACTACTGGACTTACTTGTTTTTTTTCTTTTCAGTTTTTATTACGCAGTCGGAATTTTTTATTTTTTTAAATTAATTTATTAAGTACGTTCGCCTAGGGCGCCCTCTACGAACCCTTCCAAGTTCCAGCTGCATTCGCACTGATTATTTTTCTTTCGTCAATCTTCTTTTACTCATTCTTTCCATACATCCAAACCACTGCAACATTCGTTTCTCTATATCTTTTTCATAATTTTTCTATCAAAGATAGTGATGATAAATATGGTTTCACAAAGCATCTGTGGTCTCTATCCACCCTAATGGGAAACAGGCGTGAGTATAATGTACGAGTATGTTATATGTATTTGTGATACAGTGTGAAAGGGACAGCTTTATTAGCAAATACTTTAATGGTGGAATCTGTTAATCTGTAATAATGGCGATGATACGTTATGTTATGACGCTTACAAAACTTCATTTTTATAAAAAGTGAAAACAAACGAGACATGTTATACTAGAACATCTCTGACATAGTTACGCAGCAGTTACGCTACTATAGACACATTGTATTAAACGGATAATGTATAATTAATAGAGATAATATCTAAACAGAGATTCAGTAACAAATTCAATTGAATTATCAACCACAAACGTTTTGTGTTTCAGACTAGTTTAATTATGATTTGAGCATGCAAAGGAATGTTGTGTCGCTTTATGCTAAATTAGTGTTAACGAACTGCTATCACTTTAGCTTTTGTGTGTTTGCTGAAACAATTTTATCCTGGAGAAACATCAGGGCCCCGATTCTGTAACTTCGTTGTGTGTCGATGGAATGGTCGCCGTTTTATCTGTTCAGGTGACGAAATTGAGAATTATGCAGATTTCATACATCTAATGACGGCAGCTTTGACTGGTTGTGCCACCGCCAACTGAATTTTCAGTTGCTAGGTAGTTTACAACTTTACGCTCGGTTGGCGGTGGCGCTTCTGGTCGGGGTGGTCGTCAGCAAGTAAAATCTCAATTCGCCACGTGAATAGATAAATTGGCCTCCGTTCCATCAACAGACAACTTAAGTTACAGAATCGGGGCCCTGTATTCATTAACGAACCTCAGTAGGTACTTACCAAAATGGTGACAAATTATTAGAGTTCCGTAATAAACTACGAACCCTTATAGTCTTGCTATGTCCGGCGCTATGTCCATTTGACCGAGGTTTTTCTCAGAGACTCTTGGTACAACAAAGCTAAAATTTAGCATGGTAATACATATTGATCACGCCGACAAAAGTGTGTCCGTAATTTTTGGACAGAGATAGTAGTGAGCAAGGTTGATTTTCGTAGAAAACGAATTTGGAAGTTTTAAAACGCATTACAAAGTACTTTATTCTAATGAACACCAGGCATTTTAAATTAAATAAACATTTTTCAAACAAGGTATCCCAACCAAATCTATTATGTCAGACGGAATGTTGAAAAATCAAGAAATTGTATTATCTGTATATGTTTGACTACCCTTAAAACAATGAGTACCGTGAAACATTAAGGTTGATTTAAAAATACACAGATGAATAAAATTCTAGTTCTGAACACCAAAAGCGCTGCTTCGTAATAATAAAAGCGCTAACATGATATTTCAGTGCAGTCAATATGCTATTACGAGGGGTATGTTTGGCACATCCTGTTTATCGAGCTGGCCGGCCGTGATGGATGGAGGCAATAAAAACAGCCTTCGCTATCACCGCATCAAACTTCCAGATGATAAGAACCCGATCCTTTGTTGTTTAAAAGCTATAAATCGTTTGGTCTCTTGAGTTCTTAATATTTGACCGCATTTATCCTATACAAGACGACCCGGCAATTTAAAAAAAAATTAAAACCGTGTGAACTAAGGCACATTCTACAAGACATTCTGCCGCGCCGTGAAGTGTAGCAGTATTGTCAGATAATACGATCAATATTAATTCATTAGTTAAACAAATGTATTATGGGGTGACTTTAAATTAATAAGTTAAGGGGGTGATTCTCCCCATGAAGCTGAACAACTTTCACTAAAGAACATTTTTGAAATTGTTAACAAAAAATATTTCGACTTTGACTTCCCATACAAACGCTTAGCACACACCTTGTATAGAAAAGCGAAACATATTTTTTTCACATTTCAACCTATGTTCCTTGGGGAAGGTGGTTTAGTTTGGTGAGCTGATTCACATCCAATATTTTCGCTAATTTAAAGTCTATAGACATTTTTAGTTAGCCGAGACAGAACAGTGTATTCTTATTAAGTTTCGCTTATTAAAAACCCCGTCATTTTTGTCGTATTATCAGTTAAACATGTCCAGGCAAACACTATTCCAAACATTATACAGGGCTTTGACGACAAAAAAAAAGAAAAATAGATATTAGATGTAAATACTTTTAAAAAATAAAATAAAAATAAACGCAACACACTCAAAGGCCAACACAAAAGGTTTTCCCTTGTGTCGGGGACAGACACGAACACCCATGACTCAAGAACAAACGTATAACGTGTTTTTACCACGAAAATAACTAGTGAAAATAAACGCGAGAATCTTGTGAATACTTTTAAAGAAGAAAAGTCAAGTTAGAAATAAAGTGGCATAATAAAACAAGACGAATCGAATATCAGAACCCAAGTTGTTACGCTTGATGGGCTGTCACTTGTCTACTCAAGATTGAGTCCCAGAACCGACAACGACGTTAGTTCTACACTCAAATTGACAGGCCCCTCATTTTCTGAGGCTATTAAGCTCGTAATATTATTATCGAAGCTCGTACAGGTCCTATTGATGTGGTTACTGTGGCTTCACCAAGAAATATTAGCTTAAGTAAATACTTTGTTTTGTAGTTCGTTAAGATTCTAACAAAGTGTGCTAATAAACTGAATTATGCGAGTCCATTTTTTTCGTGTCTATATTTTTATCTGTCCATAATGTCCCCACCAAGAAGTACGGACCTCCCTTCAAAACACGAAGGGGATTTAAGCCATAGTCCACCACGCGGGCTCAATGCGGATTAATGGACCGAGTGCGCATTTCGAAAATAATTTTTCTTAGACGTGTTGGTTTCATCACGATGTTTTCCTTCACCGCTGAGCAAGTGATAATTTATGAGAAATCCATACATAAATCCTAAAAGACGAATTTAAAGGTACAGGTTCTTACCAGTATTTGAACCCACAAACTCCCGGTTACAAGTCTTGTTCATTATCTACTAGGCGATAGCCTACCGCTCCTCATTACCAATATGGTCATCTTAATTATTTGTCCATCATTTCTCTGTAAAAAGCTTAATTGATAAACTTTAACTTGATAAAATTTCTTTGAGAATATCATATGGGGTTCTTAATAAGGAAAGATCATGGGAAAATTCACTTAGACATAGACATAGACATAGACATAGACATAGATAACATTTATTCACTGGACAAAACACAATTAAACAATTAAAATAAACACTTCCAAAAGTTTCGCTAACGAATTTAAGGCATCCTTTATATTATCAGGTTTTCTAGAACTAATTTAAAGTCACCTCTAAATAGATCTTAAAAAACATCCATCCTTTAATAAATATCATTTATCAGTGTTAACGAATTTATGCAGTATAGTTAGGTAGGTAGCTACATAAAGCTTTGCAAAGACCAGCTGGCTATAATGGAACATTATGACGGTACTACGTTGGACTGCAGAATAACAGACCTAGCTCCGGCTCGCGTCGCGTGTCGTTATGACATTTTACGAGATATATTTTGCGGACTCGTCTACTTTCGAGGGAGCCAATAAAACTTCTTTCTTCACAGAAACCATAACTCAGTAAGAGAAAACCAGATTATGTTTTAGCACAGTGCTTCTATTTTCTTATTGTGATTCGGAAAATTTTGTATTCGGAAAAATTGTTTGCCGAAAGACATTAAGAAAATAAAAACACTGTACTGATTTTTTTGCATTTTTTTTGCGGTTCGCACTTACTGAATGCAAGAAATTGGATCACTACGTAAATTTTTGTGTAATTATTAAAATGTACGTTTACTATGTCTATTTATATTTGATTTACAAGTATCACAAATTTTTAGAGCTGGCCTTAAACAATAAGGCCTAATAACTATTCTTTGAGGAACTAGCTGAGGCCCATCTATATCATAACGACCGTATGTTGCTACTGCTAGTTTTTATTCAATTAATCTCTGCAATATTTTGTCTTTAATGTTTGTTAACACTTACAATACAATACACTTTATTTGCACACAAAGACATACAGTACAATACAATTAACAGAAGATAAAACATAGATCACTTAATCTAGGCCTTTCATTTTTCACAATTATTGTAGGTTTGACCAACCAGCGAACAATCTGCCAACAAACACAATCGTTAAATTTCAAAGCGACAGACGTACAATAAAAAGTTAGTTTCCTTTATACTGACGCGGTACCGAAGTTCGAAAGTGTCGCAGAGGGATGCTTCCGTAATAAAGTTTCATAAGACACTTTCAATTCCCGCTACCACGTGGATTGACATTATGTTCTTACATATAACAAACTTTGCTGTAACTTTCCGTGCGTGTGTTACATTCTATCACTGTTGAATAGTGTATCTAGGTGCCCTTGGATAATGTGGACATTAGAATGTTCCTTGACGTCATCCGACCCCATTGTACTGTACAAACAGTGCGCGACTACAAATCCTTAGGGGTAGCTTGTAGCTTGGCCACAGAATAAATAACCACACTGAGTTCGTTTGCTCACGACTAGTACCAGTTTTTTCTTGTTGTACTTACGTATATTCTGTTTCCTACGCCAGTATAAATCGCTAGTGGTTCTTGTAGTTAACTATCATACTCAACTGCTTCCGTCATATACTGCTAAGGTAAAAGTTTACTCTTTACAATAGGCAAGAATGCGTACAAAAGGTCCAGCCTGGAAAAATTAATACAACCTTTCTTTGTTTCTGTTCCGTACTTCCTTGTTCTGAAGCTTGCTACTTTTTCTACGGTTCATATAGCTACAGATGTCAGAACCTTATTCATTGGAAATAAGATCAAAATTCGAATGCATTTTAGTGGTATAGCCACCACGCTTTAATGTAGCTTAATGTATTCACAGCGCGGCACCGCCGATTCGATTTCAGGTCGATTCTTCAAACCTCATTTGCGCCGAATTACTCTTTAAGTAATAGCGTATCGTTAAAAGGTCTGGGCCTTCCCGATTCATGCCTTTGAATTAATGAAGTGTAATAAGTCTGGTGGCGAGGTTCGCCCAAACGTCTGCTGATGAATAATAGTGTCATTAATATAAGAGCAGCTAGCTCCAGCCTGTTTAAAGGTCTTTAACATGAGAAATTTTGTCATGTTAAAGACATTAAGATACAAATACCCGTCGTTAAAACAAATTCCGTCAAAAAAAATATTATAAAAAGAAATTACCTTCCTAGATCATTTTTGAAATTACGAGAAGGATTTTTAATGAGATTCAATTTAGGCAAGTCGGTCACCATCAATTTGTCGTCGTTTCTAATTTGTGTTTTATTATTATTATAGCGGAAATTGAATAGAGTAATTATTATCAGAGTCAAATTATTATTGTAACCTACATTCACAAGATTGATAAAATATAGCTACTACACCTTTTCACGGTAAACTGGGAGTGAAAGAAATACTTAAAATGTGACAGCTGCCCAATTTTCCCAAGCATACTGTAAAATTTGAAAGAACTGGTGATGGTGACGAATAACCAAAGTTTTAAAAAAGATACGTGTGAATCGTTTAATCCGCTGTCAAAAATACGGAAGTTCAAAGGAATTTATGAATTAAACATAAGTATTAAGTTAAAATATGTAAAGCATACTGTAATGAAAGATGGTCGAAGTGAGGTGGGTGGCGGACTAAAATAGATGGTGTGGCGATCGATACCTGGCATGGCACACCTAGTCGTGGTCAAACTAATAAAGCCGCACCTCCTCTTGCCCTCTATAAACCAGAATATGGGAAAATGTTTGGCTCCACGTCTGGCTTAGGTATTGACTTATTTTAACTACTACTTTCTAAGTAAGAACAGCGTTTTGATCTATAGACTTCTTATTGAGCCACCTTACGTCATATTTAACTTACAAAATATTCGTAAGAAAATACTTCCTCACAAGTGTTTTGAGATAAGATCAATATGATGTTCAAAGTTTGGCATAATCTCTGAACCAAACAATTTCATAAGTTATCGCAATATGAAACCTTACAAAGTATCGGGAAAAAACAATTTTGCGAAATATAATACATTTTATCCTGAACCAATTCCGTAATGGGATTATGCTAAAGCCTTCATAAATCTGTCACTGCCCCCAAAAACGAGAAAACGGGCCTTTAAAAAATGTATTGTCAGAGGATGTCCCGGCGAAATCTGTCAAAACATCGGCAGCATGCCTATCTCGCGGGCTACATTGGAAAAAGCTTTTAAGAATAGTCGATTGCCCGATCCTATTTGCGTAGTGGTCGATCAATGAAATGATTTTGTGGACTGCGCGTATAATCTCAGCTACATTTCTGTTGGATAATGAACACGACCGGAGAACATAACCCTTTTAAAACATCCTCACAAAACTCAATTTTTCATGTAAGAAATACAAATCCTCTCTAATATTCTGATGTAAGTTGGAATAAGGTAAACATTTTTATAGATCGTAAACCAACCGTGCGGCCTAAATTCGGTAAGTGCTCACTTTTCATATCCCGGTTTTTATTTCTTCGTCAAAAAATACACAAGACATAAAGAAACGGACATGAAAACGGAGGGACTCATTTATTTAGCTCGTATTTCTGAAATAGCTATTGTGTGGTTTTGGCGAGAGAAAACAAGTAATATTTCAGCACTGGTCCCAATCTAATCATAACATCACGATTTCGGTTAGCCTCGTCGGTCTGGCTCAGTATTTTTAGGGTTCAGTAGTAAACTACGAAGACTTTTTTTTCTAAGAGACTCTTGGTAGTATAAAGCTGAAAATTAATTACGCCTATCGCCTATGCAGAACGGTGAAACAAAATCTTTAAAATCATATTTGTTTTTTCGGGTACCAACGCAGATAAATACTCCAAAGTGAAGTCAACAATTAAAATCGGTTTTGAGTTGTACCCCGAAACATTATATCGGAGTTTACAAAGGATTTGGGTGGCTGCCCGCAACTACTGGCGTATTAGCATCGATTTACATAAACGGATTTCAGTTCTAAGTCCAGTCGGATTTAAATAATAAATGGACGAAATCGAGGCTCGCGGCACAGAGTTAGTACAAAAGCCGGCCAGAGACAGGACATCATTTATTAAGTCCTATCCCCTCCCCTCTGTAACCTTTTATGACGAGATTAATACGATGACCCGGATCAAACACTTCCTATGTTGCTGATAGAAGGTTTTTGTGGAATGGAAACTCGGGACGGTTTAGCTAGTTTAATATCAACAAGAGGGGACTTATTGTTTTGATATGATTATTTTTTCAGTTTTACTGACAGATGTGTATAAAAACATAAATTCATACTTCGCTGGTTGAGATCTCTTGTGAAGGTGTCGAGTTCATCTCACTATCTTTTACGCAGTTTACTATTACTATATTAATAGAAAACAAAACATGTTAAAAATAAAAACAACTTCGACATTAGTAGTGTAACTATCAGAAGGGTAGTGGGTTGTGATTTCTTTCTGAAAAATTGCTTTCGCTTTCATTCGGGTCGGCCTTTTCCTCTTCCCGGCAATATAGCTGTAGTAATGAATCCTTCATCCCGTCTCTCATCATACTTACGAGGATATTGTTCGCAAAAATACGTGCACACTAATCAAGCTTCATATATAAGAATGGAGCGTATCGCTAATAAAGTTTGCCGTCCGAATTAATCCCGAAAACATAGATAAAAGCGAGTCCCCGAGGGAAAGCCACGAAAAACTAAGTAGGCGAAGTTTCTACTTCGACTTCTGGCTAAGTTATTATTAATGTAACTTTAGCGAGGCAAAAATCATCCGCAGTTTTATTGATTCTGGCTTTTTTATTGATCTTAGCGAATGGGCACTTGGGAAAATGGACGTCAAATTGTATCATTATACAAGAGGGGAATATGTATAAAAAACAGCAATCTAAAACGTCAGTTAGGACAATTGTCACATAACCAATCCAGGATGGTATCATTTTTTAAATAAAAACAAAAGATTTTGTCAGTCGCGAGAATTACATTTTCCTTTTCTTGTTTTATTTTTTTTATCTATAAAGTAGTATCAGCTTCAGAAACAACGCAATTTTGAAATTTCCTATATCCTATATCGTTACCGTATAGGAGAGCATTTAGTAAGTACATGGTTATTTGAATACAATGTACTTAATATTCGAGCAAACTCGAACACTAATAAAGTTAAGTAATTTTCTATTTACTTAAAGGAGACGGGGACCTGTGGGCCCAAAGTTAACAAGTTGAAATTAGTTTCAAAAAATTAGTTATATTTTTGTAATATAATATACAAAAACTCAGACAAATTCACAATCTAGGAAACGAGAAAACTGGGAATAATTAAAAAGTGTAATCGATTGAAATCGTCATAATCGATTAAAATAATTATTAATAGCTTTACCTTTACTTGAATGAATTCAGATCTAAAACGTCAGTTAGGACAATTGCAATTGCAATCTAAAACCTTCATTCTTGCAATCTAAAACGTCAGTTAGGACAATTGTCACATAACCAATCCAGGATGGTATCATTTTTTAAATAAAAACAAAAGATTTTGTCAGTCGCGAGAATTACATTTTCCTTTTCTTGTTTTATTTTTTTTATCTATAAAGTAGTATCAGCTTCAGAAACAACGCAATTTTGAAATTTCCTATATCCTATATCGTTACCGTATAGGAGAGCATTTAGTAAGTACATGGTTATTTGAATACAATGTACTTAATATTCGAGCAAACTCGAACACTAATAAAGTTAAGTAATTTTCTATTTACTTAAAGGAGACGGGGACCTGTGGGCCCAAAGTTAACAAGTTGAAATTAGTTTCAAAAAATTAGTTATATTTTTGTAATATAATATACAAAAACTCAGACAAATTCACAATCTAGGAAACGAGAAAACTGGGAATAATTAAAAAGTGTAATCGATTGAAATCGTCATAATCGATTAAAATAATTATTAATAGCTTTACCTTTACTTGAATGAATTCAGATTGCTTCACATATACCTAAAATGTTATAATTCAATAATAAAAAGTAAAAATAACTTTGTACAAAATATATCTTCGGCCTATTAATATAAAAATCGATTATTTTTTGAAAAATATTAATGTTGTAGCCTTTAACTTATTTTTTCCATGTCTATGATGTAGAGACATACTCAAAGCATTAAAATCTTATTAAAATCGAAAAACAATGACAACCACCCAGCTGTCATAAAAAAACAAATTACTCGTTTCCTTTGAGTATGTATCCATACTCAAAGCTCGTTTCGTTTCGTTCCGTGCGTTTTGAGTGTGTTTTTAGTTTCTTGGATTTTTCGACGACCTCAGCTTCTCTCACGGACTTTGCGAACCTTACTCACCTATACGACCCTTGCTTCTACCCCGGACACCGAGTAACCTGCTTACACGAGTTATTTTGGCTTGTTATTTTGGACCCTTTACGCCTTCCGATTGGATGTTTGCCATGGATCAGTGTATTAATTGCGGTATAGCAACTGGACGCTGCAATACACTTAAATATAAAATACACTTAAATATAAATATGAACAGAGAAAATGAATTAGCTGATTTTATTATAAGGAACCAATATAATAGACGTAGGGCTAGGTAATCACTGTACACAACCACAATTTAAATGATTTTCCCCAGCTATCATATGACGAACTTATATTAATATCATTGGGTACCTATCAACCGAAGCAAGCAGGTTCCTACTTTGGTGAACATGTAAGAGCAACTGATGGATATATTATAGAAGTGTGCAGAGAGGTGGACCGCAGCCTACTTAGAGAACTGTCAGCATCAAATGACTCATGGCTTCTAAGAGGCCGAATACAGTCTAGACATATTGGGCGAAAAGTATATTTTATTTATATACTAGTAGATACTTCTCGGAGAGGCAGAGAATCAATTATCCAATGTTATTGTAATTGCATTGTACAGTAGGCTGCTGTGTTCATATTATGTCTATAATATGGTACCTTAGTTGGGCAAGGTACCAAGACAATATAGTACCACCTGCACAGTTCTTAGATGATATTTTAATTATAATTGAAGAAGAGTAATTACCTTGCCCAACTAAGGTACCATATTATACATATAATATGGGCACATAAGCCTACTGTTCTCCTGATTATTGTAATTGCATTGTAGGCACCACGACAATATACCACCTGCACAATTCTTGGACGATATTTTAATTATTATTGAAGAAAAGGAATAAAAACTTTTTTTGAAATAAGAGTACGTTTGTGTTTTCTTATTCAGATATTCCTGTACCTATCAATTCCGACTTAGATAATAAATATTAGACCATTGTACAGAAGGCAGCACATCAACCTACCCACCACGAGTATAAAATGAGCTATGCATGCGCGACAAACCGGAGAAAGTAATCAGGGTGGGCTGAGATGTTGTCTTCTGCATAAATAAATTAACAGCAGACAATACTTTAGTTAGGGGGTGAGCCTTTCGGCTGTCCTGAGTGCGTGACGCATTTGTACAAAAGCACGTCAAAAACCGACGATGCCCGGCTCGGACTATAGGTTGTAGAATACTTTATAATTTATTTAGACCATGGAATTCCATTCATCGACAATCATGAAGGCGTGTATCGACATTGCGAGGCTGCTCGTTTGAGCTGTAGTCGAGAGGCAGCCTCGCAGTGACATTTCTTTCTCTGGGGTCGTAGAGGGAGTATGTCTAGTTGCCTACCTTCATTCGCAATCCGGCCCTGCAGCGCGGGCGGCCGCGGCGGGGCTGTATGATGTATTTCTCATGTTTTATTTATTTATTTTAATTATTATGACGTCAAATATATATGCAATATGATAAAATATTACAGCAAAATTATCTGGGCTACGTCGCGCCATCTGTGCAAAGCCAACCGAAGAACACATAACCTCACTTTTACTGTATCCCCTATATCTCAGCTCCTGGATTGCCAAAAATCACAGCATTTTCGACGATTGTTAGTTGACATGTACTCTTTAAATATACGTTGCTTTCATCTTGTTAACACCTAGGCCCAGGTTTGTATGACAGAGTATCTGTCTCCTTTATCAATTAACATAACAGAAAACATCAATGACATTGTCTAAATAAATAAGAGGTAGAAGCTCATCCAATTAGCGCTAAAACATTAATATGAAAGCGCGTGCATATGGCAGTAATAAACAACGTGACGCTCTTTTTCTATTTCGAGCAAAAGTTACCTTCGAGAGTAATTAACTAGAGTGCTGTTAGAATATTTTCCTGGCTCTTAATTAGCATTTTTTATTACACCTTTTGTTATGCGCGCTCCAAAAGAAAAAGCGTTTGGTCAAGACACGACAGGTTAAGAATAATATAACTATGTTTAAAAATCAAAGTTGACGTTTAAATACTCTGTTTAATCAATTAATCACATTGTATAGTAACTTGTATTCTGCTCTATTATTCCTTTAGAGGTAAGAAATTTACATATAAGGTAGACGGAACGTTTCAAAGGGACAACACTGTTGTTTATCATCGACAATTTCCCCATAAATTACAAATTCCTCGTAGTTAATTAACTCATCTTTACTAGAACTCTGCTTACACCTAAATTATATACATAAACCCGACGCTCTGTAACCTCAATATGCCGTTATAGCTTTGAAATGTAAACTAAGTTGGAGATTTAACTAATTCAGTGATAAATAGCCTGTCACAAACCATAAATTACCGCTAATAGAGCTTAATTTCACCTCAACATCCTCTCTACAACAGTGCTTCAAATCCAACACAGTTTATACAAATCTGTACAAGGATTAGTATAGGCAGGTAAAAGAGTAAAATACAGCTTGGTATTTCTGTGACTATATATTTTATTATAGAGTTTTTGGTAACTCCCTCCCGATAAAGATCTGGTTGTAAAACACGCCCTCGATCTTAAAAATATCTTAAACTGTGTGCACATTTTTCGAGTATAAGAAGTATAGTCTCCTGGCTTAGGAACTATGAATGAGCATCTCATGCTAATTAGCAGTAGCCGCCATATTTTTAACGAGAATTTTAAAATTAAAACATAGGAATGTCTTTCAACACTGACAGCCATCTTTTGCTACATCCTCGACCACATCTTTGCCCCATAGATTGTGGTTTAGAGTAGAGCGAATCCATTCTCAAAAATAATAAAAATAATAAAAAACAGCGTTGTATTTGTTTGGTACCAAATAAGAATTCCATATTACAATGTAAATCTTCTACCAAAGTAATATTATTGTTAAATTTTTCATAACATCTCTTGCACGGCAAAATTTCATGAGCCGAAAATATTACATTACTTTGCTGTACGAATTTTTATTATCTTGTAAAAAATAAACGATTAAATACAAAGAGAGACCCTAATCAACAAGGATTACTTTGCAAAAATAGCATTTACTGTCTGTAAGCAGCAGGTTTAATATTTTAGATGTAAAATTGAGATGCAAGATACTTTTTTTAGAATATATTTGATTGATTGAATTAGAGTTGTGCTTCCTTCACATCTAAATGGTCTATAGCCCAAAGCGCTTCTGAATATCAGGCGTGTATGTGGTGTACAGCGTTCACTTAAATTTTGCTTATTTCAGTCATAAAAAACGTGTAATCTGATAGGTACATCATCGTCAAAAAAAAGTATTAAATAACTAAGTTTTTTAAAACTATCAATAAAACTTTTGTTGCTTATGTTGCTTACTCTACTTTATTGTACGTACTAATACTACACTTTTGTACTACCTAGCTAAACGTCAGAATGTAGAATACGTAGAATGTACTTTATTACGTTGACTCAGCTATCTTTATTATGATATTAGAAGAACGTAAATATCATCCACTCTCATAATTTTAAAAGCATAAATTCAATGGGATCCATTTACTCACGCGAAAACAAATAAAATTACCAGCCAGACCAATCAGCCGCTATAATCGTATTAAACTCCATTAAAAATACATAAGTCCGACATTTCACGGCCCTTCAATTTCGTTTGTAATATTATTGTTGTAGGTATGGAAATATTGATGGAGGGTTTCATCAGTTCCTTTTGAGAGTATCTCATTAATTTTAGACGTACGAATTTGTTGAAATAATATCTCTTTTGTTGGCTTTTATAGTATTTATCCAAAAGTATCTATAGTTTACTGGCTAGTTTTTAGAGTTTTACATAGGTGTTTATAAACTAACCGATTAATTATGAACGTAATTTTTAAGTGACAGTTAAGAGTTGCGGGAGCGTGTAAAAACATGTCTTACATAAAAGAAATTAGAAAGATTTTTAAAAGTTCCCATGAAGCTCTCATGGCACTTAATTTTTAATTACTTTTATGAGTAAGATGTTGGAGATTCCATTCACATTCACTGTTAGAGATTCCATCCATCCATAGCCATACACTTACGACTATAATTACGGCCGGGGTAAGCAGGGCATCATGTTCGAAACAATTGACCCCACATTCGACATAAATTCAACTGAGGAGTTGTCATCCAAATTAGAAAGACTCCAAAACACGTGCATACGTTTTGCATTTGGACTGCGGAAGTTCGATCATGTCTCGGAGTTTCGTGGGAGACTAAACTGGCTTCCAATTCGTCTGCGTAGGGAATCTCATGTTCTGTCGTTCCTTTACAACGTTCTTTTTTCTCCTTCCGCTCCTGTTTACCTGCGTGAGAGGTTTCAGTTCCGATCTGAGATCACTGGTGACCGCCTTCGTTCGGGCTCAAATTTCTCACTGAGCATTCCTACGCACAGCTCTTCCACGTATGACAGGTCGTTCACGGTCCACGCAGTGCGGCTGTGGAATAAACTGCCTGTCTGTGTCCGTGAGGCTCCATCCCCAGCTTGCTTCAAAATCAGATTAAAAAACACCTTGGTTATACCGCTGATGCTTTGAGTTAAGACTATTCCTCTTTCGTAATATTATATGTATATGTTTATATTATGTGTATATATCTATACTATATATACTATATTTATGTATTTATTTAAATATTTTTGGATACTACGTATCAAATATTTATTTATCTATTTCCATGATAATATTCAATACCTATTCTGTCTCTACTATTTTCCTGTTGTACGCCTACGTATCATGAATCCTCTCGCTCTCTCGTAGGTTGACTGGAAGAGATCCCCTTGTGGGATAAGTCCGTCTTTGTACCTTAAATTTATTTAATATTTATCTCTTTTGTTTTAAATGTATTTATTTTGTTTGATGTGCAATAAAGGATTTTACAATACAATACAATACAATACAAATTCATATTAAACTAATAAGCTAGCCAAGTTAATTTTTATAACCATAGTTGGTTATTAAATTTTTACTTCTTTTTATTTAACTGTTGGTTCTCTGTTGAAAAAATCAGGAAATAAAAAATGAAATAGCTTGAAGCATTTAAATAAGACCTTTTGTGTGAGTGTGTTTGATGAAAGAATATCGCATAGTTCTAAATTTCATCACCTGAACGAATAAAATGGTCACCATTGTTATTAAAACTGCCACTAAGACGCCATTGATTAGTTGAATAGATGCTCAGACAAAATTGAAATTCATATTTACGCTTGTTCTGTAACTGATCTAAATCATAAAAAAATAATTATAATTACCATTACCTACGGTCTAAAACGGCTTACCAATTTGGTAACATGACCCTTTTTAAGCGTTTTTCCTTGATTACGTTTCCTGCTGCTTTGTCAGGGGTTTTTAATCATACAGAAACCCTACCCTGGGTATCCTTTGGCCTATTTTACGTGAACCGAGGTCAAACTTCGTTTTATTAACTTCTTTGACCTAATGATTTCTTCCCTAAGAATAGAAGGAAACTTAATTTAACTGCTTTTCTTTAAACAAGCAGACCTTCACTTTCAGGGCTCTACATTTCTGTGCATTATATTTGTAAAAGCCATAAATTAAATAAGAACCCAAAACTTTCTCTTTATCTGGAAATCATTAAGCAAAAGCGTCCGTCAATCAAGAGTCCGTGATAAAAGTTAGGGGTTCTCGAGGCAAAGTTGAATCCAAAACTTGATATTCAAAGTTAGAGTGGCAATTTACACAAGAGTTCCATCTGAAAGGCCCAACAGCTAAGTAGATGCTTGAATAATGTAAGCGGTAGGAGGGTCTGTAAAAAGGACGTCTCATTAGTTCCACAGAACTCCGCGACGGAACAAAAACATAAAGCAAAAAAATGGATCCGTAATTTCATTACTCATTTTATTGAATACCAGTAAAATGATCCTTTCTCCGTATTTCATTACCTTGAATATTCTACGTTTTTTAAACACTCGAGGCGTCAATCGTCGTGAAAATTTCGTCGTCTGTTATAAATTGTACGTCAAATATCTCTTTATGAACGTGCGCTCTATTCATATAAAAGACACCCCTATACAGAGATCCGCGTTCAAATTACGAATTTAATATGAAGAATTTTAAAAATAAATGTGCTTTACCAACGCATAAATTTGCATTGCCAGTATGGCGAAACACAGCTGTGATCAAGAATTGTATCTGTCTTTTTACCTGTTACAATCTATACTAATATTATAAAGAGTAAAGATTTTTATTTTTGTATGTATGTAACGAATAGGCTCCGAAACTACTGGACCGATTTCAAAAATTATTTCACCATTAGGATGCTACATTATCCCTGAGTAACATAGGCTACATAATTTTCCCGAATTCCCACGGGAACGAAGTCCCGAGCGGGATGCTAGTAATAGATATTTTAATTTGAGTGGATGTTGCTTATGTATTTATTTATTCTTTATTGTACACGAGCATAAGTACCAAATGCTTAATTAGTAGTATGGTTCTTAAGGTTTCATGAACAATGAAAAGTAAAATTAGTATTCATATACTTTCATATAAATACTGACATTCAAGATTCTGTCAGGCTACCTGCATCAATAACTAATACTTAAAAAGTAAATAAGACTTCCTATTATAGTAAAAAATACGGTTATGGTTATTTTAGAGCCATATGGTTTATACGCTGTTCAAAATAATGTGATTGAACAACAAGGTGCGGTACTCTTGTCTATATTTGAACAACAAGGTGCGGAATCCTCGTCTATATTTGAACGAAATCACGCCTGAATGGTTTTTATTACAAAAATCCACGTGGAGTGAGACGTCTTACAAATGTGTCGTTCCATAAAAGATTAACATGTGAATGCGAGAGGTTTTCATCCCTTGCCTTCATGATTTTGTACCTATTTATGAGAGGGTTCTGAACAAAATCCATGTAGAAGGGTTTCCTTTTCACGTTTTCTTAAGGAAATGGTTACTCAGATTGAATGTTTTTTCCTATTATTTCTGGTTTTCTTTTACATCCCTACATTTATGAATGTAACTGTTACATCTATGATACTTCTGACGCGTAGAAATACTGCCTATGTCACTCTCAAGTCTTCGACAATTTGTCGTGGGGACATCGAAAGGACCAAAAAAAACAAACACTTATAAAGTTAGGATAAAAGATTTCTTGTATAAAGCTTGCTGAAACCTCCTTGAATCGCTGTACATCTTGGCAGGCATTTTAGGCAAAACTTTTTTTTGAGTTTGGTTATCGCAGTATATTAATATGTACTAATAAGTATTCTTCTGCGGTATTCTCCTTAAATTCAGAGCATAATGCTTATTTTTATTATGTAAACTTTGGTACATAAGCCCCAATACGGACTACAAATGACACAGACATATACTACACTAGCTTTCTGCTCGGGACTTCGTTCCCGTGGGAATTCGGAAAAATCATGTACCCTATGTCCATCACGGATAATGAAGGATTCTAATGGTGAAAGAATTTTTCAAATCGGTCCAGTAGTTTCGGAGCCTATTCAATGCAAACAAACAAACAAACAAACAATCAAATCTTTCCTCTTTATAATATGTATAGATATAGATAGATAGAAAGATAATAAATAATAGTAATAACGTATTATTTTACCTACAAACAGTCTGATAATGATAATTTATGAGTGATGGACAACCCTCATAAAAATAAAAATAAATAGCTACTCCCTACTGCCTCAATTATTTGACTTCAGGAATAAACATATGAAATAAAAAATAACAAAAACACTCCTCCCTTCCCCTTGTTGTTTTCAATAAATACATCCACGTCAGAATAGATTGATGCGATTTGATGTATGAAAGATAACAAGTTGACTGATGAATACTGATGATTTATTCCGTGCTGCCGCCACAACGTCGAATGATATCGATTTTCTACATGAACACGATATTTTTGCTGACTGTACGTGTATGTATTTGTGGCAGAACCGATTTTGCCTGTAAGGCAAAAAGTACTAAGACAGAGACTTAGGCCGTTTATTGACATTAATTTTTGTAGTCTAATATGCACTAAGTGTCTGACTTATATTTCAAAGAATCCTCCTTGCAATATTTCACTATTTTGTTCTACTGTTTTGTTCTACATTCCTTATCAATTCACTACAAAATCGAAAAAGACCGTTAAAGAATTATGTTCACTAGTCGGAGAATTCCAAGTTAAATAAAACATTTGGGTCGAATTTGCAACTAATTTAAGTTTCCGTTTACAAGGAGAACTCCTGTTACAAAAGGAGACAGTCTAAAAGGAGGAAATGACGGTTACGGACTCTTGAAACAAAACCTTATTCTATTGTTAAAGGGAACACAGAAATTAATCTAAATACTTTGCCATCAAATTACATATATTCCGTTTATTTTACCAACGAAAATCATGTTACATTTTCATATTATTAACTATTTTCCCAAAGAAGCCTATTATAAATTCTCTAAGATAATGTTTATTTTCCATACATAAATATTAGCGTAGTTTCTAAATGTTTCCATACGCAGATTGCTTAAAATTTTAAAGAAATGGGACACTTTTTTTTTTTTTTTTTATAAGATGGGTTAACTCTTGACCTCAATCTTAACCATAAGGTTAAAGATGAGGTCGACGATGGAGCGAGTTAACCCAGAAAATGCCTATAAAGGCACTGGTACTCCCACGCACCGACGGAACACAGCAAGCTGTTTGGCGTCGGACTTCGGTAGGAGGGTGGTCGCGAACCAGACGGCACTTTACAGAGCCTACCACACCGCATGAGACCATAGGACGACACCTCAGATTCAGAAAAAAATGAAGTGTCGTTGCCTGGGATGGATTACTAGGAGGCAGGTCTCATAATTCATATTTCGTCCGGGGAAAGTGATTCAGTTTAGTGGGCTAAGTAAGTCACATCCGTAATATTTATCAACTAATTTCAAGTACTTATGGCCTAAATCCCCTTTGTGTTTCGAAGGGAGGCCCGTGCCTGTTAGTAGAGAGTTATATGGGCTGATAAAAAATAATAATGTATATTCTCGGTTTACCAGTGAAAGGGTTCTTATTGACGAAAATGAGAACCCTTTCACTAGTAAACCGTGCCAAGGTTATTATCCAATTAATAAATGTAGCTTTGAAATTATTCATCGCAGTTTCCCTTTCATTACGTAAGTGAATAAGGTTTCATAATGGAAGTAGTAATGTATTTGGAGAAAATGTCGTAAATTGGAGGTCCGCTATAATACCTTCATATAAAATACCTTCATATAAAATTGAGGAGATTATCATTACATTACATACTTATCGGCGAGGACCTATAATTGGCTTTTTGCTACATATGTTTGTATTTAAGTTGTTTCCTAACTGTTGGTCTCCCTAAAATTTAATAAATAAAATAAAATTAATTATTTTAGCTACAGCAGGTAAACATAATTATCTGGCACTCGTCGTAGTTATCTAGCTTATTTATATGTTTCTTTGCGACATCCCTATAGGAAATAATATACCTAAGTAACATCAAATTACCAGTATTGCAATCGTGGTCAAGCGTTCCACTTGCTGATTCAAGATCCATTAACAGTCTGTCTAATGTCATCGGCCAGTAATTTAATTGAAATCGCAATTAAACACAGGATGTAATTGGCACATGGATGGAAATTGATAATCCAGCGTATTTTCGATATTGTGGATTTATATTGCACTTCGAGGATATTATACTTACATACGTGCTCAAAATTTACTTTTCAAATTTTACGATGTACTACTTCAGCCTTGTCTATTTTCAAAAATTATATATAAATAAAATAAATAAACGCTACACACTCAAAGGCCCACACTAAGGTTTTCCCTTGTGTCGTGGGTCCCTCGGAACACACATAAAGACACAAACACAAACACCCATGACCCGAGAACAAACATCTGCTTTTTACACAAATGTTTGCCCCGACTGGGGATCGAACCCAGGACCTGCCGATCAAGAGGCAGCGTCACTGCCACTCGACCAAACCGACCGTCAAAATGACTAGCATTCCACTCGGGACTTCGTTCCCGTGGGAATTTGGAAAAATTATGTAGCGTATGTTACTCAGGGATAATGTAGCATCCTAATAGTGAAAGAATTTTTGAAATCGGTCTAGTAGTTTTTAAGTTTATTCGTAATATACAAAAATACAAATCTTTCCTCTGTTTAATATTAGTGTACTTAGATTGAAACGACAGTGTAAATCATAGCTTCCTATTTTAGTACAATGTTGAAAAGTTTTATCCACCTATCCACTTTGTTTACTTAGATTTTGTAAGGTATTCCTTTATTTAATTTATCACTTAATCGACATCTTAACTTACTACTGCTATTTAAAATGTTAAGTTGTTTTAATTGTAAATAAGCTCTTCATTAATGATCATAAGCGTTATTTGACCGCAAACATAGTAGGTAAATACAATTTTGTATAACCGGAGACTTTGAATAGACTGAACTATTAATTAATTCAATAGAATACTATAAACCTGAATAATAAAAATAACTGTTATTTTGCTGATTAAATAATTAAACCTGCAATCTGAAGATTGTCTTTATTTAAAAAGCAGAAAAAAGCAGTTTTTTTTTTGTAAAAAGCAAATGTTTGCGCTCGGGTCATGGTTGTTCGTGTCTGTCTTTATGTATGTTGTAAGGGATCCACGACACAAGGGAAAACCTTAGAGTGGGCCTTGGAGTGTATAGCGTTTATTTAATTTATATCAGATCAAATATAATGTCACATAAGCCAGGAGCATTAGTCTCCAGCGTCGATACTCAGACCGTCATTACGAGTTATGGCGAACAATCCTTGCTTATGGAACATAATGATCGTACGCCAGTCGCCGAACTTTTTTTCCATAGATACGCGTGTAATTTTAGTTTTCATGAGCAATAAATCGTAGGATTTTTCTTAGGAAATTGATATCAGCTTGACAAGAGATGTGTAGTGTTTTTTTTTAATAAACGAATCTAATGTCACTATTTTCATTCTCCTAAACTACTATTAATATACTACATTATAAAATGTTGTTTTCCCTTCCGCTCCTCCATATACCCCAACATATTTTTGAAAAGGCAAGTAGATATGTTGTTACATATATATAAAGACCCTGATCTATATCTGAGCCTCATCATCGTTATCCGCTTCAAACATCTGGCCAGCTGGTACGCTAAGCGCATCTGCGGTTGAAATCGTCGAGGCACTTTGTATCGGTTCATTTATCGGAGATCTCAAGTAGAGGCCATCACTGGTAATGGGGTCTCGGACGGTCGACCTACGATTACACGAAACGGCCCGAGGATATTGAAACGTTACGCTACACAGACCCTCTTGAACTCTCACAATGATCCTTCTCTCAAGGGCTTGCGGGCCAAATTGGTTTTCATAAATATAATTTTAGCAAAGCATCGATTCGTCGACATGTTACGAGGACTTGCCGGGTACCTGTATTGGTTCAGATAAGAACTTTGGGGAAAAAAAGGCGCATAATGCGTTAGAAGATTCTACGTTATATATTTCTCTTATATCCACGAAATATTTGCCAAGAAACACATCCTTCGAATGCATTCACATGTTGAAAGCACAAAGTAATCTTAAATACAGCCTAAAGATGTTAATCACGGCAGCTATTTTAATGTTTTTATGTTTATAATACGCTGGCGTTGTTCCTCTGAATTTTCAATTAAAACAAAATTGAAACTTGGTTCGCAAGACATGTGTAAAATTAACTCACACATTTACCGCTTGGCGTGATACCCTACGGTAGCACACTTTGAATCTGCTAATTATAAAGTGTTGGTGAGGTTACCGTACCCAATAGAACCTATAGCATACAGGTATTGCTAGATAAAAATACACTGAGACTAAAAGCTGCTTTCACTTAAACACTGGCACGTTATTCAATAGTTGTGACTTAGGGGATAATTCTCCACATGAAACTGAAAAAAATTCCCCATCGAATCTATTTGATATTCTCAAAAAAAAACATCTTCCTGTACAAAACACAAGTTTTATCTTCCATACTCCATACAACTTGAAAATTTTGTTTCATATTCCGACCTATGATCCTTGAGGAAAGCAGTCTAGTTTCGTGGGGTAATTCACGTTCTTAATTTTCGCCAACTAACTTAAAGTTTGTATGATTGGTTATGTTTTAACATAGACTTTCAAACCAAAATAAAAATATATAAAAAGGTGAAGTACCTTAGCTCCTGTTTAGTGAAAAATAAATAATTACTTCCCGAAGTAACTAAGTTATGAACGCTATTTAAAGTTTCCACAATCTTATCCAATCTCGGCGGAGCAAAGAGTTTTTAATGGAAAATGAATTTTATTAAATAGCGCTCTAAAGTTATGGCACTGGCATTCCATTGAGTATAATTTTTAAAAATAATCTTAAAAATCTATCTGCATATACACGTAAATATGTATATACATAAATATTTTACACATAATCAATCATAATTATACACTCATCTATAATCCTTCAAGTGATCCCATAGGTAATCTTAACACACAAGAAAAAGTAAGTAAACCTGAGAAGATTGTTCCGAAATTTTATCTCTGGAAAAGAATATTGCAACTTAGTAACATGGACTTACCTGTAACAAGGTTAGCGTGATGGAATTGGCAGACGGCGTCGGCTTCGTACCAGGAGATGCGATCCCTGAAGTAACGGTAGAACACCGGGAAACCTTCCTCCGGGAGAACCCATGTGTTGCTGATATTTACCTGGAGAAATAATAATTATCCTTACTAATATTATAAACGCGAAAGTTTGTATGTATGAATGTTTGTTCCTCTTTGACACTCAATCGGCTAAATCAATTTTGAAATAAAAATAGAAAAGATAGTAATTAGAAAACAATTTTAAAAAGATAACAGAAATTGAGCCTTGTTAAATATGCGACATTTAGGTATCTCTACACATGTTAAACCTTGCAATGCAACTCTTGCCGACATAGCTTTACCAACTTAATTAAAACCCTATTTCACAACAACTTCTCATTGAAGTATATTATAGAATCTCTATGTACCCAGTAAACACGGAGTTTAGATTGAAATTCAGTAGCTAGAAGTTTAATGCAACGCAATCCGTCGGTGTCCATAAGCAATGCAGTGGTGGCGTCGGTCCTTTACATCGCCCGAGCAACTTCTACGAGCAAAGTTTTAAAAGTCAGCCAACCACTCTGTCCGTTTGTATCAGACACTGCATGAATAAGCTCTTACAGATAATCATATTATATACAAGTAAAGGTAGACGCCGTTTACTTTGGGGTTTGACCAAAAAGATTCCTCAAAGCTTCGATGAAGAGACAGCAAGAGCTCAACATAGGGAAACGTTATTATTGGCATCCTAGGGTGTAATGTATTATTGTATAATAGAACCACGACCCACTCCTTTTTTTTATTATAAGATGGGTTAACTCTTGACCTCAATCTTGACCATAAAGGTCAAAGATGAGGTCAACGATGGAGCGAGTTAACCCAGAAAATGCCTATAAAGGCACTGGTACTCCCACGCACCGACGGAACACAGCAAGCTGTTTGGCGTCGGACTTCGGTAGGAGGGTGGTCGCGAACCAGACGGCCCTTTCCAAAGCCTACCACACCGCATGAGACCATAGGGCGACACCTCAGATTCAGAAAAAAATGAAGTGTCGTTGCCTTGGATGGATTGCTAGGAGGTAGGTCTCATTTGTGTTTCCTTAGTCGCCTCTTACGACACCCACGGAAAGAGATAGGGTGGTGTTATTCTCAACCGATCACCATACGGCATAAAACGTATTCTCAACCGATCACCACGGCGTTTGAAGCTCCAACTTTGGTTTGAATAAGAGAATATCAAAGTCGCCAATGTCAAGTGAAGAAACCCTTTTTTTAAGGGGTTGTAATGTAAGTTGTAATACGCCGGAGCCTCATCCATTGATCAGCAGGGTGCACCGCTAACAGATAAGAATGACGATTTTGGAGTATTAAGATGTTATGACCGAAAATTTAGAACTTTCGGCAACAGCGCGCAATAGTTTACATCATTATATGACATTGAAATCAATATCCAATAAATTTCCACGTTAAAAAAACGTATGAGTCAACGACTTCAATCCCAACAACAGTTCGCACAAAGTAGAAAACTAGTATTTTATGCAGACTACAATCCCTATTAGCAGATAACCACAAACGAAAATTTCACTCATTTATTTAGATGATGTTCTGGTTTGTATTATTTTTTATTTTTGTTGATTTTTTTAAAAGCGCTGAATCATTTTTGATAAAATTTATATGGGACCCGTCTGGAGTATACGCTTTCGAACAAAAAAAAATTTAAAAAATCGGTCCATAATTGGCGGAGAAATCGGTGAACATACATTAAAAAAAATACATACAGTCGAACATAGAATTTAAAAGTTTTTAACCGAAACCTTTGAAGTCGGTTAAAAACTTTTAAAATATAATATCATTGTTTCTGTGGTTATAGAGCCATGACCTACTCTCTAACTTTCGTTTGAAACTCCATTCCAATTCTTAACACTATTCACTGTACAAGTTCCTGTCTTTAATGACTGTAGTTTCCAACAGTTAAGGATTTTACAAGATTTCTCTTTATCTTTTATGACGTTTAAATTTTCGTGAAGTTTGAAGTTTAACATTCTCCTTTGACTTCAAATATCTACACTTTACTTTAATTATTATAACGGATTTTTATTTTAAACCGAGTTCAAAAAAGGAGGAGGAGGTTCTTTGTTCGACGGTATGTATTTTTTTAAATGTATGTTCACCGATTTTTCCGCCAATTATGGACCGATTTTCAAAATTCTTATTTTGTTCAATAGAGTATAATAGAAATTTTATCGAAAATGATTCAGCACTTTTAAAAAAATAAACAAAAACAAAAAAAATACTACACACCAGAACATCATCTAAATAAGATTGACATTTTCGTTTGTTGTAATCTGCTAATAGGCATTGTAGTCAGCAAAAAATACTAGTTGTCTACTTTGTGCGAACTGTTGTTGGGATTGAAGTCGGTGACTCATACATTTTTTTAACGTGGTAAATTATTCCTAATAATAAAAATGTTATCTGCGACCGCAAGGCTTAATTTGCATACAAATGAATGCGAACAGTATGCAAAAACAAGTTAGTTTTGTAAACATGTTGTTTACCGCTAATGGTGTCCACAATTATGTTTTACATATGTCACACTCATACGAAACTAAAACGAAAACATAATCTGTCGAATAAAAATGTTGCCATCGACCGACTGTCACGCTCAGTCATAGAGCTATTGTAACGCTAGTTACTTGTTATTATTCTGTGGCTATTGTAAATAAACCAAACTGGGTGTTTTACGTGTCTTCACGATGCGTGCGTAAATGATATACCTACCTATCTGACTTCCTTAATACATTGTTATATCATTGGGTGTAAAGTATGAGAAACTATGTATTTCTGAAATTAGAAAGACAAGAATAAAACATCCGTTGTCAATCCAATTCAAAAAATATTAATTTGTAAGAGTTTATTTAGGATCTGAGATCATCTGTTGCTTTGAAAAAAGTTTAGACTAACATGAACGCATGGCTAACGCTATGCGATAGAACGAGAATACGGAAAGAGAATACCTACAAACGACAAAATTATGACACGTCTCCGTCTATGTTAACTATGCAGGTTTATCTAAAAAGTCGAGTCTAGCCAATAAAAATACAGTAAAAATAGTTTAATTAAGTACTTATAACTTCTAATTAAAGCATAGGAAGCATGGATGTGACGGTTAGAATGAACCCTCATTTTAGTTCGAGCCCCGTTTGCCGTCACTTGCAGATGCAGCGCGTCTGTGCTGGATATACAGAAATTGCACAAGTCAGAAGTATTAAAAAATTAATTATAACTTTTTGAAGTCATCTAACTAAAAAAACTGATGTCGTTATTTTCAACAACCTAGAACTGCAGTACAAAAACTTTTTCAACTGACAAAAACTTTTTTAACTGACAAAAACATAGGTGAATGTCGAATAAAGCTGCATTTACATTGTTTCATATGACTGTTTTATTACAACTTCGCTAACGTAAAGTTAATAAGAACAATATTTTGAAAACCTTATTCACAAAAGTCATTAAACGAGTAAAATTTCATATTCATGTTAATCAGGTTTCAGAAACCATTGACGCTTTTTAGAGGTATAACCTATTAATACTTATCCATATCTATAAAGTATAGTAATAGTCGTGATTCACGGCAGTTGCAGTTGCAGCCGCTTTTATTGGCAATAAAGAAGTTTCCAGAACTTCACCGATCGTCGATGGGGTTATTGAAAGAAACTAAACATTAAATTAAAGCCTACTCGTATCGCGTGGATATATATGACGTATTAACGTAATGCTGTTTGCCGCCGCAGCAGCTTTTATTAGCTACAGAAGTTTCCAGAACTCCGATAGTCCCCGCGTTATTGAAAGAAATGATGTTATTTTCTTTGATCTTACACGCGGCCTCGCCTAAGCTCATTTTATTTTGACACGAACTAGGTCAAGACGGACTTAAAACTAATCTACGCGTTGGCTTTGTTGTGTTTATTTAAATTAGGGAACTGTAGACTACGAGTATAAAGCACAATATCCTCTTCTTCGTTCAATAGAATGTTAAGTAAGTGGATAACTTTTACTAATCCTGAATTCCTGAGCATCTACTTAGTCAATTTCTCTGTTTCACGGTACAGATGACAGTGACAGACCAATATCGGTCGTAGGTATATCGGTCGCGAACTAACATACTTAGTAGATGGCCAACCGTCAATCAATTTGGTACTTGCAATCCACGGCACCTGGAACTGACAGTTCAAAGTGACATCTGAAACGCTGTTACAATTTTATAATTAACAAACTTCCATCAAAATTATTTAACAATTTGACGATATTCGACCCTAAACCCCTCAAAGAATCAAACATAATATACAGGATGGAATTTATCAAAGCCGCCCTGTTTTTTCTTTCACTGAATTTACGAAGTTAGTTAGACTTTCATCCTTATGTTACGATTGACCCTATCGATTGATGCCATGAAAGTATGGGGTGTGATTTTTTGTATTTA
Source organism: Aproaerema taeniolella (assembly GCA_949987775.1). Lineage (NCBI taxonomy): Eukaryota > Metazoa > Arthropoda > Insecta > Lepidoptera > Gelechiidae > Aproaerema > Aproaerema taeniolella. The sequence goes on along the minus strand of OX465246.1, from coordinate 16,770,312 downwards.
GATGTACTTAGTAAGCGTATCTTCAAAAAAAAGCTTTGAATGCAACTTTGTCTCTATAAAAAATAAAGGAATGGTTCTATTGATTAAATTTTCCTGTCTTTAGTATTTAGTTTCCTTCCAGGTGGCATTGAAAAATTATCTCTAAAAAGAACTCATTAAATATTAAAGACTTTTTTTATTACAAGATAAAGATTGAATAATCTGAATAATTCCTAAAAGTTCCAACGCGGAGTCCCTCTAAATTAATTCCTCTGAATAGTCCGAAGAGGTAAGTACTCGTAATTATTCCGTATTGAATAGTTTAGTAACTAGAAAACTTTGATGAAAACTGACCTCAAGTCGAGAGAACTTGTTTATAATGGGATGTTAATGTCTTTTTGGACGTAGTAACTTTTACCACTAATCATTGGCAAAAGCGATCAGAGAGAGTTATTTTAGTCATTATAGACTGATAAAAATGTAGCTCTGCAACTGTGAATCTGAATATCAAATCTTGCATTTCAATTTCCACCCAATTTCCTTTTTTTCCGATTGAGTTGATATTTAGCTGTCTGGTATCGAATAGTAATTTAATGATTTTTAATATCATGAATGACACACAACGCAGTAAGACAAAGAAATCGCAAGTAATTTTTAAAAAAAAATAATGAATTAGAATTTCAATTCAATTCAATTCAATTCGTTTATTTCGGAAATAATTATAAAATTCCATATAGATAGTGTAAGCAGGTACGTCTTAATCTATGTTAGTAGTAATGATAACGAGTGGGCTACCGGCTAGTACGCAGGCCGACCCAGTGTGCTATGAATTAATAAAATAAAAACCAGAATATTTCATAACGTTAACGCTTAGGCCTTTCTCTCCGTATTCTCAAAATTTGTGATTGCGAGAAAATATACAAGATTTATCTCGACAGACTCAATTATTTGAGTCTAAATCTGAGGACAAAAGCAAAGAGCACGCTTTTATTAAAACGAATTAAGAATTTATCTCAAATACTTCTTTGTTTCCTATTTCGTTGAGTTTTGTAAAGCAAAAATTCCAGTCATTCATTATTGTCAGAGTTTTAATAAAGGCTGCTACGCTATACAACGGGGAAGAAAAGGGGGGTTTTGCGATTCGGCAGAAGTTTCGTAGGTTGCTACATCAGCCCGCATGCAGTCGAATTTGTGAAAGTTCATTGAGATACAAATTGGTGTCCATGCAAATAAGCACCTAACCAACGCATTGGTGTCACCCAAAACCGATCAGACAACTGTAAACTTAAAATCTTTTTAGTTTTATTTCAATTCAATCCTTTAGAAATGGCGTCCAGAACGTTAATCCAAATCAAAATATAGAATGGCGAAGTCGCTACTATCAAGTATAGAAAGGGTTAGGGAGTTGAAGGTTGTAAAACGACAGAGCCTCGACCGTTGATCAGCAGGATGCATTGCTTGGAAGTTTAAGATATACATGACCGCGATAATTGAATAAATGACGTGATAATTATAAAATTACAAAGAAATCTAAGAAATCTTCTTATTAGTTGTAATATTCTGCTAACAAGGACCGATCATAATAATTAATCATTGTTTGTCTACAATTATACCTATACATACGTATCTAGCTCTTAAACCAGCCCCTGAAACAATTTCACTGCTATCCAACATAATAATCTTCTTCTATTCACTCCATCACTACTTATTATTACAGTCTTTTCTTACTTGCAGCCGTTTTTGTTAGTAAAGATCTATTGTGACTTGGCGAAACGCCACCTTCATTGTATACTTCGGTATCAAACACTTGTACTTGTTTCAATTTTTTTTATTTTCTACACCGACCGGAAAGTATATAATTATAAAGATACAAGTGCTTTATGTATGAACAGACAAAGCATATTCTTATACAGAGGAAAGATGAGTGTTGCTTCTTTGTTGGAAATAATCATACCTACCAAAATCTGCTGAGATACATTATAAAGCCCTGACGCATTTTTATAAAAGTAACTTAGAATTGATATTCCAACAGAGTTCGACACAGCTTTACAGAAGACCGGGAAACCGCTACTCTAACTTAATTAACAAGCTAAACTCCGTTTGACTTCGCAACTCAAACAGCCGATTGTTCCAATTGCTGTGTATTCCGATTCTAATATCCATTTAATTAATAGTTCTGGCATGTACCCGTATTTGTGCGGTATCGATTGTTGATACTGTATAAGATAGACAAGAGGTATCAAAGGGCTTTAAGTCAGTCGATAGAATAAGTCTCATGTGAATGTTCGCATGGAAACACCAAGGTATTTTCACTTGTGAATTCGAAATTTCGAATTCAAGCCATTCGAGTTCTTAAACCAGTTGCCTACGAAATGCCTGACTCGATGCCTGCATTCCATAAATTCAGTGACCTGATGGTCGCCTAAAGAAACCCTCTAGGTACGTTGAACATCTTCTCTAATTTAGAGACTGAATCAGGTTTCTAGACTAACGGTCTACTTACAATAAATTATAACATGCGCAAACCGGTTTTTGGTCGTAATAAGTTCCTACACTTTGCGGTAAGCTACGCAATGTGTAAGAACGAAACATGTTACAATAAAGTATATTGCCAGCCCGTCTGCTAAGCTTATCTGCCCTATTTTTACAGTTACATTAACACACTTGTTATACAGCTCTTTAATAACCACAATGCAAAAACACATATGACTGAGCTACGCGCGAAAACGATCTGCTAAAAAGGGCCCGCGTTGTGTTGTCCACACCGTTCGGTATATTATGGTGTTGCACCACTTGCATCGTAAATCCATTATCCTATTAACAGTAGAGAGAAGAGCCCTTTATTGAACTTGAATACTTAATTGCCCACCCGCTTCTATGCCGAAGATGAAACCGCAATAATGCCGCGTGAAAATGTTCTGTTGCCTCTATTCGGCGTAGATTTCCATTGAAAAGCTCATTACGGTCGGGAGCGACCTGCAAGCGGTTCGACTACCCGTAATTAGATACGTGCTGGTCTGAGGTTTAAGCTTCTCTCAGCGGCGTAAAGACTGGTTTATATGCGAAACTGATGTATGTTGCGCTTTGTCATTAAGTATTATTATTTTACTTAGTGTTATCGCACTACATGTGCAGTCTTCGTCTTGTTATCGTGTTGGTATAGTCAAATATGTGTCGAACTTAATAAACACTGGTGTCAGAGTTTTCATTAAACCAATTTTCTCTATATTGTGTTAACGACTGTAAAATCTCAAATAAATACAACTAATTACAACGCAGGATTTATTTTAAGTATAGTAAGACCCTATAATACCTGATTGAGTCGTTTAGACCTCACACGACTAAGCAACTTATACAAAAATACTTCACGGCATGTAATAAGAGATACAAGTTCATATTTTTAACAATATAAAGCTGACAATTATTTCCATTCTATTATTTTATTTTGTAAACAACTCGGTATGTCAAATCTTATTTCATTTACATTTTGGAAAGACAAAATATATAACAAAGAACAAAAGTACATGAGTGTTTTTTCATTCCATTTATATCAGTATGAACTCTGCTTAAACCGACAGTAAAATTGCTTGATAAATAAGTAATGGAGACCTTTATTGGGTAACAGGAATGTTTACTGCGAGTTTTAGGCGAATTATTTGCTGTGAACTTTTACAAAATGTTTCTTTTATAATGAGATTTTTGTTTCACTTCATTGTTTTTGATAAAGGTATCACCTGAATGCTTCAGCTTGTCTCGTCTATCACAATACTGTTAATAAGCACTCCATAAATAAAATCATTTTTAATTTTTCGTCTTTCTGAGGTCACACTATGAAAACGTAAGAAAGTGCTATTTGTTTACTTATGTTTCTAAAATTTATTTTTATAAAGTTTCCTTTATTTCTTACGTGAAGCTTTCCAGAAAAAACACTACTTTTAAATCTTCAAGCTAGATTTCCTTTACGCTGAGTTCATCTACCCGTGATGCAGTGCACCCTCGCTAGAATTTCTCGGAGAGCAAGAATAAATAAAAAAACATGCAGTCCCACTATTATTTTATTCAGATAAATATTTGCATAGGTTTTGCGTGCTAGTTTTACTAGTTATATTTGCGCAAGGTTACAATTTATTCGTATTTCTTAACAAAAAGCGATTCATTTAATTACTTTTTGCTTAATAATTTCAAGCATAAAAAAGTGTAATATATTATTTTCGATAATAATCAAAGAACTACAACGAAGCACGTTGTAGGAAACAAAAAACGTGAATCTTATATATTATACATGAAGAGAGATCTAACTATAGTTTATACAAACCTAGCTTCGAGCACAATTGTGTAATTCAAGCACTAAGTACTTAAGTGTAACGGATATGGGATTAAGATCTCATTGCTAGGCAAATTAATGGAGAGACAAAGGAAACAATTGCTTTGTTCTCTACTCCACTGAGTCACAGTTGAGATGCTCAACAAGAAAACAACACCTCAGCGTTAAATACAGCTTAGATAAATACTTCTAAGCTATGTTATATTGTTTGTTTCTTGTAAAGTTGATACAGTCCTGACTTTTTCATTTATAGGCGTGATGTTAGACGAAAATCAAATCATTTCTATACCTTCTCGTATCCTATTCTAACCTTATCAACCTGAAAGTTTATGAGAATGTACGACTGCCGGCTGGATGGTTGTTTCTTAACTCAAACACTATAAATGCGTGATTAAATTTTCAGATACCTTAATCTTAAACATCAGAAAACACACCAATAAGTAAAACGGTGATAAAAAACTAGTTTAAAGACAAAAAGGCGTTTACGTATGTAGTTTGAAAAACTATTAAAGAAATCAATAATCTACCCAGAACGTATATCCTTCAAAGAGTGATGTAGATACAAGATGAATGCTCGAAAGGATTAAAAAAGCTGAAAAAGTAATACTTCATTTGGTCAGACGTGTGGACCGAATGATTGATCGACGACTAAGTTAGCCAGCGCAGAGAGTGCCAAGTATTTGTAAAATAGTTTAAAAGGACACATTTCCAAAGATACTCTATACCTACTAGTAAGTTAAGTTAGGACTGATAGGTTAAAAAAACTTTTTTGTTTACAGAGTGCTTATTGCAAACAAAACAAACACGTCGGTTAAAATTATGACCATAATATTTAACGCTAGGATTTTTTGTGGTTTAGTTGTAGCGAATAAGGATTTGTAGCGAATTTTAAAATGCGTGTTGTAAATCTAGACTGTAAATTAGGGTACTTATGAAAAATAGATTAACACAAATGTAATTGTAATTGTAATTGTACATTTTATTGTATTACAGTCTACTCTAGAGGTTAGGGGTGAGAGCCTGGTGCGCTGTAACACAGGGTTTTCCTAGTATAGACACCAGACTCTCGCAAAAGAAGCTTGTGCCACATGAATTTGTAATATAATTATTGTATTTTGTTTGTTTTCTTTTGTGAGAGAGAAATAAAAAGAATTTAATTTAATTTTAATTTAATTTAACATTGAAACGTTTTTACATTTGGGGACTATTCACCGCCTTTTGCGGTTTGGGAAAGTTTTAGCTTTTCTACCTGCTAATTTTCTCGTACTCTTGATACAATAAAAGCAAATGAAACAATGTGTTTCGAAACGTTTCTCCTACATCACAGAGTAAGTTGCTGTTTGGTCCCGGCTTTTATTGAGGTCATGTCAGAGGTAGAGGCCTTATGATCAGCTTGAAGGTTTTTGATAGCACAACAAAAAGACTAAAACAGAAGAAGGAAATACAGCTTTGTGCTGATCAATTTGAACAATGTTATCGATCGGAGATACATGAAATACGTATTAATTTTCAGGTTGGTGACTGTATTACTGCATTTCCCGATAGAATAAGCGAGATGTATACAAATACGAGAGTGTTTGAGCATAATGCCAGCAATTCCCGGGAATAGGTCCCGCGGGTGCATACACGTCGCTCCTCCGTTTAATGAATGCTTAACTCCGTGTACCTGCTACACTCAGACATACATTTTGTTCTATGTCAGTCTTGCTATGCTAGAACGAAATAACTGGATTATTAATGTTACCGTACACTTTTTTACCCTGTTTTAATTGCTCGCCTCTGTTGGAAACTGATAAATATCATGCCCTAAAATGCATTATAAAATAGGCGTTGTTTATCATTGGACATACGACAAAGAATGCATTTTAAAGGCCATATTTATGACTACCGTGCTACTGAATCGAATGTTGTTGGACCAAAAGTATCTTTCACGTTAAGATAACCAACAACATTCGAATCAGAAGCATGGTAGTCAACTTTCTTGTTAACTCCTTAAGGAATATCAGGTCACTTAGCGATACTACTTTAGCAAGACTAATCTCAAGGGTAAGAACTTGTTATCCTATAACCAAGTTAAGTATCGTGTTCGTAATCAAAATACCTAATAAGACTAGAAAATTAGATATTTTGCGAAATACCAAACTAACTTGGCGCATAACTTGAAACGTATCACGCTATAATGTGGAATTCTTGGCACGCGGGTGATAGTTGGCACGCAATGATGGCACGACCTTGGTGTATACGGCTCCTCAACATGTTTTTGTTTGTTACATTTTAAACTAGATAGGTGTACCAGTTTACTGCGCATCATTTGGTTTTTATTTGAATTTTTGAAAATGCATTTACATTTTTGTTTGATTCTTGTTAAATTGATCGATTGAAGTTCAAAAAATTGGGTAAAACTGTCTAGTTTAGTAGTTTTTAGTCTAAAAGTCGACACGATGTTGTCAGTTATCTTTGCATGTATAATTTTATTTTATTTTATTGGTACTAGTATTAGTAAAATTTATCCATTGAAACACAAATAAATCTGGAGTGGAAGTAAGTATTTTATTATTTATATTAAGTGGGAAAGAATCAAGCGGGTAAGTATAACCTAAGAAAACTTTTCTCCCTCTTTCAATTACATTTTTAGATTCTTTATTTTCTGGATTCGTTGGGCGGGTCGACAAAATATTGCTTTGAAACGTCTTGTCATGCAAAATGTTGAAGTTTCCTTCTTGGTTCACGATAAGTGCAACTGACTGTACCCTGGCTTGCCTCAGGGAGGAGCTGAAACACGAGTAGTCAGAATTTCAGCTGCTTTGTTTATAGTTTGTCACACTAGTGCTCAAAATTGTATGCATAGAGAAAGTTAATGTGTTAAGATACGACATAATGTAGTGAGATAATAATAATGTCCAAATATCTACTATTGTTAAGTAAGTTGCTGTTTGCAGTTGTTCTCGTTTACTATAAAATATTTTGAATATTCTGTTTTTTGTAGGAAAGTGCATAGAAACAATAAAATTATTTAATGGAATATACAATACAATTCTTGAAACTTTATTTTACTAACAAACGCCTATAGAAACATAAATTGTTCTTATTAATTTATTAGTTTGTTTAAGCAAGTACTGTAAAATTTTCTTTTCAAGTATTTTAGCAAAACATTTTCCGAAAAAAAAATCCCAGCTTTCCTTTAAGGCGACTACAGCACCCGATAAAGGCATCACACATAGGAATAGTGTCTCTCAACAGGGCTGGGCCGGTAGTGCGAACAGTGTCGATACACGAAATTTACGGACTATGAAAGCGTGCGTGCGTAAAAACATGTTCGAAAGTTAGAAAAATGAGATTTATGGAAAGGCAACAGCTTAAATCGAAAAATGCGTTAACTACTTATCGAGAGTGTTCAATCACGAACATTTTGATAGCAAATTTAAGTTCCTGTGTGCATTTTACTATCGTTTTTACAGCTTAAAAGATACAGAGTATTGGTATTTAGAGGTGACTTTGTGAGCTTTTTCTATCGAACCAAAAGTGCTGAATCATGTTTTCAGCAAACTACTTATCTAGTTTATGTCCTGAATATTACCGTAGTATTTTTTCTGCGATTTTATGCAGTGCGTCATGCTTATCTACGCATCATAAAATCGTAATTTAGGTGCTGTAGTTGCCTTAAATTTTCAATTCCAACGAGATCTACGTCACAAAAATCTTTGCTAGAAAAATGCAGGCAAAAATTTTTTTTATTTTCCTAAAAACAACATACCCACTTGAAATACCTTGACTTCTTTACCCTAGCTATCATATAAAGTCTCAATTGAACCGCACTTCAACTAAACAAACTTAATTGAAATGTTTTCGTACACATAAACTCGTATACCAGGGAACAACAAGTTACGTCCCAAGTTACATTTACATTGAAAACAAAACTTTTACATAAAGCGAACTCACAAGAGGCCGAAACAATGACATTGGATATTATCTCAAAAACCTGCCAACCATGTAATGGATAAGTAATGAGAAAAGTCCTTTGAAATTACGAGCTTTACTCTGTTTCCGGACACTAATTACTTTTTTAATTAGACAATTTTATTTTTATTTTACTGGAATAAAAAACATATTTTTTTCAACATTTGGAAGTTTACCAATAGACATAAAGATTAAAAGTTCTTACCGCTCGTCCTTGGCAAGAGGCAAGCAGTGCCAAAAGCGCAAGCGAATGTACGAACATTTCGTAGCCGCGTGATACTCGCGCGGCGTAGCGGTTCGCGCGACCGCTGTAGCGTGACTGCCGCAAGCTACGAGGCTACGGCGTAGCGCGCTTAGACCTCCCACATTATATAAACAAAGTATTTCAAAACAAAAGAAATTTTATAACTTAGTGTTTTTTTTGGATCAACGGAGATAATCAAAAGTAGTCACCATTTTTTTTTTCAAGTTAACTTTGTTAACAAATTATCAATACGTAACATTTATATGGATTCACAAGTTTTACAGCATGTTTCTTTCCTATCTTACCCTGTAAGTACCTTGTAGGTATATTCAAGTATGTCGCAAACTGGCCTTACCCAAATAAATAAAATTATTTACTTATATGCTGTATCTCATCTTTCAGACAATAATACCTTTATTCAGATTCTTTAAAGGTACTTTAAAAAACTTTACTTAGAGTTAGGATTTTTAGGAAGTCACTTACTCAAATATATTTTTTCCTATTCGTACCTACATAACACCAATAAAACACATAACGTTTTCACACAGTGTTATTCATAATAAGGAAAAGCGATTACCCTAAGAGCATCATATTTTTAAGATCAGTTACTGTAAATGTTGAACCCATTTACCTAAGTTCAACAGACCAATTGACCTAAAGCATAACATCTGACTGTTAAGGTTAAGTCGTCCTAGTTCTGAAGTACAAAAACGCCAATCAAAGTTGTTGTATAAAGGTGACTACTACACGTGTAGTCAATGCCCTACTTTCAATTGAGTTTGATTTATTCAAATATCTTTATACTTGAAGGTAAACAATTTGTAAAGAAAGTGGAAAACCTCGTTTCGATAAAACCTCATTCAAAATACAATGAAGTTAAAGATTAATGAAGATTTTTATCTCTTTTGAGAGGTTAAGAAGTGAATATAATTTTTAGGGTTCCGTAGCAAACTACGAACCCTTATAGTTTCGCCATGTCCATCTGTCCGAGGTTTTTCTTAGAGACCCTTGATACTAAAAAGCTGGAATTCAGCACGGTTATACACATTGAGTACGCCGTTAAACGGTAACACATTTTTTTTCCGTTACCCCATGCACGTAAAAGGGATATGATTTTTTTCTTTTATCAATATCACAATTTCAACGTATTTCAATGTCTATGGAAATATGGAAATTAATTCGTCTATAGGCTTGGTATATTTTGCCTTGAAGCTGAATGAAGAATTCCACAAAATATTTGGCTTTAAGACTCCGTCTTTTTCCTTTCCAGTTCCTGGATAAAGAAAAACCACTATTACTGTAGTGGCAATAATGTCGCAACGCATGTGGGATGAATTTAAATTAGTTAACGAAACTTTAAAACACCTTCCCCAAAGGACCCCTATAAAATTCTAAAAAATATTCTCGACTTCACATACAAAGACAATCAGCTGTTCGTTCAATCTGTATGGAGAAGCAAAGTTTTTTACAATATTTCCACCAACTTGTATGTTCCTTGGGAAAATTGTTTTAGCTGATTCGTATCTTTAATTTTCGCTTAATAATTTAGTCACCCAATATATTATGTATAGAGAAGAGATCAATAACAATATCCATTCACAAAACATCTAATGAATTTTAAGCCTCGACTTATTTCTCGAAGCATTGAAAAGACTGTCTAAGCACAAAAAGGCGAGTCTACAACTATAACCCTCCAATTCACACAATACAAGCTCTCTTCTGTTTAACTTGTTCAGCTGTGTTTCCTGGTAAGCAGATAATTTAATACTCTTTGGAAGAATGGAACTCGTTTTTAAAAACTACATCATAAATAGATAAAATTTGAGGGTCTTGGACAACTCGCCAAGCGCCATCAAACCCAAAAAGGCTCAATGCTCCAGAACGACCGAATTCGTTCTAATTTTTACCAATCTAAATTATTTATTTGCAATTAATCATAAAGTAACTACATTACTTAATCTTAAAAAACTTAATTAAATTAATAATAAAATTAATAAGGGTTTGCGCCCTAGTCAAACATACCGCCCCAAGTCGTACCCGGTGGGAAAGTGCCCATGACATTTTAACCTTATCACCAACAAAGAGGGTGGATTGGATATATATTGAGGAAACAGACTGTATTGAAGCTGTTTAACTATTATTACCACTTTTATATTTTTTTATAAATACATAATTATGATTCATAAACACCCATACAAAAAATAGATGCACACTGCACAGATAGCTAAGTACGCTCATATTTATTCCAGAGTCAAAATATACAGATGTCTGAAACTACTACGGTTTACAACTTAGTATGTATATTAACAAATCAATTTTCATGTTAATAATTTCTACTTAATTATTACATTAAATTTTCTACTCATCAATTATTGCCATTCATTTCTATATAATTATGTACAACTTTTATATTAAACACAATTACACATTACACACTACTTCATTTTCACATAAGAAAGTATGCACATAGACACACTTACCCATACTCACACACATAAACTCACAAATACACACAATTATTTGTTATTTTTCATATTATTTATTTCCCTAATGTTTGGTACCGCTTGGACGCGGTCGCTCACGGGTGCTGACGGAAGAACAGCGCCGTCCAGTTGCAGCACACTCTGAGTCAGCACCACTTTTACATACACAGTGTTTCCTGTTTTGTCCTAATTATTAGTTATGAGTTGTATTTTGTTTTGTTGTTATTAGTTTGTCCATTTAACTGTGTATAAATAAAGCTTTTATCTATCTATCTATCTATCAGTTATCTATACTTCTATACATATTATAAGAGGATAGATTTGATTGTTTGTTTGTTTGTTTGCATCGAATAGGCTCCGAAACTACAGGACCGATTTGAAAAATATTTTCACCATTAGAATCCTACATTATCCGATATGGACATAGGGTACATGATTTTCCCGAATTCCCACGGGAACGAAGTCCCGCGCAGGAAGCTACTAATATTATAAAGAGGAAAGATTTGATTGTTTGTTTGTTTGTTTGTTTGTTTGCATTGAATAGGCTCCGAAAATATTGGACCGATTTGAACAATTCTTGTACCATTAGAAAGCTACATTATCTTCGATGGACATAGGCTACATAATTTTCCCGAATTCCCATGGGAACAAAGTCCCGGGCAGAATGCTAGTATATTATTGCAGTCCAGCGCTGAAACATAAAGTGCGCTTGGTTGGTACATTTTCATAAAAATAATATGTTTCAAACATCACCAACAGACCTGAATTCGTTTTACCAGATCTGAACTAAGCCGACCTAAATATCTCATCCCGCGGGTACAATGTACAGGTACGTATATAGAGGTGTTCTCGTCAGCAAGTCCCAGATTACGGGCGACGCTCGCTGTCATCGCGCCGTGACACGTTTAACTTGGATGGCGGTTATCTGCATCACCTGTATACATACACACGTACAGTATACACACACCTGTAGTACAGGTGATGTTAACCTGCAGGTAAGCGGGTTCTGCTTTTACTCTTACTTGAATAGGTACTTTATTAAATAGCGTTTTTGTATCTCTCGCAGTTCTTTTGAAAGTGAAAGAACGTTTTGCTAACGTTTGAGTAATTAATGTTAAGTAATATAAATGAAGTGTTAAGAATGTGGTGGAATTTCTTATTTCTTACTTTTTTATAATATAAATGCAACCTAATCTAGCCAAACCTGAAAAAAGCCCTAGAGGTTGTGTGACACAACCTAACTTATCCTGATTTCTTGCAGACGACCCTTAAGGCGACCCTTGCTTGGCCGTGTGAGTCCTCGGCAGAGTAGAATAGGACCACCCTCTTTCTTACCGAGTTTTTTGCTGTGTGGTGATCGGCTTAGAATAACACCACCCCATTTCTTTCCGTGGGTGTCGTAAGAGGCGACTAAGGAAACACAAATGAGACCTGCCTCCTATTAATCCATCTCAGGCAACAACACCTCATTTTTTTATGAATCTGAGGTGTTGTCCTATGGTAAGCGGTGTGGTAGGCTCTGTAAAGGGCCGTCTGGTTCGCGACCACCCTCCTACCGAAGTCCGACGCCAAACAGCTTGCTGTGTTCCGTCGGTGCGTGGGAGTACCGGTGCCTTATAGGCGTTTTCTGGGTTAACTCGCTCCATCGTCGACCTCATCTATGACCTTGGTCAAGATTGAGGTCAAGAGTTAACCCATCTTATAATAAAAAAATAAAAAAAAGAGTTGTTGTACAAGGCGACTAAGGTAAATATGCAAGCAAGTTCATCTGCACACAGAGAAGGAAAACTCTGCAATCAACCCTCGCCAACCCGTCTGCCAAGCGTGGTGAGTATGGGCATTTACCCCTCATGTTATCGAGGGGGGCCCGTGCTCCAGCAGTGGGGACGTTATGGGCTGATGATGACCCTTAAAGTTTCGTGAAATTATTATTTTACAGGGCAAACTATGCTTTTTTTTTATAAAACTTAATGCACTAATGTACAATGGCGCATTATCTACCAGTCAACCTTAGGGTGATTCGTAGAGGATCATGGCAGGTGCATACCTACATGGAGGTGAGAGACTAAACGGAAATACAATACTCATACTATCGAATTTACTTAAACTACTTACATATTCATAATTATATACCTAATATATAAAAATACAATATATATACATATATATATAATATAAATATGACACTAAAACAGAACTATAATGTTGCGGGTGATTATAATTATATATATTACGCTTTTTATAATTTTTCGGTGGCACATCCACTCCATGTAGTGGTTTGTACAGGCACCGAAGTGACGATGCTAAATAATAGTAAAAGTAAAAAATTTCAACAGGCAATAAATAAAGTCAATTTTGCCACGAAAAATTGTACCACACACAAAGTTACCTCCTCTCGGCAGGTTATTAAAAACAAACAAAATGAAACCTGCAGAACTGAAAACAATAAAACAAAATGTTTTGAGTTAAGACCTCGTCACTCCGCTCCGTGTAGTGGTTTGTTCAACTTTTTTAATTAAACCCTGGCCTTTTTCAGCACTAGCTTCCGAGCGAAACAATTTTAAATTAAAGATGAAACTGGTTTTTTTTTCCTGCAGTATGAAATACATTCATTTTCTATTTTAATTTCGATTCATTAATTGGCTGTTTTCTGCGGGTGATTGGAGAATTCGCCCTTACGTAAAAACGAGAGAAAAACTTAACGAAAATGTTTTATAATATTAATTACATCAACTAAACCGTTCAAAATATTTAACGAAGATAATTAATTATTGATTATATTTACTAAATAAACTAAGCTCACATTTTTAATGAAAAATTATTTTAAATGTCGCAGTAAAAGTGTCGTATGATTGAAACCCCTTTTTTTACGAGTATATGTCAGGACAACAAAATTTTAAAAAGTAGTTAACTTGTGGACCCAGTAAACAATTAAATATTGATTATGATCACCTCTTCTTCTACAGCTGTGAAATTTAAAAGTAATCTTTTATTAATAAGTAATGAAAAAAATATAAAATAAAGGTATCTTCATAAAAGTTCTGATTTATAAGAATCAGGTGAACTCTTGTTTTTATTTTTCTTCTTATCCAAACCAAGCGCGAAGGCCTTCCGTTGCCTTGCCCATTGGTATTCATTCATGCTCACCGAGACCAACAACAAATTTATTCAAATGCAAATTTTTCAATTCGTAAATAAGTCTGCCGTTTGGGAAGCAGAAAATCCGCTGAATGGTAAAGAAGTTAAGAGCCTTTCAAAGGCAGACATGGTTTTAAGACCACATTTTGTGAATTTGATCAAAACATTAGGAACTTAATGTAAATTTATGTTTTGCCAACACAACGTCTTAGCACTTTATCCTATTCCCTACTTGCAGTACGGTTGACAGTGAAGAGATTCCCATTTGACCTCGGTCACCCTTCTAACAGAAAAACCTGGCCGGATCTAATCATGGTTACACATTCAGCCTACTGATTAGCTGGCCTCCTCACGATCCTTTCGTTTACTGTAGGGGCATTGGGGTAATCAGTGTGTTACCAAGTAATGGTCATTAGTACAATTCGACAACTCTCACAAATTCAACACTAACCATTACACTACTGACGGTATTGCCTTAAACCTTCACGCCATTCTTGCACACTCGTGTGTGCAGGATTTGTATCGCACGCGCCTTAAACAAGCTCTCGACGGGTGAATGTTAAGAATTGGTTTAATTAAGTTATTAATTTAGTAATAGTTTAATATACTCAACCGAGGTGTAACCCGCGTCTTGTACACTTATATCCTGCTGGCCCATGTGTTCTCCTTGGCAAATGGTTGTAATCGACGAACACATTGTGCATCTATTTCAAAACCCTATAGACTTAGATTCTTTAATACGGCCTCGTGTGTGTTAAAAGGCGCCTGAACTTTCATTCCATACTAGTCAGTCAGTATGTTGATCAGATTTTTGAAAGATACAGTTTTTTTTTAATAATTTCACAAAAAAAAAAAAATTAAAAACTATATGTTTAAAGTTGTATGTAATTACAAGCTTGCGATCTATGTACTTTAAAATAGAAACACAAAAACAAGAGATAAATTTTTAACAGAAATTTAATGAAATACTACAAATAACTGAGAGGTTACTAAATTATGGAAAAAGTCGACGTGTAAACACACTGAATATAGTAGGCCGTCGACTAATGAGCACCCCCAGGGCCTGTTCCACAATAATCTCTTTCTTCTCTATTAATGACGAGATGTGCCGGCGCCAGTACGGAATGAGGACAATTAATATTGAGACCACTGTTTCCTGGCTCAAACATTCGTGAACACAAATCTCGTATCTCTAGAGATTTGTGAGTAATACTCTGTATCTCTGTAGGTAATTTTATTTCACTGTACGCGTATATTTTTATACTTTTTTCGTTACATATTCACAAATTAATCAAATTTTGCATTGTAGTCATTCAATTTCCACACATAAATTTTCGTTGGTTTATTTCAAATAGTTTTCATGTTTTTAGTTTTAAAATGGATATGCGGTTTATTTATTGCACCAAAAAAAGTAACAATTACATAAAACCGATTTCATAAATCATGATTTCTCATTACTTTTACAATTTACTGAATAGTTCTGCTTTTAATTTGATTCCCGTGGGAACTTAAAAAATCTTATTAAAAGAACTTAGTTATGTAGGTTCTACAAAATCCGTTTTATAATTTTGGGTGAGAGTCACAATCATTCAATCTTTCACGTGTAAGTTTGATATTTATAGGAAGTATAAAAAAATTAGTTTAGAAAGACGTAGTTAACGTAAGAATAATCTTAGCGAAGCTCTTGGAACGTGTGATAGCTGTAACGCTTCGTAAACCGGTACAAAGACGATAAAGTAAATCCATCGGTGCGTCGTCGATACGTGACGAAAATGCAAACGATTCTTTCTAAATGGAGGACACACATCTCCCTGATGCGTCAACGCACCTACGTGATAGGAGCACAATTTTTTACCTCGTATACTAACAGCTGTTACACTTCAGAAACAGAAAGGTACACAATTTTGTTACTTATGGTACTATAAATAAAGGTTTCAACTCTGATTTTCAATAGAAATTTCGTATTTTAATGCACAAAACTCTCTCGTTCTTTTACGAAAACGGTAATAACTCGGTATCGGCTACGGAAGAAGTATGATTGCGAATTTTACTCACAAATTTTGCGCTTTATAGCTTTGATATACAGTCTCTTTGTTTATCGCAGAGTTTATTGCCGCCGCGAGAACTCGACGCAAACAAGCGCTCTCTTGAAAATATTCCCCATTGCGGGGCTCTGCGTCGGAATCGAATTAACTCCGATATTAAAATTCATATTTGACCGGGATGATTTTGTAAGTACCGAGATTTCCATCTGCATTAATCTTGGCGCTCGTATAAACAAGCTCGCCGAATTATTCGCCTGGAAACTTGAGATTTCAATTTGCGTTCCTCGTTCTAGCAATCAACTATTACGCTCTTAATTATCCAGCCAGAAACATAAATACATAATTAAATTAGTACGCCTTCGGTTAATACTTAAAACAAAATCTTGTTTTAAGATGTCTCAGTGAATTAGCATCGCATTTTTCAGCTTCTTCTATATATTTTTTCATCTCAGTGTCATTAATTGCTATCGCTACCTTCCTGAAGAAGAAGTGGAAGAGAATGCTTACGCTGACGGAACTAACAGCGCGTACAAATACGAAGCGAAGATACAGGACATACCTCATCACGTACTGGTGTTCTACAGTAGTTTCTACTGCTCTGGTAGCCTTATAACTAGCAAAAGTGTTCTTACATCAGCCACTTGTTTCTATCAGAAAAGATCACATGACAAAATTCACGTTAAAGTCGGTTCTGATTACGTCACAGGCAATAATGGGTAAGTAAACACTTCTTAGAAAGTACTACTATAATAATAACCCTTTTACCAGGAGGTCATGAGTTTTGCCAAAAACATTGTAGGACGTTCACACAAAATATTGTCGAAAGATCTATTATAGATATGACGGCAAAAGGGAGCGGACGACTTAGCTTCCACCGTGTTTTATATAAGTTAATTGGAGAGAACGTGTCTGATAGTAAACAATTATCCTCGGTAAGCTGAATAATGTTGATGATTACTGCTATTGACAAAAAATAAAAAAGTACATTTGAATAAGATATCATAACCATTTTGTTACGTAGACACTGTTATATCAATAAATCCTTCAAAATTACAAAATTAACATACAGAAGAAATTATGGAAACCAACGTCAGTTAACATTTAAAAAAATATACATACAGATAAACACAGAACCTTTTCTGTTCCTCCCTTTTTAAGACGTTTTAAAATAGATCTCTTGTAAACAAAAATATACTTGAGACAGAAAGTTACGTACAGAGCTAGTATATACCTCTCATTTCAACAGAAAGTTTAAAATGCAATAAAAAATCCAATCGATATCAAAACCAAACGGTATAATTTGAAATGCGTAAAAAGTCTATTAAAACTTTTTATTTCAGAGGAGTTATTGAAGCCGAAGAGCTGAAAATTCACGAGTTTTACAGACGGGTCAGCGAAGTGGATAATGATATTGCGCTAGTTTTTTTAAAGGTTATATTACCTTCCAATATTTGATCTAATCTTCTAGCCGGATAAGGCTCGTTTCTACAATAAATTAGTACTTACATCAATCTTAAGCTAGAAAAAGATTAACAATCTACATCATCTTCATATACAATATCTACACTAATATTACAAAGAGAAAAGATTTATATTTTTATATGTTCGTAACGAATAAACTCAAAAACTACTTGACCGATTTTAAAAATATTTTACTATTAGAATATTAAATAATGTTTGACTAACATAGGCTACAAACTTTTCCCGAATTCCCACGAGAACGAAGTCCCGGGCGGAAAGCTAATGTATATCTATATCTATACTAATATTATAAAGTGGAAAGATTTAATTGTTTGTTTGTTTGTTTGCATTGAATAGGCTCCGAAACTACTGGACCGATTTGGAAAATTCTTTCACCATTAGAATTCTACATTATCCGGGACGGACATAGGGTACATGATTTTCCTGAATTCCCACGGGAACGAAGTCCCGCGAGGGGAAGCTAGTAATATTATAAAGAGGGAAAGATTTGATTGTTTGTTTGTTTGTTTACATTGAATAGGCTCCGAAACTACTGGACCGATTTGAAAAATTCTTTCACCATTAGAAAGCTACATTATTCCCAATGGATATTACATAATTTTCCCGAATTCCCACGGGAACAAAGTCCCGGGCGGAATGCTACTAACGAATAAACTCGGAAATTACTGGACCAGTTTCGTTCACCAATGGAAAGGCTCTCTTATTAGCGGGTGATATATATAAGGTAAATAATTTTCCCGGATTCCCAGAGGAACGAAATTTCGGGCGAAAAGCTAGGAATTTAATGTTAGAGATTATTTCTTTAGAATCTATGCTTTATACTATCTACATGATAACCTATTACAAAAAAGAAAATTCTAGTACTCCTTAGGCTGTGGTCTCTGTCTGCTCTAATAGGACAGAGACGTAAGCTTATGTATATCTACATAGAGGCTGCAAAGCAGGATTGGTGAGTACAGAGCCTCATCCCGCACTAACTACATGGCTACCTATTAACGCCTGCCTGGGAATTTGATTTCATCTATGCCGCTACCGGTGCCATCAGTAGGTAAATTTGTGTGTTGATCGACTGGGTTTTGATTGAGATCTTGACATTTGAGACGGAAAGAAATATGCACTTGTTCTACACTTAGAATTCACTAGAGGATGCCCAAGATTCTTTTCTCGTGGGAATTTCGGAAAATCTTTTCTCAGTGCTTGCTTACGTTATAAAAGACATATTATTGCCAAATTTTAGCTGTCTAGGTCTAAGGGTTTGGACTGGGCGTTGATGACGCGGTGGGTCAGGACCTAATTCGATGCTTTTAGATAGAAGACCCTTCATTATAAAGGGGACTCTAAATTTCAGATTTCCACGTCCAAGGGTTTGGACTGGGCATTGATGAACCAGTAGGAGAGTCGGGACCCAACATTTATTTTATTAAGACCACAGAAGTCTCGGGACTTCGTTTCCGTGAGAATTTTAAAGTTTTGGGTTAAGTTTCAGCTTTCTAGGTCCAAGGGTCAAGGCTGGGCGTTTATGACGTTCTGCAATGATATACCTACATACTAAGTTTTTTAAATAAATTAATTTTATATTTAAATTACATTAAAACCTACTTATAAAATTTACTGGTTAATATAAAAAAATTCAAAAGCAAATGATTTTCGTCATAGGTACTCATGATCCGCCCCGAGTCTTACCCAGCCTATAACTTATTTTACATTTACGTTTCAGAAACATGTGACGTTTAGTGACAGTGTGAAGAAGATCATTCTAGTGGAGCCAAATGTGGCACTTCGCGTCGGGACTGCTTTACAAACACCTGGTTACGGAGGAACGGTCAGTACCACATAACTTATTTTATGACACGGAACCTTACAGGAGCTCCGATTCTGTAACTTCAGTCTTGTGTCGATGGAATGGAGGCCATTTTATCTGTTCAGGTGGCGAAATTGACAACTATTTAGTTTTCATATACTTTCTGACAACCACCCTGACCAGCAGCAGCGCCACCGCCAACCAAACGTAAAGTTGCAAACTACCTAGCAACTGATATTCAGTTGGCGGTGGAGACACAAGTCAAAGCAGCCGTCATTAGATATATGAAATTTGGATAGTTCTCAATTTCGCCACCTGAATGGATAAAATGGCGACCATTCCATCGACACACAACTGAAGTTACAGAATCGGGGCCCAGATCGTAATGACCGATCTTATATTTGTATTTTTTTTTGTAGCGTCACTTTCTCCTACCACGACATGATACAATATACTTTATTAGCACACAAAGGCATGTAGTACAATAAACAGAACATAGAACGTTTGTACATACAACAAGGCAGCCTTATTGCCTTTATTGCGATATAAGTGTTACTTTCAAAAATTATACGAGGTGACTTTACATTAGTTAGCGGAAGTTTTGGGGGTGATTATCTTCCCATGAAACTGATCCACTTGCCTGAAGGAACCAAAATAACATTATCAAAAAAACCGACCAGGTGCAAGTCAGACTCGCGCACGAATGGTTCCGTTACGTACCATCCTTACTTCCTTACTAATATTATAAATGCGAAAGTAACTCTGTCTGTCTGTCCGTCTTTCACGCCTAAACTACTTAACCGATTTTGATGAAATTTGGTACCGAGATAGATTAGAGCCTGGGAAAGGACATAGGCTACATTTTATCACACAGTTGGGCACAATATAACCTGTAGTCCACGCGGGCGGAGCCGCGGGCGGAAAGCTAGTTACCTATAAAAACGGCAAAAAAAATCGCGTTTGTTTTATGGGAGCGCCCTTAAGTATTTATTTTATTATATTTTTTAGTATTTATTGTTAAAGCGGCAATAAAAATACATCATCTGTGAAAATTTCAACTGTCTAACTGTCACGGTTCATGAGATACAGCCTCGGATAGACTTATCTATAAAAACGGCAAAAAAATCACGTATTTATGTATTTATTTTATTCTATTTTTTAGTATTTTTTGTTAAAGCGGCAATAAAAATACATCATCTGTGAAAATTGCATCTATTTAACTATCACTGTTCATGAGACACAGCCTCGAACAGACTTATCTATCAAAAGAGCAATAAAATCATGTTTCTTGTATGGGAGTCCCCTTGAATATCTATTTTATTTAAAAAAAATTACTAATATCTCAATATGAATGAAAAGGCAAACTTCTTTTTAGGGTTCCGTACACAAAGGGAAAAACGGGACCCTATTACTAAGGCTCCGCTATCCGTCCGTCCGTCTGTCACCAGGCTGTATCTCATGAACCGTGATAGGTAGACTGTTGAAATTTTCGCAGATGATGTATTTCTGTGTGCCCTATAACAACAAATACTAAAAACTAGAATAACATAAATATTTAAGGGGGCTCCCATACAAAAAACGTGATTTTTTTTGCTTGTTTTTATAGAAAGTCTGTTCGAGGCTGTATCTCATGAACCGTGTCATTTAGACAGTTGAAATTTTTACGGATGATTTATTTATATTGATTCTATAACAAAAAATACTAAAAACCAGAAAAAAAAAATATTTCAGGGGGTTCCCATACAAAAAACGTGATTTTTTTGCTCGTTTTTATAGATAAATCTGTCCGAGGCTGTATCTCATGAACCATGATAGTTATACAGTTGATTCACAGATGATGTATTTTGGTTGCTGCTATAACAACAAATACTAAAAAGTAGAATAAATTAAAATATTTAAGGGGGCTCCTTCCCATACAACAAACCTAATTTTTTTTGCCGCTTTTATAGAGATAATGGGTTTTATAGAGTCCGACCCGCACTTGGCCGGTTTTATAGGTAATGGTACGAAACCCTTCGTGCGCGAGTCTGACTCGCACTTGGCCGGTTTATTAAACAACAATAAAGACTTGATATGTACAACTGACAACTTTCTGTCAAACGTCCGTTTTTCAAATCTGAATTTCGATTTAGACTCCGTCTAGAATCAAACCACAAAACTACCTACTTGGAAAAATACAAAAAAAATTTTTGATTCGTTACAATTGTGTTCTCTCTCCCTATTCTAATGGGTGACCAACTGTATTCATTATAGAAATAACATTTTATTTCTAGGTTTACACCTTCAAACTTCTAATGATTTTTTAGTGACATCTGTCCTATAATAAAAAAACTAATAGCAGCGAACTGCCCTTACTTTCTTGTACGTTCAGCAACGAACCACCTCTTACAACAGATGTGTAGTCCAGCAATGAACGTGGCAGTACGATAAATAGAAGACAGATGGCGCGCAATCATAACTTAAAGTTGCTGCAAAGATTGTAGAATGCGATAGGTACTAGTAAAATAATGATTTAAATATTTTCTACGTTCATAAGTTTGTTAGGGGAAGATATAAAAAAAATATGACAGGTAATTGGGCGTGGAGAGTACGAACGATGTTAAAATCTTCTACTTCTAGAATATTTTAGATGTAATGTAATTGAGTTAGATTATTGTTAAGTGCCACATTTCTGTTTAACATAGGTCATTTACAAGAAAAAATAGTTTTTTTTTTTTAAATCCTGGGAAATATGAATGTGTGTCTATAATTAAATGCAATGAAAATTAATCACCTTGTGCAGGGTGCCCAATGTGACTAAATCAGCTGTTTCCAAGCTTATAGGTATGTACATATAGGTAACCCGAATCTCTTTAAAGTTCAAGTGAATAGGCATCTTCTGGGTAAGCTTCCTCCACCGCATCTTCACCCTTGTGCTAGATTGTGGTAAAGAGCAAACCAACTATTAATTTAAAAAATATATATTACAGTAACATGAGTCATGTTACATGACGCACGTTGCGCCCTCAACCACCTAATTGTTAACTCTCCTTAATTAGATCTCAATGGTGAGTTACTTATTTATTTCCTTAATTACAGAATCTACAGCCGAGGTACATGCGCAAATTGCTATTGGCAACTTTTTTCGTGCTCGGTGAGGAATGCCCAGACGAAATAAAAATTATGTTAACCAGTTCTAATTACTGCGCTAGGTACTTTCCAGTAAGTAAAATATTGTCTTTAGATGCATCGGTAAACGACCAACGAGTCATATTTATATGTTACGGGCAAAACCTGACCACAAAAAAAAGGAATATCTTAAACACTGCAAAAATCGCCAGGGATAGGTTTATGTTAGGTTCCTTACTGATAATATAAGTAGGTAACAGTTAAAACATCACAATCTAGCTAAAAACTAGCTTATCCTTAGCTAAATTAGTTTAGCCTGAAATCGAGTTTGATCGGTAACATGCGTAAGTCAGGATCGGTAACATGGATTTCGGTAACATGCGTAAATCAGGATATCAGGGATTTCACGAAATCCCAGTAGATGTCGAATAAAGCCGGAGATATGTAATTTCACTAAACTAAATCTAGTGAAATGAAGAATACTGTTGATGAATAAAGTAATAAAAAAAATTACAAATTAACTGGTGCGTTTTTATTAGAAAATAAATTTTTAATCAACTAAACATAATGATGTCAGGTATATCTTTTTGTATTATGTAGATTCGTTCATTAGGTACCAAAACCAAATGAAAGTATTAAAAAAAATGCCAAATTGCCGTTCGGGCTGTGCGTTGATAAGTCAGTTTCTTCTATTATATATTTAAAAAGATGTCCTCACTATGTAATTGCTGTTTTCCATACAAAAAATTTTTTACCCGATTTTTTATGCAAACAATTTTTATTATCTAAGGTCGGGACCTAATATTTATTTTAATGACAGGAGCATCGATTAAGTGACAACGGCGGCGGGGCAATGTTCAAGGACATCCTGGTGGGCATCCTGGTCGTCGGAGGTGTCAAAAAGGACCCGCCTACAGTGGCCATCTTCACCAACGTGTCATACTTCTACTCGTAATTACAACTCAGCTTATTTTCTCAGCAAAACCTGTGATATGCTGGACTGGGAGTGAAAGAATAACTTAGAATGTGCCAGCTACCTACTCTTCCCAGGTATACAATAAAAGTCTGTAAGTGGGATACGAGGGTTTTGTTGTATAATGGGCGAAAGGCTGACCACCTCTCACCATTACACAACTTATTCCATCTGATAATTCTCACAATTTGTGTCAAACGTGGCATCAAATAGTTTGCTAGAACCACTGATGCTTTGCCCACCCCGTTAGGCATTATAGGCTAAGCGTATTTATTTTTTATTTTTTTAAACCTGTGATAGTAGTCCAGTAGATTAATGAACCAGTCTTGTTAACCGGAATATTGCGGGTTGAAATCGTGGTTCGGGTCTGCATCACTAAATTGGTCTTTCTCATTAATTATCTCTTGCTCAGCGGTGAAGGAAAACATCATGATTAAACCCACATGTTAGAGAAAATTTAGTTTTTGCAACCCGCGTTTGGCCAGCGTAGTGGACTATAGCCTAAACCCGTTCACTGTTTTGAAGGGAGGCCCGTGCCCCCTGGTAGAGACGTATACATAAGCTGATGACGATTTTCTCAACAGGGTTATAATAAATGTATTTTTGTTTTGGGGTGTTGAGATTTTGATCAACTGGTTTTCTTAGAATCTATTTCAAACGATTTTCGGCGAACCGAGTCATCGGTAAAATAAAGTATCGGCTAAAGATTGTTTCTTCTTACGGTGAACAGTGATTTATATGTAGAAATGTATCGTACAAGAGAAATTCTGTAAACTGTTGCGGACTCACCTAACAACAGGTTTTACTTTTCTTTGCAGATGGATATCGCTGAACGTAAAAGAGTTTCACAAGAAATACTGCACGGACTATTTTGAAATAAGTGCCTCTTATTATGACGATGAATACGAAAATCAATAGATATAAGTTTTTAATTCTTAACAAAGGCAATATTACGATTATTTTAATAATTTAAAGTTATTTCATGACAGCTGCTCTGGCTTTTTATGGTTCTAGACTAGAGTATCACATTCCAAATATTTAGGACAACAAAAGGCTTAAGGGATGATGTTAAAGGTGTGAGTGTATTTTTGTATGTACGGATTAATGAAAAATAATAAAAAAATTGTTTTTCAAAAAAACCAACTAATAATTATTTTTATTTAGACATAATTGTTCACTTTCTAATTTTATCATTTATTCGAAAGCGTCGAATCAATATTACCTCTAGTAACTGTGTTTACGAGTATTTCAAGCGCACCGAGCTAAAACACATAAATTAACTTATTCCTGTTTAATAGTTTAAATTGAAGAACAATTCCTTCTTAGCCATCTCTTTCTTCTTTTATATTTAAACCCTGAACAGTATTTTCTGAAATATTCCTCAACATTCGTCTGTATCCACTTTCTAAAGTACCACACGTTTGAGTACACACTAGGCCGATTTTTTTCTCCACATCCGTCACCGTGGGACACAATGCCCACTACGTAACTGAAAAAAAACGTATTTTCTAACAAAGAGATAAACATGTTTTTTGTCTAATATCATTGTTTATATTACTTAAATCCATCTCTCATAGTTTTTTAAAGTGGACAAGGGTTGCATGGAAGAGATTTCCCTTAGCGATAAAGCCGCCTTCACGCACTTTTATACCTACTTAATTTAAGTGAAACCTTTTTTGAGACTGTGTGCAAAAAGTGTATCGATCTTATCTGCCAACAGAGTTTTGATTCAGGGTTCGTTTCGTACCCTAGTGGAGCCTTCTATTCAGAAGGGGCCAATAATCCACCAATAAGGTTAAGTAACATAATGGGTGGTTGACTAAACCTCTGACCATGTTTGCAGTTTATCACTGGCATAATATCCGTTGCTTTCAAAATAACTAAAAGAATATTATGATAACTTACTCGTGCCATAAGACTCCACCTCCAGAGTCCCCTTTACAACTATCACGAGTACCGTCCCCGTAGAGACAGAACATGTCTGGAGTGAGAGTTATCTCGTGCATTCGACCACACGTGTCAGACGGGATGAATCGAAGTTGCGTCTTCAGCAATCCTGCTTCCGAGACCGGACCATTGTACTGGAAAAAATGTAAAAAACATAGAAGATATCGACATTATATTAGCCCATGATATACTTCTTTGGGAAAAACCTAACGCAATAACATTGGAAGGAAATGCCGTTATGACCCCGGTTTGAGTAAGACATTGTTATACCGTCTTAGAAAATTCGCTAAGTTAACTTTTACGACTCACGGGTAGAAATGAGGTGATACCAATTAATAAATACCTACTTTGAATTTATAAAAAAGTTGAATGCTTGTCCAAGTTGAGTGCTTGCTTGTCTGTCCAGTCTGTGACATGAGGATAGCTTTCAGCCAGTCTTGCCGTACAAATGAATCTCTAACCGAGAAAATGATCCTTCTCTGCGTGGTAGTAAACTTGTAGTAAACATCGCTGCCTCTAGTATTTTTTTCTGATCAGCAGGGAAAATTTGTTTACAAAATGGTGATTCATTTTGTAATCTAAGACAAGGACGTAGCTATAGCTTTCAGATGGGGGGGTCGAGAGGTTATACTAAAAAAAGTGTATACAAAACATTAAACAACACTTGAAGCAACGAATATCAATAATCTACAGAGCGAGAGCAAAATTTTTGCGGGTATACTTAGAAAAGTGAATACCGGCGCTCCGCGCGCCCTATCGAGCATAAGACACACGACGAAAGTGTTGCTAGAGTTGAATTAAATTTTGACAGACTGACGCAATAGACATCAAGGCTTCGTTATTTTTGACCATTTATTTATTTATTAAACCTCTGGCCCTAAGGGGGGGGGTGTCCGGACCCCCCCCCCCCTTATATACGTCCTTGAATTCTAAGACCGATATACGACTGACATAAGACCGATACTAATCATCATCACTGCCTGTCACTATAATCTGTGCGGCGTAAGGAAAAGACGAACTGGGATTCGATGTTCGGACTGAACGAAATTATAAGGCGTAGACTTGCAAAAAATGTAAATATGCAGTATTAGGTTATTAACATTACCTTAATCATTCCCCATCCAGTTACAGTAAAATTGTGTTCGAGTTCACTCATCCACAGGTCGTGATTGACAAGGAGCGCGCGTTGCACCTTCTTACCAAAAGAAAAAGGCCTGTCCACAAATACAAGAGCGATGTCACAGGCGAAAGGCATCGCCATGTCATAGTCAGGATGTTCTATCACGTGCTCCACTCCGTGTATTTCAGCCTTAAAGTCATGGGTGTGTCGAGCACCTTGAAAGAAAAAAGATATAAAAGACTAGAGGACACCCGGAGCTTTGTTCCCTACAGAATTTTGGAAAATACAATAATTTTCCTTGTGTACATCATAAAACTAACCGTAGAGGTTTCAGCTTTCTAGAGCTCTGGGCTGAGTTTTAATGAGCGTTACCTGAAAAAACTGTTCTGGCCCTGTCGTGTTTAAATAATCCGTCATTCAATATTTTTGTCGAACAAGTATCACCAAATATTTGTAAAACTATAAAGTATCAATTTCAAGAAATCGCAACTGTTGCCTCTGTTACGAAAATATAAAAAAAAACATACTGATTTCATAGAATCTGAAACTGCTTCTATAGTGTAGTAGGCCCTAATTTATGCGCTTAAGTATATGTTTTATAATACCTTGGTATAGTATGTATGTGTATAAATCTCTTGTTATTTTTTGCTAAAATTGCGTGCTTACCAACATGGACGGTAATTTCATCGACGTCTTTGTTGGAATAAAAGCAATGTGCTGCTGAGAGAACCGTCCAGCTGTTTAATATAGACCCAGCACACATGGCCCCGTTGTTAAACACCATCGCTACAAACGGGTACTTCTCAATAGGCACAGCCTTCCCACCCACGATCTTGCCTTCCATAAAACTAACCCTAAACCGAATTCTAGACACTACAACCTTAAAATTCATCACTAATAACAAAATTAACAAAGTTCTTACTAAATTCGAAAAACACGAATTTAATTTCATTTTAAAAATATCGTATGAAAAAAAAAACTACGTGCACATGACGTTTAATTATGGTAATTTTAAGTTACTAAATAACGACTCAATTAAAATGCTTATCTTGATTTATTTTATTGCTCACTTTAAAGCAATGACCGATAATAAGTATACGTGTACACTCTTAGAGCACGACACAAACTTAAAACTTTAGAACCTCTTTTTCGTACGTGTTAGAGGGCTATTTTCCCCGTATTGCGTGTTTAATAAGAGAAGAGGCTAGAGGAAGAAGAGAACAGATAAATTAATTCAAAAAATAAAAAACTCGACTGCGTAAGTAATAAAAACTGAAAAGAAAAAAAATTAGTAAGTTAAATCGTAATGTTATTCAATAATATTCAATAACAAAAGTCTCGACTACTGGACTTACATGTTTTTTCTTTTCAGTTTTTATTACTTACGCAGTCGGGTTTTTTATTTTTTAAATTAATATATTTGATTTTACACTTTTTAGTTAGGGTCAGATATTAATATTTGTTTACTGATTTTCACAGTAGCTGTATTTAAGTATATCTCACTTGCATAAAAAATTAATAATTTCCGAATAAAAAGCCTATATTTAAGTGAAAATCGTTACTAACCAACTTTAAATCGTTATAGATCCTAAATGGTAATTCTGATTAAAAATTGATATGAGAAACCTAAAAATACCTATACCTATTTAACGATACCCCAGTTGATATAGTTCGTCGATTTTAATTTTTTTCTTTTTCACATTATGGTGTCCAAAATCTGCCATTTTGATTTTTTCATAATACTTTCTATGACAATAGCGCCATCATGAAAAGAATAGACATCATGACATCATCAGCCTGTATCAGTCCACTGCTGGACATAGGCCTCTCCTATGGCACGCCACTGAGCTCGGTCTTCAGCTCTCCTCCTCCAATCACTGCCCGCTACTTTACGAATATCGTGACCCCACCTAGTAACAGGGCGCCCTACGCTACGTTTGCCGATTCGTGGTCTCCATTCTAGAACTTTTCTGCCCCAACGGCCATCGGTTTACGACAGATATGACCAGCCCACTGCCACTTAAGCTTGCTAATTCGCCGGGCTATGTCGGTAACTTTGGTTTTCTGACGGATTATTTCGTTTCGAATCCGATCCCTCAAAGAAATACCGTGCATAGCCCTTTCCATAGCTCGCTGAGCGACCTTAAATTGGTGGACTAGTGAGTGGCCACGTCTCGGTTCCGTATGTCATCACGGGTAGGACGCACTGATTGAAAACTTTCGTTTTCAGGCTTTGAGGTATGGGTGACGTGAAGACTCGGCGGAGTTTCCCAAACGCTGCCCAGCCCAGCTGTATCCGTCTCTTAGCTTCCCCATCGAAGTTGTTTTTACCTACTCGGAGCATCTGTCCCAGGTACACATATTCAGAAACAACCTCGAGGGGGACTCCGTTTACCGCGACCGGCCCCGGGTCAACATGTTCGTTGAACATGACTTTGGTTTTATCCAAGTTCATCCGGAGCCCTATACGCTGAGACGCATTAGCTAGACTGTCCAGCATCCGTTGAAGATCCTGCAGCGTTTCAGCCATAATGACGATGTCGTCTGCAAATCGTAGGTGCGAGATGTGTTCACCGTTTATATTGATGCCGTACTCTTTCCAGTCCAGCGTCTTGAACATATCCTCCAGAGCGTTAGTGAACAGTTTCGGTGATATGACATCACCCTGTCGCACTCCTCGACGCAGGTGGATATGTTCGGTCTGCTGATTCTGTATTTGGACGGTCATCGTTGCGGCTTCATAAAGACATCTCAGCACCTCGATGTATCGCCAGTCTACTTGGCATCGCTGCAGGGATTCCAGAACAGACCAGGTTTCGATTGTGTCAAAAGCCTTCTCATAGTCCACAAAAGCTAGACACAGGGGCCGATTATACTCTTCAGTTTTCTGTACAACCTGGCGCACTGTGTGGATGTGGTCTGTGGTTCCGTTCCGTATCCACTACGAAATCCGGCCTGTTCGGGAGGTTGAAACTCGTCGAGTCTTCTCGCAAGACGATTCGTGATGACCCTTGAAAACAGCTTATATACGTGGCTCAAGAGCGATATCGGCCTGTAGTTTTTCAATAAGGTTTTGCCACCTTTCTTGAAAAACAAGATGACTACGCTCTTGTTCCACGCACGCGGAGTTCTCCCGGTAAAGAGAACGGTCTATTCTATTCTAAAAGAATAGAATAGAATAGAATAGAAAAATCTTTATTTTATAGGACATTCAGGATGTCACTTAAAACAAGTCAAGATTACAATGAAATACATACAAACATACATTAAACGATTTAAATACATCCATACGCATTCGTTCTTTTGACCCTACTGACTCTACGCCTATTCGCAAAGGTGCAGTCTTCCTCAGAGAAGAACAGACAAGAAACTCTGAGGTTGCTCTTTTAAATCGCATTACAAATTTTCTTATTTACTAATTTTAACTAAATCTGAAATAACTCTAGAGCTGAGCAGTTCATTCCCATGGCTGCCTGTCTGATAGATAATCAAAAAATTTGTAATAGCCCTTTTTGCAAAGTTTTTGTTTAATTACTGTCTTAAATTTGTCCAAAGATAAATTTTAAATACACATGGGAATCTTATTATAGAACCGTATACATTGACCCATAAAAGAGTTCGTGACCTTGTGGAGACGACTGTCTAGTACATCCAGTTTAAGCTTGGTCCTAGTATTTACACTGTGCCTATCGCTATTTTTCTTAAACAAATGTTATTTTTTCTTCACATATAAAAGATTGTCACATATATATTGGGATGAAAAAGTCAAAATATCTATTTCTTTGAATATTTGTTTAAGAGACATTCTAGGTCTCATTTGATAAATCGCGCGAACAGCCCTTTTCTGCAGAACAAAGATCTTATTGATATCCGCAGCATTACCCCACAGTAAATTGCCATATGACGACGTGACAAATCCAACGACGTATCATTTATCAAAATCGGCCCACGCGTTTGGTCTAAATAGTGCCACAAAGGTATAAACTCACATACATACATACATAGGCTCATAAACACATTACCCTGCTTTGCGTCGCGCAGTCGGGTAAATAGAACTAAATGTTCTCGTATGTCCTCATCAGCATCAAGAGGCACGGGGAAGCAGTGAAGGGGTTTTAGGACACAATCATCCATGCCAGCCAAATGACGCGTGTTCGTTGACTGCGCGCCTTACAAAAACTTAATTTTCTCGGACGTATGGGTTTTATCACGGTATTTTCCTTCAAGTGTAAATAATGAAAGAATTTATTGGTACAAACCCGAACCTGGATTTGAACCTGCAACGTTACGGTAACTGGGCTATCATAGCTCTTCCAACTATCACTGAATTGAGCCGTGTGAACGAAACTTCAGTTTTAAATTTTTTTTTCCTATAAAATCATAGAATTGATTTTAGAGGAATCAAACATCTACCAAAAATGTTCAAAGTTCAAGGATAATCTTCTGAAATACATTCCTACGCCTCATTTTGAACTGAATATAATAACAAAAAAGCAAACAGATATACCAAAAGTATAATGAAACATTGAATATAGGACATAAAATAGATGGTAAAATAATTACACATTATTGATAACCTTCGGCAGATATATATTTTTTATAAAAATTACAACGATTACAAAAACTAGCATTTAAAATTCTCCTTTTTTAAAATAAATGGCCGCATTTATTGCAAAATAGTTCCGAATTCTCCGCAACTGGAACCAAAGAATGCTTTGAAATCTTTCCTGGAAAAAACATTAAAGGTATTGTCTTCTGGGTTGTAAAAAAGACAGAGCTTGTACTCTGAACGTCAAATCATCTGATCTTTTAGCTCCACAGTACTTATGATAGTACCAGTGAATTTGCTTCTCGATCCATCCTCGGTATGGAAGAATCTGTGTTGCATATACCGGCTGATGTCCTATTAGACCGCATTTAGAACTTCCCAAGGGTTTGATGACTCCTATTAGTAACCTGGAAAGAATACAATATATCATACCATATTAAACACCTTCTATTTAAGTTTTAAAAACTCAAGATTTACCAGCAAACCGCATTAGTACTGAATGAGACAGGTTACGGACGAACTGGTCCAAAACCATGTAAAATTAGAAAGGCTAAAATGGTCTAAGACACTAGCCCAAATTTTCACAAGCTATCAAGTACGTTACCGTAACGTGTAGTACGTTAACCGTGTGGTGATCGGTTGAGAATAACACCACCCCATCTCTTTCCGTGGGTGTCGTAAGAGGCGACTAAGGAAACACAAATGAGACCTGCCTCCTAATAATCCATCCCAGGCAACGACACTTCATTTTTTTCTGAATCTGAGGTGTCGCCCTATGGTCTCATGCGGTGTGGTAGGCTCTTTAAAGGGCCGTCTGGTTCTCGACCACCCTCCTACCGAAGTCCGACGCCAAACAGCTTGCTGTGTTCCGTTGGTGCGTGGGAGTACCAGTGCCTTTATAGGCATTTTCTGGGTTAACTCGCTCCATCGTCGACCTCATCTTTGACCTTATGGTCAAGATTGAGGTCAAGAGTCTAACCCATCTTATAATTAAAAAAAAAACTCGCAAGATTATCCACCATAAAATTTGCCTTAGATGGATTTCTTTTTTTCAGTTAGTAGTAAAGAAAAACTGTTTCAATTATTTTACAAGATGTTCACGTTGATCGAATGAGTTAACAAGAAACAAAAAAAAAAAAATTAAAAAATCTTAGGTACCAACTCATTCAAAAAGACACCACCGCCACTGACGCTCGGGCAGACATCCCTGTCTTTATGTCGATGCAAGCAAAACGAATCACCCGACATTTTCTTTTGATATCTATCTTCACAGGTGTTTTTGTCGAGCACATTCATTGTTGCCATTAATATTTGGTCTTTAATGGTAAACTCAGTTTTTTTCGTCTAAAAATACAAAGTTTTTGTTTTAGAACTTATCAAAATAGACAAGTAAAGAAGTACCACCGACCGATATACCAGCTGAGCAGAAGTCTAATTTTTTAATGCCGCGGAAATATCTCGGTTAATCGTAGTGTTCTACAGGTAGGTGGTGGTCCGCTATTGGGGTTACGCATGCCTAAGCATTGACGCAGTTGTCCACTGCGTCAATGGTGAATGAAATTTAGATTCGGTCTCAATCGGAAATTTTCTATCCAAACACATACTACCGATGTTCTTATACATAAAAGCAGTAGGTAGATCTGTACGGTGAGTACTACTTATTTAATAGATTGAGGACAATGAAAAAGAGTAAGGATACTCACCCAGCTCCAACCAGTAACATAGATATCATTAGGTGCTTTAATCATCCATTCATTATTATTCACGAGAATAGATCTTTGTACTGTAAGGCCTAAATTGAAGGAATTATTTGAGAATACCAGAGCAATATCACAGCAGGTGGGTTGGTGACTGAAGTTGTAGTACTTGTGTATTATAAAATCTGCCACAGGATACGTGGCCGGTTTTTCTTCTTGAGAGTCTACCATATCTGGATTAAGTTGTTCCATTGCTGTTTGTCCTGCAAAAAATGTATGTATTTTTGTCATCGACAGTTGCTTCAAATTTAAATCAAGGATCGAGATCGTATCTCTTTTAATTGATCAATTAAATATATCACAGAGCAATGATGGCATACACCAAGTACTTTAACATTGTCGTTGAACGAGCCATTATTCTTGGAATCAACTCACAGTGGATAGTGAATATTGGTTTGGCTGTATCTTCATATCTTAAATAAATGAGTCTTTATAAACGCACAACATTTTACATACATTCCCTTACATACCTCAAAATACTTCCTGGACATCATGGCTGCAAGGTAACCCGCGCTCGCGCAGTGAAATAAATAAAGTGGTGTGACAAAATAAATAACTCTAAATTTTCAAAATAAAGAAGACGGATCCGCATCAAGCACGTGAGCCAGCGCCGAAGCAAAAAAGCATTGCAAGGTATTTATTTCCCTTACAGTTACACAAAAAATCTACCAAATATTGGTCTTTTAAGAAACATTAACTCTACCATAAAGTTAATAAGTAAAAAACCACCAGTTTTACCCAGTTAAATCCGTTTCAGTAATTAAAAAATAGAGTCCCACATAAAATATGTAATTATTATATCTACGCTACACTTACTATTTTAACACTTTGAAAAGGGAAAATTAATTTACAAAATTACAAGTAGGTACGTAAAATAGCAGTGAAACCTAACTGACTATAGCAGAGAAGAAAACAAAAAGCACGATTTAAATAATTTAAGATCACCGGCAACTAGATCAGTAGACAATATGAGAGTATGGATCACAGGAAAGACAAACCTTTTATATGACTCTTTTTATTTTTTAACATGACTTGTTGTTTCTCGTGTCAGCAATCACGCGTGAAGAGGACGGGCTCACAAAAAAGATGAAAGTGATAATAGAATGAAAAGAAGAATAATTTTAACTTACCAACTTTAATCCTCATAAAGCCAATCTCAATGTTCCTGTTGAAGCAATGAGCTGCCGTTAGGATACACCAGTTGTTGATGATACTTCCACCGAACTGCGTATCATGATTCATAAACTGAGCAGAAAATGCATACGCTTCTGTCAAAGTGTTCAAAGGCAGTATCAACCTCGTATCCAAAGAAGTGAAATTTACATTCATAAAACCTTTCGTTTTATTCGATTTAGGTGTGCCATCATTGAAGTGGCGAAGATTAATTGGTATTAACCGTAAACAGTTAACAATGATTACAAAATTTATTATTAATGATCCTACAATGTTGACTAACAGTTGCATGATCAGCAAGATATTTTTTTAGAATATTCGTTTGGAAAAGTTTAATGGCCATTTCAGTGAAATTAATTGAGCTGTAAATTTTTGAGTGCATTTTTAATCGGTTTGTTCATTTCAATAACCTTTTCAATAGGTAAATGTACTTAAAAGATAAGCATGACATAACAAAACAATCAATAAAATAGCGTACGTTCACCTAAGTAATAAGCATCCTGTAGTATTACACCTAGGCTTTAGGAGTTTAGGTCACTAAATCCTAGGTGCAAGCTTAGGGTTTCTAGGCGTTGCGTCGAGGAATCTAGGTCCTTAGGGTTAGAATCCTAGGCGAACGCAGCAACCTAGGTGGAGAGGGAAGGTGAAAGAGAAAAGATGAAATGTGAAGCACTGAGAAATTTATTAGGTACGTACACAAGTGAGTAGGCCGGTCTACACTATGGCTCGTGGTAAACTGGTTATATTAAATACGGTATTAATAACAAAATGTACAACAATACCGATAAAGGCGTAGGTCCAGGACGGGTGATCTCCGTGGGTTAAGTTCCAATAAAAATCCTGACAGGACCCCAGATCCGGTCACTGTCTTTAAAGCGCCACTAGCGAGGAGTGGTAGAAATAAGGCGTCAAGTAAGCAACTATTAGAGTCGCTGTCGACACAGGTGCAAACCGCACTTTATAAGACGTTTAGATTGTCTTAGGCTGGAATTCTTGGAGAAAAAAGATATTTTAGAACACAGACTCGAAATATAGGTTCAAGTGGATTTTACGAACTTTCAGTCCCTGGGCCAAGCACTGACCCAGAGAAGGTCTTTAAAATATGAAGGTCCTGGTGTTAGTCTCTACTCAGAGCATCAGGACGAAAAAGGTCAATTAGTTACCATCTCTAAGCTGGTTCAGGTAGACCGAAAAATGTTCGCGAACTCGCGACTTCAAATTTGAAGTTCAAATGTTAAAAAAAAGTTATGACAAAAGAAAGTGGCCAGTCTAAGCCTCATTCTATGTCAATGATTAAAATGGTTTAGACAAGACCAACGACATAGAATAATGTCATAGCATAGAATGATGGCATAAACCAAAGACATATAATTCGAAGACAGAACGATGACAAGACAGCTGTGACAAAGCAAGCCAAACATGCCATGATATACAAAACAATGAAACGAAAAGATAAAATTAATTAAAATATGTTAGGGCTCTAGAAAAAACCCTACAACCCACAGAACAATCGATGGAAAAGGAAAAGAGAGACTAGGAAAGGAGGTTGGCATCTTTCACATACTTACTTATCGACAATCTTTACCAGTTATGAACCAACATAATCTTTTGTCTGCATTATCTTTGCTATGAGAGAGTAGCTATGTTTTTAATCTGTGGTTATAAATGATACCTTTACAAATATACACTATTACCCTTACACATCTTCGGTTTCCTATCCTCCATTCTTCGCACAATAATACACTAACTAGATATCGAGTTAGCGCTAAAAAAGGTCTCGGTAAATAACTACTTACTTGAGACGTAAGCTCTTTTTTAGGGTTTCTCCCAAAGGGTAAAAAGGGGACCCTATTACTAAGACCTTGCTGTCCGTCCGTCTGTCCGTCTGTCACCAGGATGTATCTCATGAACCGTGATAGTTAGACAGTTGAAATTTTCACAGATGATGTATTTATGTTGCCGCTATAACAACAAATACTAAAAAATAGAATAAAATAAATATTTAAGGGGGCTCCCATACAAAAAACGTTTTTGCTCGTTTTTCTAGATAATGATCACCAGGCTGTATCTCAAGAACCATGATAGTTAGAGTTAGACAGTTGACTCTTTCACTGATGATGTATTTCTGTTGCCGCTATAAACACAAATACAAACAAATAAATATTTAAGGAGGCTCCCATACAACAAATGTGATCTTTTTGCTCGTTTTATATAGATATAGGTACGGAACCCTTCGTGCGCGAGTTCAACTCGCACTTGGCCGTTTTTTATATTATGTGACTTTATTACTAGGTACAGGTACCATGATTTTATAGGTTTCCACCGAGAGGCACGGGCCTCCCTTCGAAACACCCATAATCCACCACACTGGACCAATGCGGGTTTGTGGACACGAATTTTCTTATTAGAAACCTGCACGGCTTCATTACGATGTTTTCCTTCACCGCTGAGCAAGTGATAATTAATAAAAAATCTGTACATGAATCCGAAAATAGGAATTTAGTGGTACAGGCCCGCACCAGGATTTGAACCCGCAACCTTTCGGTTGAAAATCTGGCTCATTACCAACTGGGCTATCACTGCTGTGAGTTTTAGCTGGAGTGTTGCTGATCGAAGGAAGACTCCATTATCGTGGTGGGTAACTGCCAATATCACAACTGAATTACTTTTTTAAAGGAAAACAAAAGTCAAAAAACAGTTGATTTTATAGTTTCACATCCTTCAAGGTTAACAAACCTGTTAAAGTATTTATGTGTGTACGTTTAACTCAAAGCACATGTTCAGGAAAGTGTATACTAGCGCCACTTCTGAAAACGCGAGGTTATCCTGAACTAATTTTACGTACCGCGGTTTTCCGCCCTCGACGCGTTTAGTCGCCCGCCGCCGGCCGCCCACAGCGCCGCGCGCGGTCCTACCGCGAACAACATAACCTCATTCACTACCCTGCATCACAACAAACATCTTCCTCTCCATCCCTCACCCGACCCAACCCAACCCTTTCACCTTTTCAATCATTCTCCAATTCTCAAACCCCAACAAAATAGTTTAACTAAAAAATTTATAAAACACTTGAGTATACAAGAAAAATTTGGCAAGAAAATTGGGCCTCCAAAATCAAAACAAAGTGACGATCGATTAATGTCAGCTGGGTTAGTGTTCAAATGTTGGTTATCGATTAAAAAGGTACGTTTTAATTTAACAGTTGTACAATATTTATTATTATGTTTTATATGATCTTATTAAAATTCCGCCTTGCCCTGATTTAAAATCGTTTTCCTTGTTACTTCATTCACGAGCAAGGTGTGACTAGGTTCGTAGTGAAATTTAATACAGACAGGCAACATTTTCGCTATAGAATTCATTGTAAGTGTTCAATTGTAGAGGAGGCGCTTGTCTACAAGCTTTAAGTATACTATGAAACTTTAAGTAACAATAAGTGAACCAGAAAGTCCTCAAAGAATTGCTTTTAATATGGCATGTGTGAAAAAACTTTTGAATAGGACCATGAAGTTTATAAGTTGTCTTAATTCAAATTAAATTTTTATGTCAAAAAATATCATGTATGTAAAAGTATATTTTATCCTGTCCCAAAAGAACAATTGATTGACGTAGTATTTTTGGTACAGTTGGCCATCCCGAAAAGAGTATACCTAGATGAATTCGTAAATGTACTTTTGTACTCATATAAACATAACATTTTACACCTACACACGGCAGCACTACAAACTATGCAAACGTTAAGCTCGGTGTTGTCCTTAACACATGTAACATATGCCATGGTCTGTACCTGCTTAAAAATAAATACTTATGTAGATCTAAATCTCCTGCAGTGTAGTCACGTGCAGGCAACTGCGATCCACGCCGCACTGCACTGCAAACGTGACTGCAGTTCACCTAGCTCTATATTTTAATATCGCCTTTTTGGGATTCCTAATAAATTTCCATGGAACTATTATATAGAGTTTTTTTTTCCCTTTGAGAAGGTTGGACAACATTCTGTAAGATTATTACCGATATAGTTATTGTCACTATCTGTCATCCCTGTCTGTGCATTTGTTCTATAAGTCTGTAGACCGATATTTTATCGATACTCATTATCAGTACCTGTCACTGTCATCTAGGAATTTACTCTGTAAGTCTACGACCGATATTCGAATATACAGTTCATTGCGATCAGTTCATTACTTAAAATAAGTTTCCATTGAGTTCTTTTCTGTTGGTGATAAGGTTCAAATTAAAATAAAATTGCTCTTAAAACTTAAAGTATAAAGTTTCCATCCACTTCAAGTAATAGTTTTAATTACATTTTCTATTTAAACCTTTCTTCACATAGATAAGAACATTTTATTACATGTTATTCTTCAGCTGTTCAGCTTAAAAACCAAAATTTAGTTAAGTTTTTTTTTCAATCGTAATATTCTAGCAAAGCGTTTTCAGTAGAAAATTGGCAGGTTAAGCAACGTACACAGAGGCAGAGAACCTGATGGGTGACCAAAGTAGCAATTTATCACGAGCGTTTCCGTGCTTCGGAGGGCACGTTAAGCTGTCGGTCCCGGCTGTTGTCGATTGACTACAGTCGTTAAAACCAAGTCAGAGGCCATTGTGCGGTTTGAAAACTCTGACACCAGGGTTAGCCAAGTTCGCCAAATACTTGACTATACATATACGATAAGAAGAAGAAGTAGAAAATTGTCAGTTAATAATGTATGATTTAAGTAAAATAATTAGTTGGACAAATCATTCATTAGCGTTAAGCGCGTTGCCAACAAAAAGTTGTTGTTTAAGATCCAATTCTAAAAACATCCTAATCCTATTCGTCTGTAAAGAATAGGATTAAGTTGTAATAGAGCATGATCCAGATAGGACACATGGTAAACGAAGCGTGGGCCGAGGCGCACAAACTGCCTACATAGAAGAGCGGGCGCCAATCACCCGCTATAATAGCATTACTTGTCGCCTCTTCGCAGGGCTGACTACTTACTTACTAAACAATATACACTTTTTGTTTACTTTATTTATTTATTAAAACTATGAGATTCAAGACTAAGCGATTGGTGGATTGACAAAAACACAGGTACTACATAGGTTTATGAGATATGCATGGTTAATTTCTGCTAAACCCACATAATTCAGTCTGCCCTCTGCTCTCTCCTCAACACTTTCTCTATATTTATAGGTAAAAAAACATTTACAAAAAATTCAGTTTCAGTTCAAAAGTTCAAAAAAAACCGTAAATGTATAAATTAATTACTGTATCAGGGCACTGTGATAATTGTAATATAATAGGTTTTTTCTACAGCCTAAAATCTCTACCTATACCTATTTAGGTGGCAAATACCTACTTGTCTCCTAGAATATGGGTCTAATAAATATATCGATGTCACTCAAAGTGTAGCTCCGCAAAGTCTAATCTACACAAAATAAGTCAAACGGAAACCTGCTATATTTTTCATTAATTTATAAGATGGCAGCAACCCTGTAGAAATTGAGTGGCAATATTTAACAAGGCACTTAAATCGAATACTGCTCGAATAAAACTTTTTATTGTAAGCGTTTTGTCAGATTCTATTTTCAATACGTGGATACTTATGCCAATCTCATGAGAAATGAGTCTTGAAAAGATTTTAATTAAACAGAATCAGAAGCAAGGATCTTTACCTACAGGTGAAATTAAATGTGTGTCATAAAAAATATATTAATCAATTTAAATTTACTGTTTTGGTAAGTTAAGTACCTCTAAACAGAAACACACAAGCACAGGTTCTGGGAACAAACATTTGCTTGCTTTTCACAAGCTTTTTTACACTTTTAAGGTAAACTTAAGTTGGCCCTAAAATATTAACATCTTGCTGACTTAAACCGTCGTTTAAATTATCAAAATGTTTTTCACCCTAAACAGATGGTCTATTTATTAGTTCTAAAATCTTCCATAATATTTTTATTGGTTCCAGGTGTTTTGTTAGATATATTTTGAGAAACTTATCTTAATAAATCGAATAATCGTCTCTAAAACCTGGATGTAGAATATTAAATTATTTTTACTATCTATCCAAAAATTTTACTACATTTCACCCAAATAAGATACTATCCAAAAATCACGATGTCAACCACATTGATTTGATATTTAAGTAGGTGATAAAATCGTAAAACTTGAGTTGGGTTGAGTGTTCTAAAGGAGTTTGTGTCTTTAACCATCCATTATAATTGTATCAATTTTTAGCGGTCATTTCACTAATCAATGGGCCTTTATAATTCGAAAACGGCACGGCAAAATTGTGTTACCATTGCCTCCTATGTAATAGTAATACTTGAAGCTGAGAACATAGGAGGCAATGCTTATTCAAATTTTGAATTGCCGTGCCGTGCCGTTGGAATTATAAAAAGGCCCAGTGGCGTCTCAATGGGCGGTGGAATTATAATGGTGACCACCTCATCCGTTCAGGTGGCGAAATCCGTTCTGGATAAACCTCACACAATTGATGACAGCGACCTTGACTGGGGGCGCCACCGCCAACTGAGTGTTAAGTTGCTAGTTAGTTAGCAACTTAACGTACAGTTGTGGGTATTGCTGCTGGTCGGGGCGGTTGTCATCGAGTGTATAAAGTTCCGATAATTCAGAATTCGGTCACCTGAACGAATAAAATGGTCACCATTGTCATTCAACCGTCATTGAGACGCCATTGATTAGTGGAATAGACGCCCGTCTTGTAATGTTATCTACATATTGTTGCAAAAATTAAATTGCATGTCTTGGTCTCTCAGTGCATAGGCTAGCAGCACATCAAGTTACCCCAATTTATTGAAAAACCGTTTTTATCGCAACAGCACAGAGTGCCAGAATGGGTAACCTGATATGCGGCACTCTCTACTAACTTGCAAAAATATCTCAAAATACACCTAATACACTACCAACTCAAACACAAACATAACATGATCGCATCACATTGATTCAACAAGATAAAACATTCAAACGACTTAACAAAGTACCTATTACAGGTTAAGATTAAGTAAAAACAAACATTGTTCGTTACGCAAATAAAATCTAGACGGTAATTTGAGTGCCAATGCAAATACATATTTTGTGACAATTCTACGCAAAGACAGCGGTTGCATGTATAACTGTAAATATGCATTTAGTAATTACAAAATTCAACGCTTACAGGGCTGTAGTCACACAATCTGTATTTTGCCTATATTGTTACCACAATATGTTCCAGGTGCCTAAGCTGCCTAACAATGATGATTGGCGAAATACTGACGCATGCAACCTCCGCCACTCTGTCTTTAGCACAAATACATTAAAACACCATGGATTGCATGTTTGAACATTTTTGTGAACACCAAATTCATGAACCAAAAAAAAGAAGAAAATATGTGATTAAATATGTAAAATATGTAACAACTTAGTTAAAAAAAAAGTAAACAAACAAGCGAATGCAGAGAAAAAAACAACCGAACAAGTGTGAGTAGGACTCACGTAGGTTCCATACTTTGAAAGGAGGGTTCCGCACTTTGAAAAGAAGAGTGTAAATTTATTTTAATCTATCAACCATCATGCGCAAACAACATCATACTACGACATAAAGTTCAATTTGCCTACAGATAAATGTACAATTAAAATGTGCTGAGTAGAGTATCATTTTATTTTACCTATCACATTTACATGTATATGTATGACATACTTTTTTTACCATACTTTAAAAACAGCCTTCTTGATTTTTTTTTCTACAGAGAATATTTCGTTTTATTCCCGGGCAGCTCGCTTCATCGTAACAAAAACAACATAACAAATGTATATAAAATAACAATAAGACTCGTGCAAAGTTACATTTTGAAGCAAACTAAATCCATTGCAAGCATACGTAAGTGTATAGTATAAT
Organism: Aproaerema taeniolella; assembly: GCA_949987775.1. NCBI lineage: Eukaryota > Metazoa > Arthropoda > Insecta > Lepidoptera > Gelechiidae > Aproaerema > Aproaerema taeniolella. The sequence continues at coordinate 16,728,352 of OX465246.1, read as the reverse complement.
CAAATGATATTTACTTTGATAATTTGACGAGTGAAAAAACCTACACGTCTACACGCGCGACCAAGGCATCGACAAAAATTTGTTGTTTAAAACTCTTTTTATAAGATTAAATATTGAAATGGTAATATTTCATAGCACTGTCCTAGACAGATCAATAGAATGAAATTTAACGTTTTGAAACTTAAAATAACCCTAAAAACACGAAGGAAAGATTGCATCGCGTCTGTTTACATTATCGATAACCTTGCAGTGTTTACCGACCAGTCGACCTCTGATCGCGATCCGACCGACAAACTAACTAGCAATGGAATGAGGGCATTCATTTGTAAGTAGCCACTTAAATTCACTTAATGCTTGGCCGTTGTTCTCGCAGACGATGTTACTTAAATGGTATAAAAAACACGAGCGAATGAAGTTCTTTCTTCTGACAATAAAATAGTAACAAATTGTTAATTTTATTGTCAGAAGAAAGATTTCAAGCCATTGTTGATGAAGTCACCATTATAATCAACTTCATTCGCTCGTGTTTTTTATACCATTTAGTTATATATATTTACAACACTTATGACTTAATGTTTAAACATGTGGCGAAAGTAAAACAAAAGAAACGTACCAAAAGAGTGCATTTGGCATACACAGATTTAAATTAATCGTGACTTCCCTTTTTTCAAATTAACATCACAATACATGGAAAAGTCAACAAATCAAATGATTGATATAACTTGTCTCTGACTAGCAGTATTATTTCTAATAAAATAGAGGTAAAGCTATTCCAATCAACGTTTTAATTAACTTGATCTACATAAGATTCAATTATCGCTAGCTAGATTCTACTAGATATTTATCTGCGAACGACTGTATATTAAAAATTTATAGGTACCTAAATAAAGTTAATTATCAAGATTAATGACTATTTTTAAAGAAAATTTAATTTTTTCTCTTCAATCAATTCTTTACTTAGTAACAATCACGAACAAAGACGATGAGAGATAAATAAGACAAAGAAATGTTTAAGGAAAGCAATGATAAGATCCGTTCAACATAGGGCGCCATACATATGACAGCTTCGTAGCTTGAATCTAGCTAAAGAAAACACTTCAGGCTGTCAGAAATAACGAGGCGACACTGTTAAGGCGTGGTTTTAAAAAGATACAACATTTTCCATTTGTGACATAGTAACTCATGACATGACCGATAAATGTAAAACACGATAACATGCAGATCATATGGTCGAGTTGTTACATGTTTTGAATTGTGACTCAGACTGTGTAGGAAAAGTTACTTGTGTACTTTTTTGATCTCTATTACAGTTTATTTTATTGTAATAATAGTTGATTTCAGGAAGCGTAGTTGGCCTGACGGGTAGTGGACCGAACTCATAAGCGAGAACTACCGAGTTCGATCCCCAGTGCCACTATGTTCAAGTTTCTAAGTTATGAACATTAGTTACAAATTAACCGATACTCTTACGGTGAGGGAAACATAATGAGGAAACCTGCAAGTATAACCATGATCCAAACCGGTCAGCTTCACAGGTCATGGAATCACATGGTAGTCGCTCAACTGTTATGGCTTGACTTGCCAAATCCTGAATCATGGTGGAGCGTTCACCGAATGAGAAACGGGACTAAAGGTAGAAGAAGACTGGGTGATTTCAGGAATTTAAGGAATGCCTAAAGTTCGACTGTCTCATTCCATACATCACATACATTCCATACATTTGAAAATAACTTTGTCAAAGAATTTAGTGAAGTATGTACGCTAAACACAAAATTAAACATCGACATTAAAACCGGTAGAGTCACTGCAATAAATCGTGGTAAGAACCTGTTATAATATGTTTAAAAATAGTGAAAACATCCGCGACAATCTTAAACAATATATCACTGCAATAAAAACTCTTCTAAAGCACAGCGCAACAACAAAAGACAGCTGAAAGAAAGCGCTATTTTCCAGAACCAGAAGTTCCAGAGGTTGTTGAGTGGCTGTTATCGCGCTGTTTTGTCAGTCGCTCGTTTCAGTCGCGCGCGGTCGGTCGCGGCCAATCCATTTCACGATACTTTGTACTGGAACACGGAATTAAACACGCTCACTATTAATAGTTTTATTTTGTGAACACTTGTTTCATCACTGAAGACTCGTGGAGATTCCATTAAAAAAATCATAAGTAAGTTTGCAATTCATTCTTTGCTCTACAAATACTTTGTTTCGTTTTTGTGGTAATGTTTTCTCGGATTGTAATTTAATAGTTTTTGTTATCGTAACTAAAACTACTGAGAACTTAACTTATGAGTATAGTAAGAATATAACCTTATTCAACCTTATTTATTATCTAAATCCACGAAATCGATACCATCGTTGCGTGTTTTTAAAAGAGGTTTTTTTAATAATATTTAAACAACAATGATGCGTTAATCCACATTTATTTATTCTAAATATTATTTTTTATTTCATGTAGTAAGTTTCAGTGCAGTGATTTATGCGTGTTTAAAAAACAATGTTTGTTTCGAAATAAAGTCGCGCGTGCGTCTCGCCCGACAACCGCCAAACTTTATTTTTGGCGCGAGATCTTTGACATGCATTTTTAAAACAAAGACCTCGCATTTTGCACGCATCATTGTCTTTACGTTTTAATGTATTCTGTATATAATGAAATAAAAAAGGTCTTATCGCAGCGACACGAAAAACCAGGCCCATAAAAACAAAGAGTGCATTAACATTTCGAAAACTTACATTTTATTTTATATCATCAACACTATAATTGTGTACTAAAGGATGCCCAGGACTTAATTCTCTTGAAAATTTTCTGAAATCCATTCTTGTTCCTTGTTTATCTTTGTTCGAAATTTCAGCTTTTTAGGTCCAAGGATTTGGACACGCAGTGATGAATCAGTGAGTCAGGACCTGCATTTTTAAAAGAAATATGGTTATGGTATTCAATATATTGTCAAAATTAAAAGTATCGTATCCTCAATTTGTAGCGTAACAATAGCCAAACATTAAATTAATAACTATTCTAACTCATACACAGCTAATATTACAAAAGCAATTATCGAGTGTAATTATTCAGCTATTTTCATTTTCTAATTAGGTAGTTACACTGCTCACGATTCTCACGAAACAGTTATCCCCTTATTATAACCAATCATCAACAATCACAACAAACGACTACGATGTAATAGTTCTGAATTGAGCGGCGAGTGGTGATTTTCTGTGTTAGTAAACAATTGAACATATGTTCTGAATAGGTCATTGTTTGCGGCACTACGCGCGGCCACAAATTGTACACCGTACCGCAGATCAAAGGTGGCGTTTCGTTTTAAAATTAACCTTATTACCATTGGAAAAGGTTAATCTATGAATATAACATGTAGGTGTCACGTGAGTCAGTGCAGTACGTCTGTAAACAATGTTTGGAACGCGACTAGTTGTATCCGGCGCTATAGGTGCTTGCCAATATTTTGTTGCATGATTTAATTAGTTAAGCCGTAGACGTCAACGTGTAAACACGGGCTTATTAAATCATAGACCTTCATATACATTAAGTATTATACACAACTGCAAGCGGTTGCGGTCAGACATACTTATCGCGCGATCATCTAAATAAAAGTGTCTCTACGGTCTTTATTTAGTCTAGAAAATTGGTCTCCATCGTCGAAAGCGTCATCGGGAAACTAACCTGAGCGTATTTACTTATTTTTTACTACACTCCCAGGAGAGGTTATATTTTTAACAGCAATTGTTTAAAGCAGGAGGCAATCTGTAGTCTCTGCTTACTCCAACGGGACAAAGGCATGAGCTTACGTATGTATGTTGTTTAAAGCAAAGTAAAACTTTCCCCTTCAAACTGACCAGTGAATCACTGCCTTTATTAAAATAATGATGCAAAATGATAATGCGAATGGCTTAGTTGACCTCTGTGACAACCTCGGCTCGGCTCGGCTCGAGTGAGTTATCAAAGCGATAAGAGGTCGGACAGACGGGCACACACTCCCGCGAATCGGGTTACATCATTCAGATTGACTAAAGAACTAATCAGAGAAACAATTAGCAGTATATTAGAAAAATTACTTTTAATTTGAGGCCACGAAACTGTTGGGGTTTTGAGCCCATGAAACTAAACAACTTTCTCGGGAACATGGGTCGATATATGAAAACTAATTCATCTCTCCATACCTACAACTAAAGCGATCAGCTGATTACCTTGATAGGGATGAGAAGACGATTTAAATAATTTTTTTCATATTGTTTATTGCAACAATAAAGCTGCATTTTCCTAATTAGAACGGAAACGAAGTCACAAGGGTGTCCTCTAGTATACAAAAATAAATATCAATTGCACATGTACTACTCATACTTAAGGTAGCTAGTTTCTAACAAAAATGTAGTTCGGTAAAACCTTGAATGATCACTCTTGTCTACAATTCTTATCACAATTTATCAAACTTATTGACAGCTTGTATCAAGTATCGATCATTTTCATACTGACTAGATAACGGGCTACCGAAATTTGTGTGAAAGACAACACATGCTCAGCTAAATAAACCTAATTTCAAGTGAACCTATCAAAACATGAAACAAATAAACAACAGTTTGTAGAGCCAAAGGATTTATAATATCCATGGTAGAGTTTACAAATCATGAGTTTTTATCCGTTGAACCACTTTTTCTCCGCATGGCTATTCTTCTATCATGTTCTAAACCAACTACTCTACTCAGATTCTAATTAGTTGTCAAATACATGCAAATTAAAAAACTAATAATATTTTAAAAATAATGATTACTTATCTTGGTAATTCAAGCAATGTCGTCACTAGCATAATTTACGTGAAGTTACTACTACTAAAAGGCAATATTTACTGAGTAATCGCTCTTTTCTACTCGTAATGTATTTTAATCCATTGTATGTTATCTCGACGAACAGTAGTACAAATACAAGTACAAACACGGGGTAATGTGTACAGTTCTAGTTTGCGATGTCCAATTTACAAGTACAATGAAGCGTGGAATGATTTTCGGTCCCACTTTCGCCTACGGGTGGAGAAATTTTAAAAGATTCCTTTAGTATGAAGCTGGATTGGATAAAGCTTACTAAGTACCTAGTACGAGACATTTAAACATATTTATAGAATACTAGCATTCCGCTCGGGACTTCGTTCCCGTGGGAATTCTGGAAAACCAGGTACCCTTACCCTATGTCCATCCTGGATAACGTAGGATTCTTATGGTGAAAGAATTTTTCATATCGGTCCAGTAGTTTCGGAGCCTATTCGATGCAAACAAACAAACAAACAATAAATTTTTTCCTCTTCATAATATGTATAGATAGACTTATGATGTCGTGCAACTACATCTCAGCTTATGGTTGTAATCCCAACGACAGCCACACAAGTGTCTACTAAGTATTGGCTTTTACACAGTTTCCCAATTCATCTTACCAGCCACCATATAACCTAAAAATTTAGACTTAGTGCTCTTGCGTTAAAAACTATGGTTAGGTACCATTGTACTTTTTCCTAATGATAGATATGGGTATAATGGGTACACCACCATTACCTACGTAGGTAAATAGGTATACATCTGCCAGACACATTTCCCCTTAGGAAAACTCGCCTCAAAATCCGTCTAGACTGGAGTGCGCACGACATTAATAAGAAATAGAAGTGTCATGGACTATTTTAAAATATAGTACATATTTTTTTGTTCAGTAAGTTTACATTATTAACATTATTATTTTACCTAATGAACAAATAAAAATACAGGCTATAGTGAAGGTAATCAAAATTACTTATTTATATGTACTTTGATGTTGAAATCTCTGTAAGATTGCAGTCACCTACAATTTGGCTGTTATTTTTTTGTCAAAAATTCAAGGTGTTAAGTTGATGAGGTCCCTAAAGTCAAACAAAATAATAAAACACACTTTTTATGCCCTCCCGAGCAACGTCGAAATCGTCTTACGATTTATGGTTCCGATGTCTATGCATCACACACTATCTCGTCCTATTGCTATTCTGTCCATGTCTCCGTTTAACTCACGCTTAGCATAATCTGAAGGTACTAACTTTGCCTTGTGTCTTTACTAAACTCGTACTTTTTTTGTTTCAGACGAGACGACCAAATTGAAAAACATGTCTGGATTCTGGAAAACAATGAAATACGAAACAAAGGCTGTATTAAACCACAGATAGGTTTAGAGAGGATGGTTATAGACAATAGATAGTACAAACGGGCTTAAATCCCTCGCAGATTAAATCGTCCCTCATCCTTCCACATCTCGCGCTTCCTTTATTTCCTTAGATAATAATATTTAATTACATTGTGCCTGATGAAGCTGTTATCTAAAAATAAATTCTGTAGATAACGTAATTGCAACACGAAACGTCTTTAGCAGATCATATCTTATCGACAATACAATAGATTTTAGAAAAACATATTTTATATTTAAATAAAGTGTGCTACAGACATATCAAAGTGTCAGCTGCCTTATCGGGAGGAGATTGTTGTCTTCAGTGGGAGCGAGTGGTCAAGATGTCGCACGGTGGAGTGAAGAGTGCTAAGAATGGGAGTGCGCACGCGCCGGACTCCCCCCGCGCGGGCTCTGAAAGTCCCCCGCCTCCCCCGGACGGTGGGTGGGGATGGGTGGTCGTGTTCGCCTCCTTCATGATCCACATAGTCAGTAAGTACCCTTAAAATCTTTCAAATTACCTAAAATTACCATCGTACAGTAAGTATCTGTATTGTTGGCATGTCTACGGTTTGTTTTGTTTATTTCTTTCTTTTGGTAACTTTTGACAAAGGCGCTTTATTTTTTTTGAAAATTATAGCAATTCATAGTAATCATTTTGATGATACTGTCATTTCGTCGACTTATAAAGGGGGCTTTATTTCATAGCAGCGAGTCGTCATAAAAAGTAGATAAAAATATTCAAAACAATTTTTTTTATAAAATGAAATAAAAATCAATGCTTTGCATTTTGATTACTTAATCATATGTAAAACTTATGGCATATACTGAATTTTCATTCGGGTTCGGCTTGTAAGAACACTTTGGCAGACGTGACTGTACTATATTGACGCACTTTCATAAAAGATCCAATATTCTAGCAAGAACTAGCTTCTGCTAGCATTATTTAATATTCTGCCTATGATATGTTAAGACTCTTTAATTCAACATCTACTATAATTATGAAAATCAATAACTGTTTTATTTACCGTTTAGAGCTGGTCACGTGTTCTTCGTAAATGTGTCACGTGGATTAGGGTTACCTAATGTATCGCCAACCAAGGGAATGTTCTACAAAACATTATATCTTCTTCGATACAAATGTATGACAAATGTGTACTTTATCAGCACAAAATATACGTAATTCTATCATAATAATTGTGAAAGTTTGTGAGGATGTTCTTTCATTGAAAAACTAAGGGACGGATTTTGACAAAAAATAATCATTAATATACTTAACTTAGAATAGGCTACATAATTTTCCCAAATTCCTACGGGAACGAAGTCTCAGGCGGAAAGCTATTCAAAACTAAATTGGAGTAAGTAATTCACATTCAGATTTTCAAGAAAAATGAAAAAGTTTTTATAGTTAGTGAAAATGAAAAATTTGTCAGAGAACATTATCTAGTGTCAACATTTTGAAAAGTGAGCGATTCACTGATTCACTTAGTATTCAAATACGAAAACACCTTTTACGCGAAATAAACATAAAATAAAATTATATAAGAAACCTTCTGAAAGGAAACTGGAGACCTGGGAAGAAATTTTCAGTAAATTGCACAGGATTTAGTTAACTCAGGCATAATGGAACAACAAAAGCAATAAATTATTAAAGTTCCTTCATTTTTATAACGAAGCAATTTATTTTTAGGTACAACATATTTTTCGGTTTCTCGATTTATATTCAGTGTTCGCATTAGGAAAAAAAGTTATGTAGAACTTTCTCGACATAGTGACATCATGCAAGGATATGAAAATTTCCTTAAAAATTTAATGTATTCTTGAATTTTTACATTGCATTTAAAATATAAGCAGGATACTTCCGATTTAATGATGTTTTGCCATGGAAAATTTTAAACTAATTTTCGTGCTTTGGATGTTCTAGCTTGAAAGATGAAATTTTAATTTTTATATGAACTTGGCGAAGGTACACAAAACTAAACATACAGGGTCACATTAAAAGTCGCCCTGTTTTTTATCATAGAACCACGATTGTGTTTGAAAATAGCAATTAGCAGTGTAGTGATTAAGGCTAACGGATTGCATCGCCCTTCGCTGTGCAGAGTGCAGTCATTATCACTAGGGTTATCGATATCATAAAGCTCTAGCTAATGGAACCAACTACAGTAGAATAATATGCGTGTGACTGTAGGAATGACACTAAAGAAACTGACAAAAAGTTGAAAAAAATTTTGCCAATTCATAATTCGTTGAGCTTTTCTTTACATCCTAACCGCCTTATTCATAAACGTAATTTAAATGACATAGGAGCTTCACAAGAGCGATTAAAAAAATCTTATTCCTTTAAAAGTAAGACATTTTTTTCTGCCACTTTAACTCTAAGGCCCGTATTACAGAAGGAGGCTAAAGTTTTGATCTATATTTAAGTATTGATTGTCTCTTTTTCTAACTACTGAAATGACAAAGACGACTGCTACTCAAGTATAGATCAGAGTCTGAGTCGTGTTCTGAAATACGGTCCTTAGTTACGTTTATGAATAAAGCGTTTAGTAATAACACCAGAGTTATAGAAGCCTTATTTGTACTTTAAAATTTAATTAGGTACAGACAGCTGCAGAGATACCTGACCACCCCTATGAAATAAGGATGAAGTTATTTACGAAATGTTTTAGGTATTTCAATGATATGTTGTATATGAATATAGTTTTGTCAACTAAATAATTACGCTTAATCACGATTTTAAAAATGTTTTGTCATAGACTCTTCATCTTTATCTGGTAGGGATGGTCAGGTATCTCTGCAGCTGTCTTTACCTACCTTAAGTATTTTTTAAAAACGTAACATCTACATGTTATGTCTAAATATATACACGATTATTCATATATCTTAGGTAAAACACGAGTGACATCAGACTTTTCGCACGAGGGCAAACAATATGCAAATTTTACTACCAGGTTCGATCTCTAAAATAAGGCCCAGTCGACTCCAGTAAAAGATAAAGGATTAAGTTAATAGCTGTATGGCCGTAGAACGTTTTGCATGTTCTAATAAGAACTTTATCACCAGCAGACAAGAAACATACTACACCTATTGAGGGAACCGGCTGTATAATAGAGCAATTATGATGGAGCTCTTTCAATTTTTATTACAAAGAGCGTAATAATTCTTGTGCAAGATACATCTATGGAGCTTCACAAACCTGCTACTATATTTCATGTTGCAATTAATTACTCGGCATATATGTAGGTGTTACTCCACTCTATGATCCCTACTTTCCAACATAATATGACGATCTGTTTAACTAACTACACATAAGTCTCATTCTGGTTCAATACTATATTTAGGTTTTCCTTAAGTTTATTGTAAATAAATATAATTCTTGCTTGTGATAATTATAAAATGAAAAAAGAAATTATCACCGCTGATATTTATAGCTTACTAGCTGTCCACCTGCAACTTCGTTCCCGTGGTAATTTTTTTTTGCAATCATTAAAATTTCACCAACTTTAAGCCCCAACAGTTCAACATAATATTTACGGTACGTCTCTAAATTTGTCTCTCATATTTCGTATCCTGAATTATTAAGTACCATGACACACTTTATTTTACCAAATCTTAAAATCTGTTTACAAACCCAAAATTGGCAATTAAAGTCAGGTTGTATTTATTAAAGCTGTGAAAATGATAATTTATCTTCCCAAAGCAATGAATTGTAGAAACAGGCCGACGTCTGAGTTAACTCGATAAAAGGAAATCCATTTTGGAATTACAGACGTGATGAGACTCAAACGTAATCGCTTGAACATTTAATTTATGATTTCGGGTTTTCTTTCGCAGTGCATAAAATAAATTAACTGATCTTTTAGTAGTTCTCTCCATAAAACTGAAACACTTTCCCTAAGAAACCCGTACGAAATTCTCAATAAAAATGTCGACTTTTTTATTTATTATAAGATGGGTTAACTCTTGACCTCAATCTTGGCTATAAAGGTCAAATAAGAGGTCGACGATGGAGCGAGTTAATCCAGAAAATGACTATAAAGACTTTTCTACGGCATTCGGCTGATCGCACATGTTGTATGGAGAGGCGAAAAATATTTTCCATAATTTGACTATCTCGGGAGGAGTTCTTTTAGTGAACTAATTCACACCCTGAATTTTTACTAACTATGTATAATTTAAAATCACCTAATACTCATCAATCTTTTGCATTCTATATTTTCTATGTCAGTCCTAAGCGTCCAAATATCACGCCGCGCAAACAAAGAATAACCAAGAAAACATACTTTTATTTTTATTTTACCTTAGTAAGGTAAAGAAGACGAAAGCACAGAATAAATAATAGTAACGAAAGTAGTTGTATGTAAATAACAACATGTATTTTATTTACGGAACAACCCGTGGGTTAGATAAAATTATAAATTTAGGTTGCAAGTAATCATTTATTTGCTATTCAAAAATCAAAATTTCGAAGTGACAACACGCGGTGACGCATTTCCGCTATGCCTACTGAAAGATGATATCTTTTTCCTGTTTTATTGCGACATTTTGGTCAAATGTAGTAGTATACACTTGTCTCAACGTGCTGTTCTTTATTTAAAACAACATCAATATACACTTATCTCAACGTGCTGTATCTTAGCCGCAAGAACTACAAAGGGTTCTCTTACCAGCCCGTATACGTCCCCACCGAGGGGCACGGGCCTCCCTTCAAAACACGAAGGGGATTTAGGCCATAGTCCACCACGCTGGCCTAATGCGGGTTGGTGGACCGCTCGTCTTTCGAAAATGAATTTTCTTGGACGAGCGGGTTTCATCACGATGTTTTCCTTCACCGTTGAGCAAGTGATAATTAGAAATCCGTACATAAATCCGAAAAGACGAATTTAGTGGTACAGGCCCGTACCAGGATTTGAACCCGCGACCTTCGGATTACAAGTCTGGCTCATTACCAACCGCTTCAAAGGGTTAAAAAAATGTTAAAAAAATGTAAAAGGTATATTAGATGTAACTGGCATCACTTACTACAACAGCTTTAAATTAGAGAAATCATTTAAATCTTAAACCATCACCACCAGCCTATCCCACTACCACAACGGTCTCTACATCAAGTCAGTTGACGAGCTAGAATGATATTTAATAAACACTACACGAGCCACAGTGTAAAAAGAGTGTAAACTGCTTACATTTAGCCATAAGCCGAGGGTCAAATAGCAGTAGGCCGGTCTTCTTTCTTTGATTGATGCCTTATAATTGGAAATTTCTTATCCTTTAAAAATAAATTAATGAGTTAATAAGGGATAATGTGTTAGTTATATCTACAGCATTGAGCATGGATTAACGCACAGAAATGCATTAAACGCTACCGCTAACTACTAAAATAAATAAAACGCTTAGCCGCTGCATCATTTATTTATTTAATTACATAAACTAGGAATTTATTGGCATTGTTCTGTTCTACATTTAATGCCACATTCTTACTAATATTAAAATGTGGAAGATATTTCAGATATTTAGATATATTAAGGTAAGATATTTGTTACTCAATCATGCAAAAACTGCTGGACGGATTTTGATAAAAGTTCGAAGTCATGTACAGAAACAAAGGGGAAATCAAGTCATAACGATACTTGGAGGGTCTTGTTCAATGAACGTATATATAAAGTAGTTTTTAATGAATCATGGTTACTTATTAACGGAATGGCAAAAATTTTATCCCTGATTGTATGTACAAATCTGTGCTAGTCAGTAGCTAATGCTCATGCTTAAGTGCTAACAAATGCTAATATTCATTTTTTTAATTTACACCTACGTTTTATCGTAGCATTCAACACAGTAACAATGCACAAAGAGCTCATTTACTAAAAATGAATGGAAACTACAAAGAATAACGCCAACAATCAGAAGATGTTCTTTTATTTTGCTGTCCATCCATTTTACTCACGGGTAAGATAAATCTCTTCCCTCCCACCCTCTTCACGTTGACAAGTTTCCGCAAATCCCTAACTAGAACATCAGTGGAAAACTTTACTTTGTGACATCTAAGAAAAGGTTATAATGGATCTTATTACTTTATTCCCATGTTCGTCACCATGCATTTTATGAAAACTTATTTTTCCACGGAAACGTTTTCATTAGTAAACGATGAAGGTTAATGTTAAGGACCCATATCTTTTCACATTTCATGAATCATATATTTTTCAAGCTACAGCAAACACATTAAATATGTTTGTCAAAAATTTACACATTATCTTCTATTTACGACAGTATATTACTTCATATACTATACCTAAGTTTGTTTAAAAACAGTGCTGCAAAATAGCTGCAAATGAGACCTTCTTTGAGTAAAAGCGGAGGCTTTTCTTCCACCATTGTGTTTTCAACAGTGTTTTCGTACTCCCTTGGTTTGGGATGCAACACATTGTTTTCTTAACTCCTGCTATTATTTGGCCTCATTAACTGTGAGTTTTCAGCCATGCTCGTTAGAAGTAGAGTTTGTTCAGAAGTTGTATGTAGAGCAATTCTAAAAATTATTTATATTATTATATTTATAACAAATTATTTATAACAAATTACAAAATAGTTATTACAGATATAGAGGTACACAATGTTAAGGGTAATTAATATCCACAATTTATTATCTATCATTTGTTAAGTACTTAGCTAGCGAAACGGTCCTGACTCAGCATATGTCACAGCTCAGCTGTGACGCTGGTATACTATCAGGCTCGTAGGGTCGGCTCTCGCATAGCACATTACATTACTTAACAAAATACAGAGACATAGATTTTCCTCACTACATAACGTAACATTCTTAATTAATGAGGTTCATAAAAGAACATAAATAAAGCCAAATGGCTCAGAAGAAGCGGTGTATAGTATATTTATGTTCCTACAAATTTGCGTGTCTATTTAAACGTGCGCCTCGGGGCCTTTTTTACTTTTAAAACAATTTCTAGCAACTTAAGAGTATCATCGGCTAAAGTAACGCAATCGCTTGTTCATTTTTATTCTACTTTGGACTAATTTTTATTCTTTTCCAAATGATTATGCGTAAAAAATCTTTGTTGCACTTAATGACCGATAAGAATCAATTATAGCACGTGTTTTGATACAAAATAATTATTATGGAAAGAAGTATCTATCTAGCAAGTTGCAGACTTCACTGACATATACTATAGTGAAGACCGTAGAGATACTACGCAAAGATTATTTTGCCTATCTTATCGTTATTTAGTGTATCTTAAAGTAGATAGTGGATCCTAAAGTACACTAATTTATTTATAGCGCCCTAACAATAGCGCTACTGCATGAGGTGTGTTTTGTCTAGGATTGCAAATCTAGGGTTTCTCTAGAATTAGCACAGTGTGACGTTATATTATACCTAATAGGCCTTTTTATAATTCGAAAACGGCACGGCAATACTGTATTACCATTGCCTCCTATGTAATAGTAATACTAGAAGCTGAGAACATAGGAGGCAATGGTAATTCAAATTTTGAAATGCCGTGCCGTGCCGTTCGAATTATAAAAAGACCCAATAGATGTGTAAGTACCTATTGCATTATGATGTATTTTTTAAATCATATTTGAATAACTTTGGCACCTTTCATAACGAACGATTAAATATTTATAAAAAAAGTTTTAGTTGGGTTTCTGTCCGTTATTTTGTTCGCGTGGATAAATAGATGTACATTATGACCACAGTCTCAAAACCTTTCAAAATCTCGTTGTCACGACACTTGACGGACAGGCAAACTTTATTCAAAATCCAGCCTCTTTTATTATCTTACATATCTGAACTTCCGTTTTGGGCTGGATGACGATGGACCAACTTTAACAGATTCATTATTTTTGATGGGTATATGAATGAATGAGTTTTCTTTTTATAAATTTCAGACGATTAGTTATAAAAGGGCTGCTTGTACGGTCTTTCCAGATAGAGGTAGATAACTAGTGATGTTTAAAATTAGCCCACCAGTAAATCTGTTGACGCATCATAAATTTAATTATTTATAAAATTGTTCATCATAGCGTAGAAACATCACATGGCGCAGCGTGGGAACCTATTGTTTATTTCAAGAGAACTTCATCATAAAAATAATTATTGAAATAAACTTTGTACGGACGGCCGCAACTCAGGTTACCACACGCGTGTACTCTGTGCTGTTGTGATAAGAGCGGTTTTGCAATGAAAATGGAGAAGCCTGATGCACTGGCCTCTGTATACTTAATAGGTATATTCGTATACTAATTACACAGTAAAAACTATTTCACATTAAATATACTAGAAATTGCGTCTCAATTCCAATATCAGGTTCTCCGTCTCTCGGTGTTGATTGATACCAAACAACAGCTTTGCCAAATAATGCCTTGGAAAGACTACACTGAACTATGTACCTTAATTCAAGTGCATATAGTTTGTTAACAGTTAGACAAAGTGTATTTGGCCTGCTAATGTATTCGTTTTGTCAGTCACTGACTTAAGCACAACAAAGAGCCGAAGGAAATGATGAACGTGTGGTTTCAACCATATCTCGCGTCTAAACACGTTTAAGCTTTTACCAAAACTACTTAGTAGTAAAATTGTTGTAAATATGTAATTAAATAAACATAAACAAGTGCGGGCAACGCTCTTTGAATTGTAAATCAATGTAAGATACTACTAATATGACATGTCCGTATATTCCTCATTTCATGCCAAAATCAAGTAAATAGTTTTATAAAAAAAACGCAATACACTCAAAGGCCCACATTAAGGTTTTCCCTTGTGTCGTGGGTCCCTCGGAAGACACATAAAGACAGACACAAACACCCATGACCCGAGAACAAATATCTGCTTTTTACAAAAATATTTGCCCCGACTGGGATTCGAACCCAGGAACCGTCGATCAAGAGGCAGCGCTCTACCACTCGACCAAAACAACCAAACAAACTAAGTTTTTAAAAACCATTTTGATTTTGTGGTCTGTTATATTATATTATTATATATACTTTATTGCACAGAAAACAGGACATCACAGAAACATAGAAACACAGAAAAAAGTACAATAGGCGGCCTTATTGCTAAAAATAATTTTTTTCAAGGTAACCGGAGAAGAGAAATCAAGAAGAGAAAGAAAGTAGCTTTACATTGAATGTCACTAAAATCAATTTCGAGCCTGCGAATAGCTTCGTATTCGATAAGAACTCGATTTGAAACATACAATTTAATAAAAGTAAAATAAAAGAAATGAAAGTTTACTGTATTCGAATTGGCCTGCGAAATAAAAAAGGCCAGCATGAAACACCAAATGCAATTTACTAAAACTAAATTGAAAACTTGTTACTTCTATTCGAGAATGTGATGGGATTTGTTGGGGTTTCCCTTTTAATAATTTGACAGGTGGCGGAGGGAAAATATTGGGGAATGAGTGATTGAGAGTAGAATATTGTTTGTGTTTCTCAATATTCCAGGTGATAAATGTGAGATCCTATTTTCTTAGATGCTTGCACACATCACTTGTTCCCTTGGGTTGGGTATGATTAAATCCCACATCGGGAGGAGAAGGGCAGTAAGTTTCAACATAGTGATACCTAGTGTCGGTCTTGGTCATCGTCAACAGTTTTCCTTCAAGAAAGCCATTTGGGACCGGCGCCTCTGCCCGTAAGTCAGTGTGACACGTGCTATTAGGAATCTTTTTTTTGGGTTTAGTACCTATCTGAAAATCTTCGTTAGCGCCATTAATGAGGAGTTATTTTTTTGACCTTTTGGAATTAGAAGAAAATTACACTCAGTTTGAGAAAGGACGACGCTCTAAAGTAACGAGAATAACATTTTGATGGATTTGCTCGAGGGCTTTTACCTGAAATCTACTAGAAGGTACAATTATAGGCACGTCAAACTTTACATTTATATTTTATGTTATGGGTCGACTCACCGGGACCACGGATAGAACTGGATATATTTCATAACACTTTTAAACTTTCGCGATTTGAACACATAATTAAATTCTAAAACGGGTCTTGCTGAGACAACAACAGTCTACCCGTGACCACGGCACGTGCAACCGCCGTGTTGTGATCGGTTGAGAATAACACCACCCCATTTCTTTCCGTGGGTGTCGTAAGAGGCGACTAAGGAAACACAAATGAGACCTGCCTCCTATTAATCCACCCCAGGCAACGACACCTCAATTTGTTCTGAATCTGAGGTGTCGTCCTATGGTCTCATGCGGTGTGGTAGGCTCTGCAAAGGGCCGTCTGGTTCGCGACCACCCTCCTACCGAAGTCCGACGCCAAACAGCTTGCTGTGTTCCGTCGGTGCGTGGGAGTACCAGTGCCTTAATTGGCATTTTCTGGGTTAACTCGCTCCATCGTCGACCTCATCTATAACCTTGGTCAAGGTCAAGATTGAGGTCAAGAGTTAACGCATCTTATAAAAAAAACGCGTCGAAATGTCGGGAATAGGTAAATAAATATACATACGCGAAATTAGACCATTTTAGAATTTAACTATGGAAATATTTCACCATCATAATGGCAATAAGCGTATGAGTGACAATTTATTTTCAATTCAGAATCCGTATTAAGCATTTTATTGTGATACTAAAAGTAGCTTAACGTATAGATTTGTTACAGAACGTTGTTTCTAGTGCTCTATTGAAGCTACAATACATTCACAGCAACGGTTCGTTGAAAGGCTCCTCACAGTCCATTTGTTCACTCCCACCCAACACTTTATGGCTTGTTCGCGACAAAAGCTTCACGAAGGCAACGTCATTTATAAAGTTACAGCAGTTACAACTGAGTGCATTCTCTAGTCGGGAACATCTAAGGCCAATAGTAATAAGCCAATGTTCGATAGTTATGCCACATCAAAAAGTGAAGACAAAGTCCGACAAGCGCCTCCTTTCATGTCAGCTCAAAGGAAACCTCTGTCTTTGAATGAAATCGTTACAAAAAATAAATTTAGACATCTTTATATAGATTGGGTAATCAGACTATGGACAAAATTGACATTAATGATGTCACGCATCCCGGCAGTCCTAAACGTGACAAAACGGTATTACCGCTGCTAAAACAATCTAAAATGAATCGACACGTCATAATATCTGGTAGACGGCGGAATTCTCGAGAAGTGTCAAGATTAGGAACACGATATGTCCTGTCCAGTCTTATTACTGGAACAATTGACGGTGTCAGCTCTCCTGTGAGTGCAATTTCAAATGTAACTTATGTACTTACATAAAAACAAATTATCTTTGGCAATAGAATAAAAATATATTTTATTCTATTGCCAAAGATATAATAGGAACGCTTCACTGCATATACTAAATCAAATCACAAAAAATATCGGCTATATTACAAGGTATGTATTTAAAAGCGACAATTTAACTTTTATGTAAACTTATTATAGTACAAGTTTAGTTTTTCCCTGTTACCACTGGAGATGTAGAGACAATGTTGCAAATATGCAAGTAATTTTTAGAAAAAGAAAAATGTTCGACGCGAATATTCACAAATAATGAAGTTATTTGTAAATATCCCTCAAGCGGGTATTCGTTTAAAAAAATGCTATATAATTGCTACAACTTTGATAGTATCCACACAAATTCGAATTGTAATTTTTTTTGGAAATAATTACAACATTCCAAGTGCAAGTAATTATGTCTTATTCGGTAAAGCTGTCCATTAGGAAAGTAATTTTTCGAAACCTACAGAATTGTTTGAGTTTTTGCATTCGAATAAATGACATTCATTGAATAATTGAGCCTCTCGTACTTCGTCCCTCTGGCTCTTCATTAATGTGGAATTCCCTTCCCCCACTTTGTTCTCTTTGCTGATTATTTTGACATGAATGAAGCTTCTGTCTCGCCGTCTTGTAAATAATTGTTAATAAAGAAACGCTCTTAGAGAAACTTTAGGGGGTGATTTTCCCCATAAAACTGAACAACTTTCCCCATCAACAACAGGCAAATCAGCTGATTGCACAAGTTGTATGGAGGGGACTTTTTTTAATATTTCGACCTATTTTCTTCAGGTTCAGATTCGTGGGCTAATGCACAAAGTCACCCAATAATAAATATACAGTTATATAATTTGCAATACTTATATAAAATACAAAAATTAACAATTATACAATACAATCCATACTCTTCTTCTTATCGTGTAGGTATAGTCAAGTTTACTGATATTATAATGTGAAAATAACTTTGTCTGTCTTTCTATTTTACGTTTTCACACCTAAACTACCCAACTGATTTTGGTGAAATTTTGTATGAATATACCTATATTTGAAGGTACGAGAATAGATATAGGGTCCATTTTATCCTGAAAAATTCCTTCGGGAGCGTGGTATAACTAAATTCCAGGGCGTGCAAAGTCATGGGCGGAAAGCTAGTGTGAAATATTTCTTTTTGTTTTCTTAATATGAAAGAAAAAACTAAAAAAAAAATAATGATAGTGAATAATAACTGATGTAGACATCTTTCATTGTTTGAATATGTCGAGTTCGAACATTATAAGCATCATTAAGCACGAATCAGTCATTTTCATGAAACACGAGCCTTACAACAAAGTATTACTTTATACTTTTTGTCACATTAATTAGCCACATGAAAGTCAAAACAGTGTTTTGTCGAAGTACCTAGTGTGAGTCTCAAACTTGGTTGGCAAGTTTTATTTACAAAACGTTTAATTAAAAATCTATTTTAACATAATTTTTATATGGAGTGTTATATAAAAATACACCTGATGATACAATACATATATCTGGATGTTAATCGATTGCTTGATATCTATTTAACATACATATATCTGAAACATACATAATTATGTCTTGCAACCTTGTTGATCGAAGCTTGCAACACATGACCCTGCCGCGTTACGACAAATGTCTTTTGAAAATAACAGAAACTTTTTGGATTAACTTCATTTGGGACTTTCTTTACCCATATCATCGTTTTCCCTTTTATATTAAGTACTTTTTGTAGTACTTCAACCCTTTACGTACTCAAGAATATTTCCTTAAGGAAGGTGTCCTCTAAAGGTTATAGAGGGTGGTCCAAACGGTGACGTCAACAATTTTTTTTTAGATTCCTAACACCTGGGTGAATCCGAAAATACCCCATGTTTATTCCGCGATTTTTTTTGTTTAGAAGTAATGATTTTTTTAAAGCGTTTTTTCGAAGTTTCTACCCGCGCTACTTAAAAAAATCATAACTTGTTTAATAGTAACACTTTTAATTTTTTTTTTGTGCAGCATGATCATCTTGAATCACCCTTTCATGTGATAAATCAACTTTGCCACATTCTTCATTATAAGTTATCAAAAAAATTGTCAAAATTTTAAATTTTTGGTTTGCGTTGCGAACAGAGGATAATTTTCAAAAATCTCTTAAAAATACTAAATGGTTGTTTCATAGGTTCAAACTTATTTTAAAAACTTCTTCAGATTCACCCAGGTGTGAGGAATATAAAAAAAATTTGACGTCACCTTTGGACCACCCTGTATATATCAGTAAAAAGGACACATATTGTCTGTGATGTATCATGATATCCTTTGTAAGGAAGATAAATTATAGAGAACGACAATAATTTTTTCTTTTTGTCAAAGAAATAATTAATAGGGGCCCTTTTTTATTGCGTCCTTAGGGTTCAACATTTTTCTTCAAGAAATATAGTACCTAAATTATTTATTTACAAACAAATTTCATTTTCGTTTTAGTGAAAATTCATAACAAATCTACACTTTCAAGCTTTTAAAGCTTTTTTTGCAAAATTATTCTAGAAATAATTAATTAATCAAATTACTATAAAAACATTACATTTTTTTTGTTGTTATTTGCATCCACAGACATGATTTATTACTTTACTTGACCTAACAATCGATAGGGTGAATTTTCAAACAAATTACTTATAGCCAACATAAATATTTTAATAAGAAAACATTCAATTAGTGTCTTTATTGAAATGAACGCATTTTAATTGCAATAGCAAATATGTGACGCTCCCTCAAATTCAATATAGAAATTAATTTTACGTTAAAACATTTTGCCATCCGTTTCAGGACATACTCATGCATACACCCGTTTCACTCTGGCAGATGTTTTAGGCTTTCTTTCAAGCGGAAATCCTGAGGGACACAAAAGATTATGACTTAGTTAAGACATTTTGCTGGCATTCAAATAAGCAGCTACAGGAAGATCTCACAAAATAAATATTATTAAAAAGTATTGTAGATGCAAACAAATTAACAAACAATTCTGCTGCCTTTAAGAAAATTAATAAGATGAACTACAAAAATTTTTGATTATAGGGAAAACTCTGACTTCTTAATTTTGTGATACAAATGTAATTTTGCTTTCTTAATTATGTGATACAAAATTTTTCACTTTTGACAATTGTAGATGCAAATTATCTTAAGTTCGAAATCAAGAGACAATTGACAGCCTCAGGGAATCCTACAAACACTGTAGCTGGCTTGCTGGCTCAGCGAATTGAAGTGTATGTGTCCTTTGTTTTCTACACAAATTCTTGCAAATTATATTCTTCACCAAATACGCATAAGGGATCATTCAACAATTACGTAATCACCGGAAGGGGGGGGGGGGGGTCGGGTGCTTGTATATATGTTATGGACCAAGTGATAAATTGGGCATTATTCATAATGACCGGGCATTATGAAAAATGCCCAATATGAGAGGGCAATTTGATAATAATTATTCAAATAATCAAATTGACCGGGCATTATACATAATGCCCATCACCTTTTGGGCAGAGTAATAAAAACGTATTTAATTGCTATTTTTTTTATTATTATAGTCATTTAACTTCAAATAAACTAAATGTTAAACAATTTAAATAATCAGACTCATTATTTGGATTAAGTAGCAAGGTAAAAGGCGAGGCCGAAGGCCGAGCTCCGCATAGGGCGAAGCCCGGAGCGTCTCCCTCCACCAATCCAAGATGGCTGCCATACGAGTGAAGATTTTAACGGTGAGGCGAGGTCGCAGACTGAGCCCAACTCCGCGTAGGGCGAAGCCCGGAGCGTAAACCCCCTAAATTCAAGATGGCGGCCATACAAGTTTAGATTCTGTAGGTGAGGCGAGGCCAGCTGCTTGTAGGGTGAGGCTGAAGTCCAAACTCCGCGTAGGGCGACGACCAGAGCGTCCCCCCCAATTCAAGATGGCCGCCATACAAGTTTAGATACTAAAGGTGGGGTGAGGCCGTATGCCGAGGAAAGCTGCGTATAGGGCGAAGCCGAAGGCCGAGCTCTGCGTAGGGCGAAGCCCGAAGCGTCACCAAGCGTCTTACCCGCCGACTGCCTTCCGAAAATTACATATCCACCAACTTTGATTTTAGTTGGGGGAATCGTGACGAGAAGGGCAAACCCCGGAGCGTCGCGATGCCCCGCACAAAAAATCCAAGAAGGCGGATATTAAATTTTCGGGCATGCCGACATGGGTATCGTTTGATAGATTGTCGGGATGCTGATTCCGAAAATGTCGTTCATTTTGATATCCAAGATGGCGGACGTTTACATTTTTGAAAAAACTGATATGTGTGTCGTTTAATAGGTTTTCGGGGGTGCTAATTCCGTAAACGACATCCATTTTGAAATACAATATGGCGGACATTCATTTTTTTAAAAATCCGTCATGGATGTCGTTTTAGATTTTGAAATCTAAGATGGCGGTCGTGTCTAAAATAACGAAAACTTTTATAAATTGCAACGAGGGCACTTCCCTCCCCGCACCGCTTCCCTCCCCGCACTTCCCTCCCCGCACCGCATCAAACTTAGCTTTATTATCAAACTAGCTTTCCGCCCGCGGCTCCGCCCGCGTGGACTACAGGTTATATCGTGCCCAACTGTGGGATAAAATGTAGCCTATGTCCTTTCCCAGGCTCTAATCTATCTCTGTACCAAAATTCATCAAAATCGGTTCAGCGGTTTAGGCGTGAAAAGGTAACAGACAGACAGACAGACAGACAGAGTTACTTTCGCATTTATAATATTAGTAGGGACTAGCTTTCCGCCCGCGGCTCCGCCCGCGTGGACTACAGGTTATATCGTGCCCAACTGTGGGATAAAATGTAGCCTATGTCCTTTCCCAGGCTCTAATCTATCTCTGTACCAAAATTCATCAAAATCGGTTCAGCGGTTTAGGCGTGAAAAGGTAACAGACAGACAGACAGACAGACAGACAGAGTTACTTTCGCATTTATAATATTAGTAGGGATTAGTAGGGATTGCCCAATTGTCATGTAGCAATATAATAATGACCGGGCAATATGATAAATAATGAAGTTTAGATAGTAATTAATCACTTTGCCCGATAGAGCTAGACATTATGAATAATGCCCGGGCATTATTCATAATGCCCGCATTAATCACTTGGTCCATAACATATACATCGGATTATTTGGGGGGGGGGGGGGTAAGAAGCCATGATTACGTCATCATTTTATAACTTTAATTAACGTATAGCGAAATGAATAAATAAATTATATTTAAATATTTACGTCCAATTTTGAAGTCTATTACTGGTAACACTGACTATTAGATAGATGGAACGGGATTTCCCCTGCTATAGACAAACTGTGGAACAGTGTGACCAGATTCAGTTTTTTTCTACTTTTTCGGCATATTTTATCGACTTTTCCAAGCATCAGTATTGTTATAGGTATATTGGAGGAAGTAAGTATTTTGGGTATATTTTAGGTAAAAAGACCCATAGAAAAATAACATAGGAGTCAGTGCTAATACAGCAAAAATTTTAAACACGGACGGATTACGTAATCAAGGCGAGGGGGGGGGGGGGTTAAAAACAAAAGATTACGCTGTGATTACATAGGGGGGGAGGGGGTTAAAAAAACGGCCAAAAATTATCACGTAATTGTTGAACGATCCCTAATACAAAATAGATCTTATTAAATTATTTAAGATTTTCGCAGTTATTTATATGAAAAAATAACCTATACTGGATTCTTACGAAAATCGGAAAACCCATAGTTTGTAACATGTTCAAAACTTATAAATATCTTATTTCCGATCGTACCACAAACGTTGCGTGACCCAGGATAATTTGACGAACATTTTCCACAGTAGCACGACGGAGTCTTCCCTTAGCCTTAGAGACACGGGGATCTGAAGGTCACTATGTCGATAAATAATACTGAAGAAAATGAAAATGTCTAAAGAGACATTAAAGAATATAGCCCTTTATATACTGCGTCTCTGTCAAATATAGCTACTCCGAATATTATTTTACCATACAAGGTGTAAAGAACAACTTGGCTAAAACTGAACCATCATTCTGAATGATTTTCTAGATTAATTTTCCTACGGAAAGTTTTCAATTTAGTAATTTAAAAAAAAACAATGACAGTTTTAAAACACGAAAAACAGCAATATACATCGCATTCTGATAGCGGCGCGGCACGAGATACATTGCGTAATGCCCAAGTTGTTAATTAATGAAAAGGAACTCTTTAACTGGCGTTTCTGTTTTTTTCTTCTTTTTTTCGATCATAGTTTTGGGTAGATTCCACCATTTAAGTATCTGTTAAGCTGTCCCTTACACTCTGAATCTGTAAAAATATATTTTTTCTATGGAGAATCGGAAATAAGCACTAGGAAGACGAGGTTATAAAGAAAATTTTCTTTCAATAGCTTGTGAATTTTCCCAATTTGACATTTTCATTATTTTCACTAAACATTTATGATTTACGAGTAAGTCTTACATTAACAAAAAAAGGGTGTTATAAGTTTGACTTGTGTATCTGTGTCTATCGTTGGCATTGTAGCTCCTAAACGAATGGACCGATTTCAGTGCGGGTTTTTATTTGTTTAAAATCTGACGTGATCGAGATAGTGCTTATGTTTATATAGTTTTATACGCAATAAATATCGAAGATTATACGTAATTTTTATTTTATGAGTTATACTATCGTTAAGTACAATGTTGAAATATGCTTTACGAAATTATACATAGACCGCCGAAAAAATTTAGAAGCAAAAAATAATAAACCTTTTTTATTTAACCTTAATAACTAAGCTCCTAAACTAAGTAAGTAGGTATACCTAAGTAATTTTGAGTCACATCGCCGCCGCGCATCACTCGGATCTTTACGTAATTAATTAATTTGCTGGTTTAGCGCCGACTCAAAATTACATAAGTATACTTATGTTTAACTTATGGTTTAAGAACTTAGGTATTAAGGTTAAATAAAAAAGGTTTACAATTTTTTGCTTTTCAGTTTTTTCAACGGTTTAATTTTTTTGTTAAAAAGTTTTTCTTTTATGTTTTTTGTGACTATAATCTACTATTATTACATGCTTAATTTTTGATTACTTTTGATACCCTATCAAACAAAAATGAAACAATAAATGACCCCTATTTTCTCATCTTTTTTTTTCCAACTTTTTTGTATGGGATCAACTTCGAGGTAAATCTAATCTAATCTAATCCCTATCTAATAAACAAATAATCATCAAAATCGGACTACTCTGTAAAAAGTTATGCGTGGTCATAGGTACATTTTGTCGGTTAAAAAAAAGACGCGCACGGGTTATCTCCTCTCGCAATTTCCACTAGTTTATTTTACGTACGTCCATTATTAAATACCTACTTATACGTAGGTATTTCGGAAGCTAGCTGTATTCATGTTTATACTTGCCCAACAACTGCTGTGCTTATATTTGGATTTATGGGTACATTGGACCATTGCTATGGTGAATTGAAGGTTAAGTAAAGGGTAATCAACAGTAAGGTCACTAATCATGTATTATTTTTAAATTAACAACATTCAGTACTAATTAGCTCAAAGTAATAATAGTAGTAATGAGCTATTAAAATCACATTAAATGCCCTTTAATAGGGCTCTGAGTAAAGGGCCTATGCAATCCGAAGTCACTGTGCTTGAAACAATTATAGAATATTATAGAAGAGAAAGTTTGCGAGTGTGTATGTTTGTATGTCTGTTAATTCTTCACGCTCAAACGGCTACACCAATTTTGATAAAATTTTGTATGGAGGTAGCTGACACCCTGGATTAACAAACAGCCTGCATATTTTCTCCAAATTCCCACGGAAACGAAGACCCGGGCGGAAAGCTAGTACACAAATAAAAATACCTAATAGAGATGATGTATAGTCTGTAACATTGTTTAAATACTAGCTTAAAAAGTGCAATATATCACACACCAGCCCTCCAACTATCCCTTAAAAATCACATTGTCAATTCTTACAATATATATATTAAAATTAAAATATCGCATGGATCAGTGGCTTTACTGCCTCTTAACACAAAATATTTCAATATTTGTTTACGGTCTTCTAACAATAATTACACACACGCATGCGTAGACCAAGCTTATGACTACAAAAACCTACGAAAAACAGTTTGAGCATGATAAAAACAGTGTATATTTTTTATTAGTAAGTCAGTTAACAGTCTTAGTTCCAATATTTATTGTAGTGACATCTCTTAAAATAGCAAACATGCAAACATGAGAGATAGTGTGAATCGTTTATTTAGATTTTCGCCAGTTTAACTATAAGTACTAGTGGGTCAATGTCGGTCGATCGGCGTCACAGCCGGCCGGTGCCACGCTTTAGATGTAAACTCTAAATACATGGCAGTGAATTTTACTAACACAAGCTTCAGAAGTCACTATTAACACAATTTCTTTTTTATATCTACACTTTTCCGCAAAAATAAAGGGTCACCTCATTTTTTTCAAATAACTAAAAAACTACACATGCTAGCTCTGAATTAAAAATAATCTAAAAGTAATTTTAATAACTTTTAAAATAAACCACAGTTTATTAAAAATAACCTTTTATTTATTTATTTGAAAATGAAATTAGGGAACTTCTTTCGAACAAAATAATTTACTTTTTTAATTTTTTATAAAAAGATACGGCCACCCACTTAAATTTAGGACCTTGTGTTTCCTCCACGGACTCTTCTTAAGGTTTGAATGCGATCGGGCATACTAAAAACCAAGTTCCTCATGCAGTATTGAGGTATATTCTCCCACTCTTCAATAAGGGCCTGTTTTAAGGCTACAAGTGTCAGAGGTGGTGGGTTTCGCTTCCTGACTAGCCTTCCGAGCTCGTCCCATGCATGTTCTATTGGATTCATGTCAGGACTCCTCGTTGGCCAGGCTATGTGATCGATACCGACTTCTTGAAGTATCGTCTCACAGTTAATGCTGTATGAGGGCGAGCATTATCGTGCATAAGAAGTGAATTATCACCCATATTTGTAAGGAACGGACCTGCATGTTCATTCAGGATTTCCATTATGTACCTTTCCGCAGTTAGGTTGCCATTTTCAATGAAAACGAGGTCTGTTCGTCCTTCTGAACAAATGCCGGCCCAGTCGTGGAGGTACCCGCCGCCATAGGAGACCGTTTCCTTAAAACATGCTTGAACAAAACGTTCTCCAGGACGTCGATACACCCTGACCCTTCTATCGTTGACGTATAACGCAAATCTCGATTCGTCAGTAAACAATACACGTGCCCAATCTTTTTCGATCCAAGTAGCGTGTTTCGTCGCAAAACGCAATCTTGCAATTTTATGACGATGTTCGAGTTTTGGACCCTGGGCTGGTCCATATGGTTTTAGGTTAGATTCTGCTAGGCGTCTTCTTACTGTATCATCACTAATATAATCTGTCCTGGTCTGTAACAGATGGTGTTGGATTGCAACTGCTGTTAGATGTCGATTCCGCAGTGAAATCTTCTCTGGCTGTTTTACACCTTGGACGACCGTTTCCTGGTCTTCTTAGATGTTGTCCAGTTTCTACATATCTTCTCAGCACTCTTTGGACCGTGGAAAGCGTCACACCTCTGTTTCTGGCCACTCTGCTCTGGCTCAGTCCAAGCTCTAGCATGGTGATGATTCTGGTGCATTCTTCTAAGCTGAGAGGCATGATTTTATGCAAAATATTCAAACTGAATAATGAAAAATCATTTTCAAGCTCAATATTTATACATAATTCAAAACAAAGTCGAAAAAGTCAAATTTGAAAAAAGGAATCGCAAATTTAAAATGAAACGTTTTTATTTCGTAAGAATTTTATAATGTAATTTCAGGATATAATGTGAAAAAATAGATTGCATGTAGTTCGCATATCTTCTCTCAGTTTCATTTCATAAGCAAGACAAGTTAACTTTATGATTTCTTAAAGTTACCAACTGTTTTCAGGGTGACCCTTTATTTTTGCGGACGAATTTAGTAATATACAGGGCTTTAGGTATCTCTCTTTCAACCTCTTGGGTGGTTAATCAGTCCATGAAACTGAACAACTTCCCCAAAGAACAGGTCAAAATACGAAAAAAATTTTGATCTCCATGCGCTATATGCTGATAAAGTTTGTATGGGATGGGAACTCAAAATTTTTTTTTCGTATTTTGGCCTAAGTATGTTCTTTGGGAAAGTTGTTCAGTTTCATGGAGTGATTAACGACTCGAGAGGTTGAAAGAGAGATACCTAAAGCCCTGTATAAATGGCGAAAAAGTCGGTTTAATTTAATTACTCTTGAAAATGGTGTTACGAAGAACATTTCACAATTCAATGCGTAGTAGCTGTCCAACAAGTGTAAAATTAAATCTAACTCAAAATAGAAGCTTCTTTTTATTACTGTGCTATTTGTATTCGTCTACATATTATAAAGAGGAAAGATTTGAGTGTTTGTTTGTTTGCATTGAATAGGCTCCGAAACTACTGGACCGATTTGAAAAATTTTTTCACCATTAGAGTCCTACATTATCTGTGATGGACATCTCTACATTTATGAAGAGGAAAGATTTGATTGTTTGTTTGTTTCCATTGAATAGGCTCCGAAACTGCTGGACCGATTTGAAAAAT
This sequence comes from Aproaerema taeniolella, assembly GCA_949987775.1. Lineage (NCBI taxonomy): Eukaryota > Metazoa > Arthropoda > Insecta > Lepidoptera > Gelechiidae > Aproaerema > Aproaerema taeniolella. The sequence goes on along the minus strand of OX465246.1, from coordinate 16,700,299 downwards.
TCTTTCACCATTAGAATCCTACATTATCTGTGATGGACATAGGGTACATGATTTTCCCGAATTCCTACGGGAACGAAGTCCCGAGCGGAAAGCTGAGTCTCTATATATAAAAGCAAAATTACCCACTATCTTCTTCTTATCTAACAAGCGTTTTTCCGGCTTAGTGCCAGGAAAATTATTCACTATAAATCAAAACAAAAAACATCACGTTAGTAACAAAGTGTTTTTACAAATAAAAATCAAAGCAAGAGATTTATCAGTCAGATGATATTGATTTTTAAGCAGTACATATGTATTTGTGTCTAGATATGTTTAGAGATAACGCTATAATAATACCTACTGATAATTCACTTAGTTACTATCTACTATGACAGTGATTTTTCTAACTTGATAAGAAAAATAAAATGATAAATGACATTAAAAGGCGAGCCTCTACGAATTATTTTACAGTCGGTCGAGAGTTTGATATTAAGTAACTTAGACCCATAGAAAAGTCTTTTTTTCGAAAATTACATAATGAACTAATCGCCATAGTGAACATGGATTTATTATTTACGGTCCATGATAGTCTATTGTAAATAGGAATATTCGTAGATAAATATCTTCGCACATCCCTATTTATAATAGACTGTTTGACAGAAATGTTATTGGTTGATGTGATGACCAATAGTGATTGTCGGTTTAGTTACAGCTTTACCTGGTTGTATCACGTAATAGCTGTGCTCTTATTTGTTTTCGATTAGATTGATTGTATTTGACTCCTGTTTTTAGATCACACACTCAAGCATTATTTATAGAGACAAAGCATAAACAAATCATTTGAAAAAAGAAAAAGAAAATATAAATCACTAGAGTAAAGGCTATTGGAAGCCGGAATTAATTCCAATCATAGTTTTATTTATTTATTCTATTGCCTACTACTAGAATAAAATCAGGAAGTATTAGTTTTTATTCAAATTCGTATCGAGAGACTAATCGATATGCGGCTGTATGTCATTGAGTATTTTTTATAATTCCGCATTAACCTTCCTTGGTTAGCCCTTTATTACTTCCCTGTGTGTAGACTAGACAGACTAGGACGGGATAAATAATAGTAGCACAACATACAGTGGAAACCGCTGCGCCGCGCATGGCTTGAACCACAAATAAAAACTTTATCTGAATTTCTAAACAAAACAGCTACATAATGCCTACAAAGCAGGAAATTTAAAGTAGGAGCGCTTGGACAGGTATGTTGTGTATCGTATGTTGAATACTGGGTGAAAAAAAACCTCCTAGCTATATTCAAAATCCTGAACCAGTGTCACTTACAGAACACTTTTTTTTTGGTGGGTTTTTTTCTAAACGTAGACACCACTCGGGTGCACCCCCCGAGTGCTACCCGCATCCCTCGCGTGCCTGGTGTAGGAGAAATATCAACGTTAAGACAAAAAATGAACTACTCCCATTGAAAAAATATTTTAATGTTTTTTTTTCATAAATGTGTTCTTTGAGTGATACTGGTTCAGGATTTTGAATATAGCTAGGAGGTTTTTTATCACCGTGTATAGTAAGTACCAAAATCCATTTCACCCCTTCACCCTTTTAACTTTGAAGACTACATTCATTATCATTAATGTTTAACGCCTCGGCATTTGACTAGAGCTGAAATTAAGAGAAAGCTAAAACGTTTAATACCTATCTCTTCACTGATGAGAAAGCCACATATTTATATTTATGTTGTATGTATTCTTTACTGTACAAATGATAATACAAAGAATAAAAAGTTTACAATAATATAATTTATGAGAAATACATAGATACAGAGATAATTATGTATACTTTAGTTAATGACACACACACACACTAAGCACACTATCAGCAGCTCTAGCACGATAACGACAAACTCGCGCTCGGCTCACGCTGAAACTTCACTTTGATTGCGCGAGGGTCCCGCGCAAAGGCTTGCTCGCCCTATGGCGTTGTCAATGTTGACATTTTGGCATAGGACCGCGGTGTTGTCGCGGCGCTGTCACTATCGTACTCGGCCTACTGCTGTATTCTAAAAACATTTATTGGAAACTAACATGCAAGAAATAAAGAAAAAAAATTGTCGTATTTGTCGTTGCATTTGCGGAGTTTAAAATAAAACGTTTTTTGTTTCAAATTAAAAACAGAAATAGCATTGGACTAATAGCTTAATAAAAAACAGACCAACACTTGCTATCGTCCATCAGCCAAATTATTTATGTCAACTTGTAAAAGAAAATAAAAGTCGAATTCCGGGAGTATAGAAAAGTCTGCTCGGAGACTTTCGGGGGCTAAATACAACTAATATTATTACCTACTCTCAACCAATCACAGCAACTCGCATCATAACTTTTCCATTAAACAGATTATGGACAGGCAAAGAATCAGTAACTCGATAGAACTTTTAATGAACCCGCAAAACGTATCAGTTTACTTACCTATTACATTGTCTATACTTTGTGACATGGATATATGTTATACAACTTGAATATAGCAGGGATTGCCTGGGGGCTCATAATCAAGCTTAATAAACTTTTTGATTTGTTTTGTTAGTTCAAGTATTAGAAGAAAACCATTTCCTTCGTGAAATTAAACTTAGTACTTGCGTCGTCTCTATAGAGTCAGCAATTAAAATCAGGACTTGCATAAGTACGTCTGAACAACGGCACAATCTCATGTTGCACCAGCATTTGCTGCAGGCCATTAGGAATTAATGGTTAACTTGTGGTTTTGAACTACACGTGCTGGCAATTCATTTACCCACTTCATTATTTATAAACTAACATGTTAAGCATACACATACAACCAATTGGTTGGTTTCCCAATTGGTAAATCGGCCAATAGAATCGTAATATAGCACTCGCTCATCTGAACTGATAAGCGACTTTAAGCAATATAAACAGAGGCAGGGAACCTGATGGGTGACCAAAGTGGCAATTCATCACGAGCATTTCCATGCTTCGGAGGGTCATTATCGATTAACTAGAGTCGATAAACCAAGTCACCGTTTTAAATCGTCAAGGTTTAAAAACTCTGATACCAGGGTTAGTCAAGTTTGCCACATACACTATTTCTACACGACAAAGAAAAGAGTTGTTTTGTGCCTGAAATTATGTCTCTTACAATAAAACCACCTACACCTACATGATTTGCGCATTCTAAGACAATTCAGTTCGTTGGTTTCCAGTTAACCTCAGAAATGAACTCTAACTGGTACCAACGTCAGGCCGAAATGAAACCGAAGCTAAATAACATGCAAAGGGAGTAAATAAAGAATAAATTCAAGATGGTACGAGAAAGGTACGAGAAGTTTATTGGATTCAGATGAGTACGCAATAAATGTACGTTACAACACAGAAAACTTAACATCGATAGAACTTATGAAGGAAAACCTTTATTTAATAAACATAACTTAAGTGTTGAATCCATTCAAAGGACATTAAAATAATTTTACAATTCTACATTATTACTAAGTAATAAAAAACAAATAGTGGAAATGCTTGTGTATGACAAAATCCTTTTTTATCATAAAAATGTTTTCTAGCAATAAAATGTATTCTATTTGAAATCAGAGAAGCACTCTCGTGGAAATAATTCCATCTCTAGGAACAGAAGAAACGTCGAAGAAGTCGTAAATAAATATGTTTAGATCCACTTGCTCGGCGGGTTAGAACATTTCGCTTGGTTACAAGTACTCATAATACAATTGATAACTTTGATCTGAAGGACATTCGTGTATAAGTTATGTAACACGATTTAAGAATTAAGATTTATAGTACTTTGTCCTATTTCTCATAAGGGGTACGCAAGACCATAATTATGAAATTACAAAGAAATTACTTATTTCTAATAACACAGTTTATATTACGATAGTCTATAAGTTTAAACATCGCTAATATGCCAAAGTCTGCAAATAGCGAAGTTTTTAGAGGTTTTATAAATATAGATGCTTCCAGGGGCGGTCATAGCCCAAGATTTTTGGGAGGGTCATTCAAGTCTACAAAAAATACCTACATATAATTATTCAAAACTTTCGCAAATTGTCAACTGACATTTTGTAGGTCATGACCCACCCCTGTGATCCCAGGACCGCCCCTGGATGCTTCTAAAGTATTGCTTTAGTAAAAATAAAAATACCTATTGAAACAAAAATTGAAGTTGCCAATAGTCACTATAAAGTTTGAAAAGCTGCATTGAATTGTTAAGTATTATAGGAATATTGAATTATTGAGGCTTATTTATACATATTCATTATGAAAACATCTAGTTTGAAAGTGCCTTTTAACTGAAAGTCACGGAAGCGCATTTGAGTAGCATACTATTATCAGCCCTCCCTTTGTTTGCAGGGAGAGCTCACTTCAACTACACTTCATAGCTACGAGAAAATACTAGGTGTTATGTAGCTCTAGGTTAACAGCTCCTTACCAACGGTTCACGATTATATATCCTGACATCAATTCGTACACGTAATTAATTATAATATACTAGCTTCCCGCCTGCGGCTTTGTTCCCGACGAAATTTCGGGAACGAATTAAACACATAACCTTCCTCTTGAATTACTCTGTATGTCCATTGGTGAAAACCATATGAAAATCCGTTCAGTACTTTGAGTTTATCGCGTTCAGACAGGCAGACAAACGCGGCGAGAGACTTTATTTTATAATATCGTATGATATGATGAGGTGTGAGATGTTTTTGGAGCAAGGATGTTAAATAATAATACGGCTGATGATGTGAGGATAAAAACGATTGAGTTTTAAGATCAAAGACATCAATTAAAGTTACTTCTACTTACTTTAAATATCACATGCTGTCACTCTCCGTCATGTTCACGTAAACAAGGACGGCATTATATTAGAAGATTTAAGTTTGTCGATAACCGATCTCTTTTGTTGATGTAAAATATATTTTTGACAGATTGTATTGTGAAGAAAAACAAATGACTGTTTTTTACCATTCTCGAAAATAAATCCCATTAGTATTTCTGTTATTAATTTGTGCCTTCTTTTAAGTCTCAACCTTTAAAAACTTTAATGAACATTTCTGCGAATTCTATCCAACTTGGAAAATTATAGTAATTACGAGAAAGCTACCGTTTTGATGACAAATGCAAGCTCTAAAACATTTACAGTTCATCCAAAAAATTATAATAACATAATATTAAAATTTATACAGATTCGAAATCAATACACTTACATAGAAAAGGACTTCTGATCTACTTTCCAAGACGGAACATTTAACAATACCACATACTTAATGAACTTGAACAACTCTGGTTCCGCTCCATATGAGATGGTTTCTCTAGGCATAAACAGGACAGTCCCCATGCCACCGCTATTGGCATTCTAGAGATATGCCGGCGCGGCGCTATCAAGTTAACCTACTTTGCTAGTGTTTGAACCACGTTAGAAGTGCCACAAGCTATGACACGTTGCGATAACGTATCTGCATAAATAATAATGTGATTTGTAGTTCTAGGAAAGTATTGAATTTTGTATAGACAAATATACGAACAACTAGAATTTCCACAAGATCTGATACGTTTTTACAATGTGCATTGAACGTAATTAGTGGTAAAAGGAAACTATCAAAATATAAATAAGTAATGCCTATTTAAATTAGACACAGAATAGGCATATAATCTCTACTTAATACTCGATTAGTTTATGAGTCAATTGTGTCATTCGAATACACGAGCGTTCTACTCGTATTTGACACGTAGTAACTAACACGGGCCGCAGGACCCAACAAATATTGGACTCGTGAAGCTAATTATGGAATATATCGTGCCCAATTGTGAGATAAAATGTAGCTTATGTCCTTTCCTGGGCTCTAATCTATCTCTGTACCAAATTTCATCAAAATCGGTTCAGCAGTTTAGGCGTGAAAGACGAAGAGACAGACAGAGTTACTTTCGCATTTATAATATTAATATTTATTATATCCTTATAATTATTGATAAAAACTATCCAAGTAAAGTTGAAGTGTTTATTCTTCCAGTTTACTTAGAATGTTATTAACACAACTATGTTAATTATAAAAACAATCCAAATATAAACATGATGTTAGGAAACATTGGATAGAAATAACATTTATGAATAAATAATTAAATATAGAACATTTTCTTTAATAAAAGAATGCCGTCGTCGGCATAAACTTCGACCTAAATACGACATGCTTTGACCTATGAGTTTCCGCATCGTGACTCAAGCTGGTAATTCGATATCACTCGCCCCTTACACTATTTCTTCTAAACAAATCGTGCCATTTTTAAAAGGTAGCAGTATCTTAGAACAGTTCAAAGTTATATAGGTAACTGTTTTGATTCTTAAGTTATGACTCTTGATTTAAACGATGAACTTTAAAACAATCAACAATATGTATTTAATGACTAATTGAAAACCTTTGTTATCAGTTAATGATATAAACAAACAGAAAATGCAGCGAGTAAAAGAAATAACGTTTCAAAATAAAATTACGCATTTTAAACTCTCGCTTTTAGATGCAACCAAAGCACGGACAATTTTTACTTCCTACTTATCCCATCTTACTATCAAATCACACCTATACTTATTATGAAGGTGAAGGTTTGTAAATGTGTGTGTAGGTATGTTTATTTAACTTCTTCACGGTCAAACAGCGGGACAAATTTTTTAAAAAATGGGATAGAGTTAGCTTACAGCCTGGAATAACACAGGCTACATAATATTCTCGAATTTCCACGGGAACAAAGTCCCGGGCGGACACACACATGTCACGCATGACTCGAGAAACTAACAGAACTTACATTATTTTTCAGCGGACGGCATGACATACTCCTTTGGAGTATTCTACGCAGAGTTCCTGGACTACTTCCACGAGGGGAAAGGGAAGACGGCCTGGATTGTCTCCATACTAGTCGGAGTCACACTCAGTTCAGGTCAGTTTAACGAAACAATTTCAAGAAACAACTACATTGCAAAGAGACCCTGCACTGCATATCTGCACCACTTAAAACTAACTGAAATATCCAGCACTCAAAACCGTGGCTTTAAATTACTTACCTTAACTTACTTACCTTAAACATTTCTGTAATTACTTCAACAAAATGGTCAAGTACACTTCTCAGATTTCTCAATGTCAACTAGAGGATTGGGTGACTTTTACTTAAATAGTTAGCGAAATTATGTTTGTGAATAGCCCACGTAACTGAACAAGTTATCCCAAGAAACATAGGTTAAAATATTTTTGGGGGATAGGACGCCGTTGCCCAGCATTGGGGTCACGTAGACTACGGAAAAAATTTAGGAAGTCCTGACACTGCAGCTCTAGCACGATAACGACAAACTCGCGCTCGGCTCACGCTGAAACTTCACTTTGATTGCGCGAGGGTCCCGCGCAAAGGCTTGCTCGCCCTATGGCGTTGTCAATGTTGACATTTTGACATAGGACCGCGGTCTAGTCGCAGCGCTGTCACTGTCGGACTCGACCTGCTGGTATATACTAGAAACTATAATTTTCAAGAACTTCAAAATGCTTAATGATGAATTTTTGATACAGTAGATTTTAAATGCAACGATGTTCAAAGTAACACGAAAAAAAACATTAGTTCATTTTGTTGCCGTTCTCGCTAAGTGAACTGAAAATATGTGGTAAGATTCTTTGTGAAAGTTGGTATATAACAGCCTAGGGAACCATAAATCCGTGAGATTGTAAGACTGACTTAAAAGCGTGCCACAAAACGTTCCAATTGGAAAGAAAAACCGATCACCATAAGTTAACATGAAAGACGAAATAAATTGTGATCGTGAAATGGAAATTGTTCTGTGTTTATGTAAGTCAATAAAGAAAAAAAATTACTCGGGAAACATGAACCTTTCGGCAATATGAGAAACTAACGTAACGAATCACTTGATGTCACATACAATTTCAATATTGCACGCAACATAAATCAATAAAATGATAATGAATACGATGATGTTTCTCAATGCGCTTAATTTGTTCACTGAGTGCCTTGATAAATAATTGTATAGATAAGTTAGGCGTATCATAGCATGAGCGTATCGTAATACGCTTGTAGAGCGAGCACATACGTTGACGAATGATCTGTTGTAGGTATGAGGTTGCAGAAATGACGGATTTATTATCATGCTCTATGAGTGAATTCGCAAAGTTAATCTGTAAAATTAATATTTATAAGCATTAGGTTAATTAATTACTCAGTTGTTTTCCTACTCTATCGAATTGGTCATTATAAACTGAAATGATAAATGTAAAGATGTTAAATAAATAAAAATAAATAAATAAATCTGTATATCTGTGTGTCTATCTGTGGCATCGTAGCTCTTAAACGAATGGACCGATTTTGATGTGGTGTTTTTTTGATTAAAAGCTGACGTGATGGTTCTTAGTAATATTTTATCAAAATTGGTTAAGCTGTTTATTATTTGTTAAGTTATGAGAATTAAATTTATTTGACGATGTATATGCTCGTAGTATTCTCGTACTACGCGCCTATTACGATACGCTTACGCTACGACGCCGTGTGCGAAGGCTTAGAATTGGCAGTTGGTGGAAAATTTTGCCAAGCTGCAAGAAAACATTCTTTTACAGTTTGAAAAATCAACATTAAAATTAAAATCCCACTGACAGCCGATAAAGAGAAAACTACTAATTTCAACATTTAGTTAATTAATAGATACTGGATCACGGGAAAGAACAAGGTATTTCTAAGCAATTTTCATCATTTCGATTCCAGGTCCGATCTCAAGTTCGTTCGTGAACCGCTGGGGCTGCCGGACGGTGACGGTGGCAGGGGCGCTGCTCTCCGCGACGTGTGTGGTCGCCTCTGCCTTCGCCGGCAACGTGTTGACGCTCATCTTCACCGTCGGCGTCGGCGCCGGCTTCGGATTCGGTCTTATCTACCTGCCCGCCATCGTCAGCGTCACCGTGTGGTTCGAGCGATACCGGAGTCTTGCTACCGGTAACCACTAGCTACTTAATTATCTTAATACCTACTTTCCCTTTCCTCCTTAAAAGTGAAAGTTATTTAAGGTAAGGTCATTCAATTCTCTAAACTCTACTATCTGTACTGACAGATCTCTGATTAATTGATTTCGAATGACCGAGTCTCTGACACGATTCGTCAATAAGAAAAAGGTTGCTTGTTGAATGTGTACGGTCACAAGAAAAAAAATTATCTTCGAAAGACTTCCCTTATCCTGACATTAATGAGTTGTCTCGTCTGCTTATATTTCAGGTATCGCTGTATGTGGGTCCGGCCTGGGAACATTCCTGTTCGCCCCAATCACTAAAGCGCTCATCAATGGGTACGGGTGGCGAGGTGCTATGGCTATCATTGGTGCTTTTATACTGAACTGCGTGCCACTGGGACTCATGTTTCGACCAGTGCCCGAACCCCCTAGGACACCTGTTACTGAACCTATGCTACCCAAATCCAGTAAATCGCCACTAAAAAGATCTCAAAGCACGGAACACGTCTTAAGAATGAACGGAAAATCAGAAGAAGGAGATGTGGCAAGATTGACTCTTTCTCAACCCGCCCTAAATAAGCCCCATGAACAAAAACTTCATAGGCACTCGAGACACGGTAGCGGAATTATGCAAAGACCCGACGTACTTTACCAAGGAAGCATGACCAGCCTAGCGAAAGTAACATCAATCAGAGCATCTTCTCCTGAAAGACCACATACATCCAAGGAAGAAACCGAAGAGAGATGTGGATGGCTGCCTTGTTCAGCAGAGTCGAAAGCTGCGCTTTCAGAAATGCTTGACCTAACGCTTCTACTAGACCCTATCTTCATACTGTTCTCAATTTCAAACTTTTTGACTAGTATAGGCTTTTATATTCCGTACGTATACACAGTGCCTGTGGGCGAAGGGCTGAAAATAGAGAAACCAGAATATTTAATTTCTATTATTGGAGTATCGAACTTAGTAGGAAGGATTGTATTAGGATTTATTAGCGACCGGCCGTGGGTCAACCGTTTACTGGCTTATAACTTGTGCCTTACCATCGCAGGTATAAGTAAGTATTAAGCCTTTACTTCAAATCTATATTTTATAGTCTATCTATTTAGAACATGCAATTCATTTATATTTCTTTCTGTTACAGGCACAGCTTTGTCAATGGCGTGCTGGGAGTTCTGGGGTATGGCCATGTACGCAACGACTTTTGGTTTTACCATTGGTGCTTACGTAGGTCTCACCTCCGTGGTTTTGGTTGATCTGCTTGGCCTGGAAAGATTAACTAACGCGTTTGGCCTACTCCTGCTATTTCAAGGGATTGCCTCGCTTATTGGTCCACCTTTTGCAGGTAACATTTTGTTAATATTTTTGTATTAAGACCAGATGGACTATTGGACCATTGAGAAAAAAACTTAGAATAAGCGAATTCTTCTCAAGTATACAGTAAAAGTCTGTAAGAGGGATGCGAAGGTTTTGCTGTATAATGGGCGAAAGGCTGACCACCTCTCACCATTGTTCCATCTGATAACCCACACAATTTGTGTCAAACATGGCATCTAGTGGTTTTAGAACCACTGATGCTCTGCCTACCCCGTTAGGGATTATAGCCATGAGCGTATTTATGTATGTTTATATAACACCTGCTCGTCAATGCCATATTATGTGTCATGCAATCTAACCTAATAAGTCATTAGACCTCCACTGTCTAGCCGGGTCATAATATTGTACTGAATTTCATTATGACCCGCCATGCTATTATGATATTTGAATTTGGAATGCAATCGACATAGAGTTATACGACCTCCTTGCAACCCATGAGTACACGTCAAAATAAGCATGAAAACTTATCATAGAAACCTGCACCAAGAAGATATTCGAAAGTCGAACTGGCCACTACCGAATAAAAAAGAAAAAAGGCGCTAAAGTGCAAATCGCTCGCTGTGTTGTTCTCCCAGTTTCAATTTCAAGAAAAATGTCAAGTGAAATTGATGATAGGTTAAGAGATCTAGGTCTAGATCTGACCTAGGTCTATGACCTAGGTCAAGATTGAGGTCAAGAGTTAACCCATCTTATAATTAAAAAAAAAAAATGACAGTGATACAATTCGAAGCCTCTGGCATTATTGGAAACTTACTAATTGTTTCTAATTATATTACTTTTTATTGCCTCGCAGTGGTTATATAAAGTAGAGTATGCAAAGAGGGGGGGATAAAGGTGTATTTGTTTTGGGAGATCTTGAACCCCTCAAACTCAGGATTCTAGCCTTTGCTCGGGGTTCAATATAGCGCCCGGGAAAAAATACACTGCTTTATCCCCTCGTAGTTCGTAGCATAATCTACTAATATTGGACCAGCGTGGTGGACTCTAATGGCCGAAACTCCTGTTTCGAAGAAAGGCCCATGCCCCTTGGTGGGGACTTATAGGGGCTAATGACGACTGACGACTTAATTGTCCCACTGCTGCGGGTAAATAAAGGTGAAATATAAATCAGTTTGCGAAGCGTTTTCATTAAATGTGTAAGAATATATTTTCTTCTTTGTTTCAGGATGGTTATATGACTCACTGGGTTCATACGCCCCTGGCTTTTACGTCGCCGGGGCCACAATTTCTTTGAGCGGTGTTATCTTGTTCCTCATCCCCGTGCTGGAGAGGAGGGGAGCCAGCAACCGATGGTCCAATGACACCGCCCTGGAGGACATATAGCAGGATGCCTTTAAGGGCAGGCACGAGTATCCAATAATCGTGCTGAACAGCCCTTCCACGCCGTCCTCCACGCGTTCCACGGAGGACACCTTCAGCAACAGGGTATATACTACTACAATAATAGATGATTTTTATAACGAATACGAACTTGTAAATAATCAAGTGATGGATGAATGCGATGAACATTGTGAAGACTATGAACCGCATTCCAAAGACAGTGTGACTAGTGCATGTGAAAACACGAGCAAATGAAATACGAATTGCCATGTAGACTGTTTATTAGTCTTTATACACAAATACATTATATAATCGACACATGTGAGGTGAACTTTATCTAAGAACTGCAACAAATTGATAACTTTAAGGAATCCATAATAAGTATATCGGATTGTATTTTAAAAGTACGACATAAGTACGCTACGTAACAACTACCTACACGTCAACTTCTATTGTTATTGTATTCAGCAAAATGAGCATTTCATTTAAAACGTTTACTTATTAAGCAGGTAGTAATCTCTTTTCGATCTGAATTCACTCTTTAATGGCTTCCATTTACTTAAATCCTTTAACAACAACGGTTTACAAAAATAAAAAATACCGTGGTTCCTAAAATGTCGTCCTGTACTTAAATAGTCAAATAAGTGGTTATTGCGTAATACAATAACAATAGGTAAATTTGATTACAACACACATATTTTATTAATAAGTCAATGCAAAACTATACGTACACATATATTATATTAATATTGTATAGACGGATATCACTGCACGGTGCAGTTTTGAGAAAGGGTATAAGAATTCGTATGAAAGAATTGATTTAACAAACCAAATTTTGGGCGTATAAGTTCACAAGTTGTAAATAATTTAACAAAAAAGCTTCAAAAAAATCAAGAAATGTGCCCAATCGATCGGAGTATATAGATTGTTGACATTCATTTGTAATTTGCCTTTCGTGGAATTTCACGCTGGTGTCTGACTAGTAAAAAATTTTGCAAACGCAATGAGACTGCACTTTTATGAGAGTTGATTTCCAAGGAGAATATCACCTTAAATTGATCCGGAGATGTTTGCATTTCTTTTGCATTTAATTGAAGTTACCAGATAAACTAGTTACTAGACGCATGACCAAATCCAAACGCAAGAGAAATGAAAGAAACATAGGGTCCGTTTTCCTAAAGTCGATTTAGAAGTCTATGTTCTCATGAGAAAAACGTCTCAATGCGTATGCTAAGGTAGCAGATCATTACGCTTATAATATTTTATAAATATATATTTTAAATGGCCAAATCGGAAATTTGATATGTAAATTAATTGCATTATCTTACTCTTGAACTGTACTCCATACAGGCCTTATTGTGGACCAATAGTGTAGAGGTTCAAGTATACCAAACGAAATGTTATCTACGCTACTTGTGATTCTAGTACTAAAACTTCACCTTTGTAAATTACATTTTCAAATTGTGTTCAGTAGCCCAATTTCAATCGTAAATTACTAAAGTAGATGTGGATTTATGTCCTTAGGTCAAAATAACATTTTTAATGCCTTTATAATGCTATTTAGAAAAATAAACAAGGCCAATGCCATTTTTAAGCACTATAGTCTGGCTATGGGACATAAATTCGTATCGTTTGGTTAGTGGTGAAATGATGTATCCTTAAGAAGCACTACCCATTCATTGATACTCCCTATTCATTTCGTAATTTACGGTAGGTATTAGCAATACATATATGTACATAACTAAATGTAAATCATTATCTTTAGACTTTTGCACTTTGTACATTTATTGTTTGATATATATAAGAATATTAACACAATAAAAAAAACATAATATTCATTATTTAAAATAATATCTACTTAGCAGTTTTTAATAAAACCTATAACCCTTCAGAACCGGAAATGAGGCTAAGTTTTCACCTCAGACATTATACAACAGTTCAATTTTGTTGCAAGTTAGCAATATTTTTACAATTATGTTTTAACGTGTCACCTTTCGAGACTGCATCTGACGTTTTTAGTGTTTTTTATAAATTACTTGATTATAATTTTCATAAGTAGTGCGCTTGCCAAGAAGCAAGCAAGGTCGGGGTAAATATTTGTTTGAGAAGCAGATGTTTATTCTAGTCTAGGGTCTTGGCGTTTGTGTCCGTCTTTGTATGTGTCTCGAGGGATGTTACACGGGAAAACCTTTGTGTGGTCCCGGCGCGTGGGGTGTTAACTTAGTTTAACCGGTTATGTATACTTATTAATAAAATTAATAAATATCGTTTTGCTTCTAAACTTATTAAAACCTACCAAAGAATATTTTAAGTGTTAAAGTAATCAAACAATAAAATGTACATACCCTGACTGAATTAGATATCGATCAATGTGTCATACAAATGAACTGTGCTATATTCTTCGTACAAATTTATTTGTCTCTTTTGTATTATATTGTTGACATTCTTGCAATCGTATTTAATACGATTTAATTGTACATTAAATTAGAATAAGTGCATTATTATATTATATTCGAATTATCAGTCGTTTGTTTTATTCAGGTTTACGATACAGTATTTAAAAGTGTTTTTTTATTTTTATATATAAATTAGGTACAGTAAAAAACTTGTTCCATATAATGTATTGTGTAGGGAAGATAGACAAAACAGTCTTAAATCTTAATACAAAATATACTTTTTTAGTAGAAAAGTAAAAAGTAGTGGTTAATTAAGTAGTAGTGTGTTAAAGTTCGATTGGGCGGGGTAGGTCCAATTGATTGTGCCAGGTCACAGTATATTATTGTTATACTGTGGCCAGGTCAGAAATTAATTATTGAAAACCATTTTACAACTACGTAGTTTTTCATAATATGCTACAATGAAAAAAATGAAGTACTTTACGTCATTATTCTTACATTTTGTTTGCAACTCAAGAATTGGTTGAAACTTTCAACCGACTGTACGTAGCAGTTCATCATTAGAAACCTACGAATTTGAGGGACACCATGTGTTATATAACAATTATTCCATTTATAATCTACTTCAACAATCACAAACACCAATTGATCCAGGAAATTTAGAAAAACAATTGCCAAATCTACGGAAAAATTCCAACCAAGCTGAAAATTGGTATACACGTAACTTTTTTCACCGTTTTTTGGCTGTCAAAAGTTATACCCACCCCTGAGCTTTCGGGAATTTCTATGGTTATTTGGGAAGCTTAAAGGTACATGTACACAAATTTTCAGCTTGGTTGGAATTTTTCCGAAGTCAAATGCTAAAGTTCCTGAATTAAATAAATTGATAAAATAGACATCCAAAACTTTTCAAACATGTTGCTTTTACTCGTTCTTTTTTTCTTGAACCTGTTCTGAGATCAAGGGAGGCTTTTTTTGTAGCAAACGATCTTCCAAAAGTATGACCATTGATGTTATTGCAGGGGAAAACTGGCAGAGAAAAGTAGTTGCATGAGTACGGCAATTGTGAACAACAATAAACAGGATGTAAGGGACAGCTTAGCAAATACTGAAACCTTGAACTTAGAACATTATTCAGAATGATTTTCAATTTTAATTTTTTTTCATATTTTAGGTAGGTATTTTATATTTTCTGCTTTTAATCACTTACTTTATTTATTTAATTACACTCCATTGTTCAATAAAAAACAATGACAATAGCGTAAAACATGAAAACCAGCCATGTACATCGCATTCTGAAAGCGGCGCGGGGCAGAGGTCCGCGTGCGGGTAGCGATTTTGCGATGCATTGCGTAGCGCCTAAGTAACGAAAACTCCTTAACTTGATGTTTCCGGGAAAAAATATTAATTGTAATCGATCATAGTTTTGGGCAGATTCAACCGTATAAGGTATTTGTTAAGCTGTCCCTTTACAAGCTGTATACCGCCCGAGTTCTGCACATTGCATCAAAAGGAAGGCGGGCGGGTATCTAAACTCAAAGTCAGAGTACTTCCGGAAGAACTAAAACATCATAAGAAATACCTGCGTTATTTTATTAGAACTTCCGGGAGCACTTCCAGCAGGATAAGATGTCCAGAAATCTATTACTAATATTAATTAACTACCTTTCCACCCGGGACTTCGTTCCTGTGAGAATTTGGGAAAATTATGTAGCCTATGTGTTAATTCAGGGTGTCAGCTACCTCCATACCAAATTTTATCAAAATTGGTCCAGCCGTTAAACATCCATGCAAACTCTCGCGTTTTTATATAATAGCTTTCCGCCCGCGGCTCACATTTTTTTTAAATAAAAAGTATCCTATGTTCTCTTCTAGTAGGTACCTCCGAAAATATGTGTACAAGGTTTCATGATAATCAGTTGAGTAGTTTTTGCATGGGAGCGTAACAAACATCCCTATTTTTACATAAATGTATAATATTAGTAAGATTAGTTAGGAAGGATAATTTATTAAATCTTACCTGGTACCAAATAAAAGCTATGCGAACAAGAACGGCTGGTGGAGCAAAAATCTCTTTAGTTTGCAGTTGGCGGAACACTACGTAGCTACGGACAGCGACATCCATGTTCCAAAACATAAGTGTACAGACCACCACTCGGAATAGTATCTAAAAATGTTAGACAAAAAATAATAAAAATAATTAAAAAAACTGAAAATTCCCTCAAAATCGAAAAATAGATCCCGAACAGTTATTTTATTATTTGAAAGTGTAATTTACGACAGCTGCTTTTCTTTTCTGTTAGTATACTGACCAAAATGCAATAGATTAAAAAGTAATTTCAGAAGACAGCTCAGTGAAGAAAGCTCAAGATTTTTAAATATAATATGCCTTGTCTTATTATAGATATAAAATTATCAAGTTGATCAAGTCTGCGGATGCAAAATTAACTGTTTAAAAAAATATAATAAAAATAAAGTAGGTAAGTATTCTTCTTAATTTTAAAAGACGCGGTTTGGTCGGTGTATGGAAAAAAGTTTACATACATTAGTGTAAAAGGATTCGCCTCGTTTCTTCATTTCATCGTCGAAATTAGCCTCGTAGTGCTGAGCTGCGACCAGCATTCCGATCCTAGATGTATTTAAATAATTACAGTTTTTCTAACCACTTATTACAAGATATATCAAGAGTTTCGGGCCCAATTTTACCATTCTCTGTTATGGCGACTACAGCACCTAAATTACGATTTTATGATGCGTAGATAAGCATGACGCACTGCATTAAATAGAAGAAAAAAAATACTACGGTAATATTCAGGACATAAACTACACTGGGCGTCAAAAATAAGTAGTACAGTTTTAAAATTGCGATTTCTCCCAAACTATAAAACTTAGACCTTTGAAACAAAAAAGGTTAAAAAGAAAATTTAATCTTATTCAATAAAAACTTCATGCATTATAAGAACTTATAATGCTTGACTTTAAAAAAAACGAATAAATAAAAACACTTTTTTTAAACTGTTGAAAGGTGTTGTCTTACTTAGGATTTTTGTGTTTGACACATTCGCTGCTGATAAAGCAATTGTAATTGAAAAGCATAGGTATCTTCAGAGAGTAAATTTGACTAATCATGCCTCTTTCACCAGAAGAATGTGCAAGAATCTTAGCTTTTCTCGAAGTGGGCATCAGTATGCGTCGTACTGCAAGGAGGGTGGGTGTAACTTTAAGAACGGTTCAGCGAGTAAAGCAAAGGTACGAAGAGACTGGAAACCATCTAAGGAGACGAGGTAATGGCAGACCCAGGTGCACAAGTACCCGAGAAGATCGCTTTATTGTTTCCACTGTGTTAAGAAATCGACACCTTAATGCAGTTGAGGTTCAGCAACAGCTTCTTCGGACCCGAACAGACTACATCAGTGAGAGTACAGTGAGAAGAAGACTTGCTGAAGCTAACCTGAAGCCTCTAAGACCAGCAAATGGCCCCAAACTTGAGACAGAGCATCGCGTAGCAAGACTACGCTACGCCCGTCAACACGTACAATGGGGCGAAGAAGAATGGGCTAGAGTTTTATTCACAGATGAGTCTCGATTCTCTTTATACACTTCAGATGGACGGCGGAGAGTCTACAGACGACCCGGTGAGCGATACATTCAAGCTTGTATCTCGGAAAGAGTCCAATATGGCGGGGGCTCTGTACACGTATGGGCTGGTATCTCTTCAGAGAGTCGCACAGAGCTTGTGGTAATAGAAAATGGGACTTTGACTGGTGAAAGATATGCCTCGGAGATCCTCAACGAGTATGCAGGGCCATATTTAATAAATATGGGTGATGGAGCCATCCTAATGCATGATAACGCCCGGCCACACACTGCTCACCACGTACAAGAGTACATTCAGGAGGTTGGCATCAACTTGATGGCTTGGCCATCGAGAAGCCCAGATCTCAACCCGATTGAACACGCCTGGGATGAGCTTGGGAGGCTAGTCAGAAGGCGCAGTCCACCTCCTGCCACACTCAGGGCTCTAAAACATGCGCTGATAGAAGAATGGGAAAATATTCCCCAACACCGCCTCCGAAACTTAGTGTTCAGCATGCCAAACCGGATCCAAGCTGTAATTAGAGCCCGAGGCGGCAACACAAGTTATTAAATTGTGAAAAAGTTCCAAAACGTGAAAATTAAGTGGTTGACATATCGTTAAAAATTGATACTTTTTAGTATTTATCTTAATTTTAAGTTTGAAACTTTATTCATGCCAAATAAAATATAACTTTAATAAACTTCGTTAAGTTTACTATAAACTGCTTTTTATTTCATAAGTGTAACTACTATAGTTTAGGAGTAATTGCAATTTGAAAAGTGTACTACTTATTTTTGACGCCCAGTGTAGATAAGTAGTTTGCTGAAAACATGATTCAGCACTTTTGGTTCGATAGAAAAAGCTCACAAAGTCACCTCTAAATACCCAATATTGTGTATCTTTTAAGCCGTAAAAACGATAGTAAAATGCACACAGGAACTTGAATTTGCTATCAAAATGTTCGTGATTGAACACTCTCAATAAGTAGTTAACGCATTTTTCGATTTAAGCTGTTAACTTTCCATAAATCTCATTTTCCTAACTTTCGAACATGTTTTTACGCACGCACGCTTTCATAGTCGGTAAACTTCGTGTATCGACACTGTTCAACGGAGATGGCACTATTTCTATGTGTGCTGCCTTTATCGGGTGCTGTGGTCGCCTTATGTAGTTAATAGTTAATCCAAGAAAAAACAGATAATACGTCAAAAAATTTATGAATATGACATTGTCATATCTCGGGTCAGCTGCTAATCGCCGATTAAATACCAAAAAGAGTACGGTGAAATTCGGTCTAAAAATGAAAGGGCATAACATGCACAATCAAGGAATAAAAAGGTTCGTCACCTTAAGGCCGATTTTCGCTTGCACTATTGCAGGAATCAATTATACCACCATTCCAGAACAAAAACAGTGCTGCTAACATTTAACCCTTTTAGCGCCAAGAGTTTTCGTAAAAAACGCCCACCACACGCCACGATATCAAAAAAAAATAATAATAATGTCGTGACGTATGGCGATCGCTTGGTGAACGATATTAAAGTTAAAAAAAAAAAACTTGTCTGATACATTATACTTTGGCGGCGAGGGCACGAAACTTAAACGTCTGATATATCAGACTTTGGCTGTGAAAAGGTTAATTCAATATGACGTTTGCTATCAATCATCTAATGTCAATTTCCTCTTGCACTTGCGCCAATACTTGCGCAAGAATAATTTCCGCCAGATAAACAACAGTGCATGAATTTTGCTATCAAAATATAATTTATGATGTCTGACGTCTTTGACAGACATTAGAAATGACAACACCTGTTCATAAATCTTACCAAAAGAAGTTTTTATTTTATCATAACATTTGCGAACTGTTATATGATAATAATCTTCTTATTCAACACAAATCTTGAGCTAAATCAATTTGAACTTTCTAACAAAAGTAATAAAGCATAATTTTCTATGCAACAATCAGTTCTATAACAAATTTTCAAAAGATAATATGTGATCGGGGCACGATAAAGGAATCAATTTGAAAACTGACGAAGGTTTTCATTCCTTGACTGTACACCAAAGAAAATGGCTTGTTTTTGTTCGAAAGCTGTCGTGTCTACCTACCTAAGCCGTGGGGGATATTTGCCGGATATTTTATTCCATACTTAATCGGAATATGTCTTCTTTACAAACCTATAAAAATATCACAACTTTCTCATAAAATACGTATTTTAATTTTAAATTTAAAAAGTGCACTCTTATTGGGACACCTTTTTTATTATAAGATGGGTTAACTCTTGACCTCAATCTTGACCATAAAGGTCAAAGATGAGGTCGACGATGGAGCGAGTTAACCCAGAAAATGCTTATAAAGGCACTGGTACTCCCACGCACCGACGGAACACAGCAAGCTGTTTGGCGTCGGACTTCGGTAGGAGGGTGGTCGCGAACCAGACGGCCCTTTACAGAGCCTACCACACCGCATAGTGCTCTGCCTTACGTCCAAAAAAGGCCGGAACATTTCGCTTCCGGAAACCAGCACCAAATTTTTATGTATGGTTAGGCATGTTACCTGGACCCCAAAACTGCCGGGAGACACTTCGTGAGGTGTAAAGGTCACCAGTTATGACGTCATCAATGTGGCCGCCGCCGCGTTTTGAAAAATGTAAATTACTCATAAATTACGCAGTGCACATGTACGTGTGGGGTATCAAATGAAAGGATATTAAATATGCTGCATTATTTTTATTGAATGTAACTGTATAAATATGAAAACAACAAAAATATAGGACAAATAAGACAAATTACAAAAAAAATCATACATATTTATTTTTATAGCTAGAGAACCATTTATATTACAGAGAAAAAATGTAGGGTACAAATAATTCTACGTTATTCGTCTAAAGTTTACAATTTAAATCATCACAATCGGGTGAAAAAAGCCATAGTTATGCTGGTTTAACTAAAGCGCGGCGGATGCCATATATTCAACCGACGTCGCCGGCGTGTTTTGAAAAATGTTAATTATACTTAAATAACGCAGTGCATATGAATGTTTGGGGTATCAAATGAAAGGATATTAAATTTGCTGCATTGTTTTCATTAAATGTAACTGCGTAAATATGAAAACAACAAAAATATATGACAAATAATACAAATTACAAAAAAATATATACATATTTATTTTTATAACTAGATAACCATTTGTATTACAGAGAAATAATGTAGCGTACAAATAATTCTACGTTATTCGTCTATAGTATAAAATTTAAATCATCACAATCGGGTTAAAATAAATATAGTTATGCTGGTTTAACATATTCAACCGACGTCGCCGGCGCGTTTTGAAGAGTCTAAATACACTGAACTGCGCAACACACATGTATGTATGTATACATTCGGACATGAAATGAAAGCATATTTAATAAGCTCTAATTTTCTAATGTAATGTACTCTGCGTAAATATAGAAATAAGAAAAATGTGTAACAAATAAATCGAATTAGAGAAAAAAATATGTTTATTTATTTCTATAGCCAGAGAACCATTACATTAGAGACAAAAAATGATTTCTTCGTATAATGTTATGTTATTTTTCTATAGTTTAAAATTTAAATAATCTAAATCGGTAAAAAACAGACATAGTTCTGCCAGTTTAAAGATAGTTCGGCGGACGCTAACAACGCGACATGGGTAAGGATCTCGAGCGTTTTGTCCGCCCGTTCCAGTGTGTGTTATGAATTTTGATGCATACTAACGATGGCCGTTTCTACTAATAATCAGGATGAAGACTTCACTTGGAAGAGAAACTACTTGCATCAATGCTTATGCATCAATATTCATAACACACTGGAACGGGCGGGCAAAACGTTCGTGAGCCTTAACCCACATTTATGCCCATGAGTAAACTAGTGTTTCAAGCTCTTTCTGATGATCTAAATTTTATATAGGCTCGTAAAGGGTAATTTTAAATTACATACTTTCAAACTAGTGTGCAGCTTTCAATTAACGCTAGGTGCAAAGAGGATTAAGTGTGTTACATTTTTAATTTTAATCTACCTAACTTATAAAAATCAGCCTTCATATATAATCTATACATATAATAAAACTGTAGAGGTCGAATTTCTGTACATAGAAAAAAAATGCTAAAAACCGAGTCAGGGGGATGTAAGAAGAGAAATAAAACAAATCCCGATTTTTTTAGATTTTTTTGTTTCTCTGTTTGTCTGTTTGTCTGTTTGTCTGTTTGTCTGTTTGTCTGTTTGTCTGTTTGCACGGGCTAATCTCCGTAACTGTTGGACCGATTTAAATGAAATTTTGCATAGGGGTACCTTATATCCCCGGTCAACATTTAGGCTACATAAAATCTCGAAATTTAGCCAGTAAATATAAAACCAACAACAAAAACCCCTGAAAAAATTCAAAGCTAGGTGTTTTTCAGAACATTTTACTCATACCATAGAGATCAACGTATTTTTGACATATACATGGGCTAAAAGCAAGGACATGTTGTTTTTTAAATTTATCTCTTTCGAGAAAGGCAAAGGAATCTGCATCTATACAGCCAGGTCTTCAATATATGTATTTCTTAGCTATGTCTTCAATTTATGTTTCTTTACTTCTCTCATTCTCCGTAAGCCGATAGTGTTTTGTTTACGAAGAACTATGGCGGCGAGAAGCACTGCCGCTGGATCGGAGCAGATACACTGTATCACTTGAATTACTTTTTAACCGACTTCCAAAAAGGAGGAGGTTTTATGTTCGACTGTATACAGGGTGGAATTTTGTAATGCCACCTGAAGGGAAAGTACTCTTAATACTGTAGATAGAAAATTGTACTCAAAGAAAACATTCCTTTATTTTTGAAAAGAAAGAAAACTGCATTCAAGAATTTTCGAAAATTGGCTTGCCACAACCGGGAATCGAACCGACTAAAATCTGTAAGAATACCCTGTACTTTTATTGCGTCGATCGTTAGGGTCAATTATAAGGATGAAATCTTTCAAACAAACTTGGTAAATTAAATGAAAGGAAAACTACGAAATCTTAAACCATTGTATACTTTATTTTATGTATTACGAAACTTAAACCATATCTTTATTTTATGTATGTTCACCGATTTCTCCGCCATTTGGACCGATTTTCAAAATTCTTTTTTTTTGTTCGAAAGAGTATACTCCAGAAGTGGTCTTATTGTCACCAAGTCAGGATCTGATGGAATCCCATCAAAATCAAGGGCAACCCTTGAATGGAATAGGCACTTACAATGTTTCTCAAGTTCTTTCTATTATTTACGCCAAACATAGAAAAATATACACATCAATATTGCATGATTTTTCATACAAAAGAGGTCTGTTTGAGAAGCTATAATACCATACTCGAGATACACGGAGTGATATAATTTTCAGATGAGCAAGTGCTAAACATGAATTTTCAATTTTTATCAATGAATTTAATTTTTCTTGAAATTTGTGAAAACGTGACTAAAATGAAAAAAAATTGCGCTAATTCTACCATTTTCGTACAAAAAGCAGAAAAAAATGCATTTTTGTTTTCGTTTACGTCACGTTTAAAAAAAACAATTTAAACAAAATTCATTGACGAGAATTGAAAATTCAGGTTTAACACTTGCTCATCTTAAAATTATATCCCTCCATGTGTCTCGAGTATGCTTTTATAGCTTCTCAAACACACCTTTTTGTTTGAAAAATTAAGCAATATCCCTAGACAGTGTTGATACTTAACTTATTTTTTCTATGTCTATGAGTACGTAGCATTTGATAAAAGGACCGGATTGAGATTTATGAGATATTTTGTATAATAGATCCTTTCTTAATTTTTTGTCGGAAGTTTGGTTGAGTAGTAGAGTTACACAGCCTGTGAATCGACGGTCACTGGGTTCGATTTCCGGTTTGGGCAAACAAACCATACGAGGGAAACTTTAGTGCAGAAAGTTACAGTGTGAAGTGCTAATTAATTGATTTTATGACAGATAGATAGATTGACACTTTATTCAATTGACATAAAACAGCACAACACAGTAATAGACAAATAACAAACATACAAGTAAACATGAATCAGCAAGCAAACAATGAAGTAAACAGAGTAAGAAACAGAAACAAATAATTTTATAAAACTATTTTACACCGTGTTATCTGTATCATGCCAATCAAATTGGCGCTGACTCAGCATTTTGCTCAGCATATTACTGCAGCGCTGGTATTCTGCCATGATGCTACTTATTGAGTTTTCTTTGTAGGTAATAATAACCTTTTAAATAATAACCTTTTCTAACTTCTAACTTCATAAATTCACCTTTAAAAAAGTACTTTATAAAGAAAATCTGAGGGTGCTGCTCTATAATTAGATAGATGTTATTTTTAAGAGCTATCGTCGAATATAAGTGAGTCGGAAGAAATTAAAATTATTGTAACTGACCCACAAATATCCAAAAATAAAACAAAAACTTCTGTGCTGAACTGGCACTGAACAAAAAATTTGGAATGTGCCAGCTGCCAACCAAATACATTGCATTGTTGGTACAGAGGCCAGCGCATCAGGTTACTCCATTTTCATTGCAAAACCGCTCTTATCACAACAGCACAGAGTGCACGCGTGTGGTAACCTGAGTGGGGCCGTCCGTGCATTGCAAAATTTAGACAACGTATTATATACTCATAAACAATATGCCATTTTTTAAATTTTCATGACATGTAAAGTTATATGACTTATGTTACCCCAACGAGGATTATAGGCGTATAATATCTAAAATATCGAAACTTTTGTCAGCTTCCCCATTAATAGTTCGGCTATTCTGCACTTTTTTAACGAACCAAAACTAAATACTTAATACAGTTTTAATAAGAACGAAGTTGATTAAGTATTTAGGCTTCAAATCTTAATTCGGCCCTAACTAAATGACATTATTCAATCTTCAGGATATCACTTTTTGAAAACAATAAAACGGCTTATTTTTATTTTTAAGCAAAGGAATCTATGGCCGTACAGCCGGTGTTTTCAATGCATTTCTTATTTTTAAAGGCGGGAAACTCAATAGAAACTGACAATTGACATTTGTTTTATTAAAACCACTATGAATATGGTCTATATAGGTTTGATCTATGGCTTTGATGTTCTGACATGAAATAAGGGCTATTTATTGATTTTTTGATTTTAGTTTACATCAAGCGTAGCATTGCGTATATAAGCCATGGATAAATATTATAATATTTCTATTCTAATAAGTTTCTTAGTTTGGATCAAGCACTGACACCTTTGCTTATTTCTACAAATGTCCATTGAAGGGAAAAGCTTAGTCATTTCTATCTTAAATTTAATTTTTATTGAATCATTTTTACACAATTATCGCAAAGCACAATAAAAGCAGCGTGCTAGCTGAAATCTCAAATGCACGGGGGTTGTCTTAGATACTGACATAGGTGACCTGTTTCAGAAACTTCTATTCCACTGAAAATCAAAAATAAGTCCGTAATTAGCACTAAGGAATTCATGTGCCATTTATTGTACTTACCTAAGTAATAGGCCTTTCAACATACAATTTTCGTAAATTTTTTACTCCACATATTTTTATTTTATCAAAATTGATTTTTTATAAGTACAAAATCCTTACGTTTTTCACAGAAACGCGAAATACAATATTAATTAACCACTTTTTGTGGGATTGTTAAGACAACAAGATGTTTTAGAGGCACCACTGACTCATGTTAAGTGTTGATTGTCTATCTCTCTTAGTATCAAAAAAACAAAAACGACTGCTACTTAAGTATAGATCAGAGTCTGAGTCGCGTTCTATAATACGGACCTTAATCTATCAAAAGCAGTAACAATGGTATAGAAAATATAAGCGATAGAGGAAACAACTATGTTTAACCTTTGTTTTCATATCCAAAGTAATGTATTAAGTATCAATCTTATATGACATAGTTAGCCAACTTTTCAAATAAAAAATATTTTTATAAATTGCTTTTCCTTATATGAACGAAATAGTTGCTATTCGTTCATATAACGAAAATATGAACGAAATAGTTGCTTCAATAAAAAACGGCAATTCATGTATCTGTAGTTGTGTCAAAGTACAAACTCGGTCTATAAAAATACATACAACACGCAGACGAAGTTGCGGGCATCAGCTAGTCTAAGAATAAAAGGACAGTCTACGCTCTCGAGCATGCACCTTCACACGCACAAAGGAGAGTGCAATTTAAATCGTTTTTCACGCATCGGCACCTGGAACACCTCTCCTTGCACTTGCATGACACAAGTTTTTTGCAGCTCAAGCTAGCATCTGGAATTGTTTTCCAGACTGGTGTGTAGGCAGGACCGTTGTCTTTTTTTGCCAACCCCAGTTGTTCGGATCTAAATGCTGTGGGTTGTCCAAGAGGCAACTAGTCCAAGTTTTTGTTTGAAGAATTGCCCTCTTGATATGTTGAATCAGTGCATCTCGCGTTGGTGGGATATTTTCGATAGATTTATTTTTCTTTGTAAAAAGAATCCTTCTTGCTACATGTATATCGTTAGTTTCACTTGCAGGATAATACATGTGCACAACAACTGTTTCTATAAGTGCAAAGATGGCATTATCTTGGCAAGGTACAGCCTCACAAGAATATGCATGAAATGCGACATCGACTTCTCTCGATGATGCCTATGTTTTCCACGACGTTTTTTTACCAATTCCAAAGAACGCTGGGGTTGGCAAAAAAAAGGCAACGGTCCTGCCTACACACCAGTCTGGAATACAATTCCGGATGCTAGCTTGAGCTGCAAAGAACTTGTGTCATGCAAGTGCAAGGAGAGGTGTTCCAGGTGCCGATGCGTGAAAAACGATTTAAATTGCACTCTCCTTTGTGCGTGTGAAGGTGCATGCTCGAGAGCGTAGACCGTCCTTTTATTCTTAGATTATATATGAAGGCTGATTTTTATAAGTTAAATAGATTAAAATTAAAAATATAACACACTTAATCCTCTTTGCACCTAGCGTTAATTGAAAGCTGCACACTAGTTTGTAAGTATGTAATTTAAAATTACCCTTTACGAGGCTATATAAAATTTAGATCATCAGAAAGAACTTGAAACACTAGATTACTCATGGGCATAAATGTGGGTTAAGGCTCACGAACGTTTTGCCCGCCCGTTCCAGTGTGTTATGAATATTGATGCATAAGCATTGATGCAAGTAGTTTCTCTTCCAAGTGAAGTCTTCATCCTGATTATTAGTAGAAACGGCCATCGTTAGTATGCATCAAAATTCATAACACACTGGAACGGGCGGACAAAACGCTCGAGATCCTTACCCATGTCGCGTTGTTCGCGTCCGCCGAACTATCTTTAAACTGGCAGAACTATGTCTGTTTTTTACCGATTTAGATTATTTAAATTTTAAACTATAGAAAAATAACATAACATTATACGAAGAAATCATTTTTTGTCTCTAATGTAATGGTTCTCTGGCTATAGAAATTAATAAACATATTTTTTTCTCTAATTCGATTTATTTGTTACACATTTTTCTTATTTCTATATTTACGCAGAGTACATTACATTAGAAAATTAGAGCATATTAAATATGCTTTCATTTCATGTTCGAATGTATACATACATACATGTGTGTTGCGCAGTTCAGTGTATTTAGACTCTTCAAAACGCGCCGGCGACGTCGGTTGAATATGTTAAACCAGCATAACTATATTTATTTTAACCCGATTGTGATGATTTAAATTTTATACTATAGACGAATAACGTAGAATTATTTGTACGCTACATTATTTCTCTGTAATACAAATGGTTATCTAGTTATAAAAATAAATATGTATATATTTTTTTGTAATTTGTATTATTTGTCCTATATTTTTGTTGTTTTCATATTTACGCAGTTACATTTAATGAAAACAATGCAGAAAATTTAATATCCTTTCATTTGATACCCCAAACATTCATATGCACTGCGTTATTTAAGTAAAATTAACATTTTTCAAAACACGCCGGCGACGTCGGTTGAATATATGGCATCCGCCGCGCTTCAGTTAAACCAGCATAACTATGTTTTTTTTCACCCGATTGTGATGATTTAAATTGTAAACTATAGACGAATAACTTAGAATTATTTGTACCCTACATTTTTTCTCTGTAATATAAATGGTTCTCTAGCTATAAAAATAAATATGTATTATTTTTTTTGTAATTTGTCTTATTTGTCCTATAATTTTGTTGTTTTCATATTTACGCAGTTACATTCAATGAAAACAATGCAGCATATTTAATATACTTTCATTTGATACCCTACACGTACATGTGCACTGCGTAATTTATGAGTGATTTACATTTTTCAAAACGCGGCGGCGGCCACATTGATGACGTCATAACTGGTGACCTTGACACCTCACGAAGTGTCTCCCGACAGTTTTGGGGTCCAGATGACATGCCTAACCATACATAAAAATTTGGTGCTGGTTTCCGAAAGCGAACTGTGTTTTCCGTAACGCCAGGCACTAGCATGAGACCATAGGACGACACCTCAGATTCAGAAAAAAAATGAAGTGTCGTTGCCTGGGATGGATTACTAGGAGGCAGGTCTCATTTGTGTTTTCTTAGTCGCCTCTTACGACACCCACGGAAAGAGACACCCTCTTATTACACCTTATTGGGACACCCTTTATTAATGTACTTTACAATTACAAATCTAAAACAAGAAGTAAATAAATAATGCACATGATACTTACATTAAAGTCAAAGGTTTGAAAGACTTCAGAATATGAGTGACTACTATAATGTATTTACTAAAGTCATCTAGCAACACCATGTCCAAAGTGCAAGATGTACAGCTAAAGTCAAATGCATATGCACTAATGGCAAGCGGCACAAAAGAATAGACTGCTGCACAACCGACGCATATTTGGAAAAACCGCTTGTAGTGCGTCTCTTGCATTGGCCACCCTGAAAATGAATTAAAGTATTTAATTTATAAACCATAATTGACGACAGACGGCTGTACCGGGTGACTTTAAATAACCGAAAATAAAAGATGTCAATCAGACCAAGAAACTAAACAACTTTCCGCTAGGAATATAGGTCGAAATGTGAAGAAAAAAAAACCGGCCAAGTGCGAGTCGGACTCGCGTACGAAGGGTTCCGTACCATTATCTTTAAAAATGAGCAAAAAATCACGATTGTTGTATAGGAGCCCCCTTAAATATTTATTTTATTCTGTTTTTAGTATTTGTTGTTATAGCGGCAACAGAAATACATCATGTGTGAAAATTTCAACTGTCTTACTATCACGGTTCATGAGATACAGCTTGATGACTGACGGACAGACAGACAGACGGACGGATGGACAGCCGAGTTACCCTTTGGGTACGGAACCCTAAAAAATCGCCTTTCCATACCAAATGTGTGATCAGATGATTTGACTTTATATGAAAATTAGTTTTTTTTAAGGTTTTACTTCGAATTTCATTAGAATATTTGAAAGTGAATTAGGCACTAGCAAATTAAAATTTATCTTAAATAAGTCAACCTTTGAACGTATAAATTAGATTTTCAAATATAAAGTTTAATAAAGCTTCGCTGACCACTTTACTCGATTAAAGAAGCACGATTAAAACTTATTGAAAGTATTTAAATAAAATTACCATTTTTGACATATTTCGCGACTACAAATCTCTCGATGCAAATATGGGTTAAGGATTCCACTTCTAATATCACTAAGAATGACTCGACGAATGCAGATAAAGGACAAGAGACGTACCAGCTGGAAAAAATAAGCACTCATTATTACCATAAAAACATTATTACCTATTATCATTTATCATAAAACGTCAACAAAAAAAAACTAAGGAATAACCAGAAAATCTAATTCAAAAACTCTAACTACATATAAACCAGTGACCACTGAAATTCCAGGCGTGGTCACCGAATTAACGTTGATTGGACAGCAGCTATCTAGATTTTTTTTTTGCTTTGGCTGGAACTCGACGTGAGTGGTTGTTGTGTCGATCGAATTTCTGTTTTCTACACTCTTATTCAGGCGTTCATAATGTTCCGGAACGTAAAGTAAAAAAAAATCACCCTCTATTCAACTGATTGATCATCGTAATCAGCATCGGAACAAATATCCGCAAACGCATCGCCATGACGAATTGCATCAAAAGCCGGTAGGTCTTCTCATTGAGGTACTTCTTCAGGGCAAGCGACTTCCTTATATAGTAAAGCCAAGACACACAAACCAGGCTGATAAAACCTGCAAACAAAAGCGTTCGTTTTCTGTTTCGATGTAAGACATTGACGAAATACCTACGCATTAGTAAAAAAATATATTGATTTTATGTGTGGTTTTAAGAGCAGAGGAGTATAACGCTGAGATCAGCCACTTAATCTAACTAAAAAACTAATTTAAAGTCATCCATGTATTGTTTTGTATTATTGTTAAGTATTATTGTTTTGTACTGTAAATTAGATTACTAGACAAAGTTTTGGCAGAGCATAATTTTAATAAAAATAATTGAAAAGAACTTGCGATGATGTTTTCTTATTTACTACAATTATGTTACCTATCCTATTCTAATAACTAAACCTATAAAGTTAACTCCGCAATCATAACGTCATCGCTCTCGCACTACGCTATGAATTTTTTTTTTAATGATTTCCAAAATCCCAGACTAGCTTAACTACCATCGTTCCTAAATTCCCTGAAACAAAGGTTATTTTTTGCATGGGCAACCCTAACATGGATAATGTAGGATTCTAATGGTGAAAAAATTTTTCAAATCGGTCCAATAGTTTTGGAGCCTATTCAAAGCAAACAAACAAACAATCGTTTGCGTGAGTTCATGTATGTGAGTGTGTGTGTAAAGCTGTGATTGTATATGTCGCCGGAAATTAATAAGAATTGTAAGTTGATCAATTTTCGAGGTAGTTTATCAACTTTCGGCGAATCATACACGGCAGTTGAAATGTATTATTTAACGCAATAAATTTTAGCTAATTGATCAACTTACGCTGCCTGGCTGTAAGTTTATCAACTAACGGTTTCGTCACACGTCAAATCATACACGAATGGACCAATCGCTGCTCAGTGTACATTTTTACGTTAAACAGACATCCGTAATATAATACACTGTTCTCTGATTGGTCGATGCGACAACCTCTTAAGGCAACCACAGTCGAGTCGTTTCTGGCACTTCGCCGGCCGCTGCGCCGCGGCACGCTCGCTACGCTCGCTCGGCTCGTGCGTTGAGGGTCGCAGTTCTAACCTAACCTAACCCAACCAACCCTAAACGCAGGCGCGGTCCGAAGGGGGGGGTCACAGGGGACATGACCCCCCCCAAAATCTAAGGTTAAATCGAAAAATCTCAAAAATTACCCAAATAATAAAAGGAAGTTTCTAGCTACCCCCTAACAGTGATACATTTATAGTTTGCTGACATCTAGTGGTGTTTTTATGAACTACGTACGATGGCCAAAATAACTTGGAAATGACATCTAGTTTAGAAACAAGGAACCGAACTACGTAGTTTTGGTAATCCTAGCAAAATCGATATGCGTCGTTATGATAAAGATTTTATAACAATATTCTAATAATGTAATTTGTCGGTTTATTGTAAACATTCAAGATAAAGGTTGTCTACTTAGTTGTGAATTGGGTGAGTGACCCCCTCCAAAATTTCAGGCTGCGACCGCGCCTGCCTAAACGGGTTGGTTGGGTTCGGCTACTAACAAACCTACTTGTCGCAGTTCTAAGTGAGACATTCAACCAATCAGGGAACACCTCGAGTTTTCAACCAATCAGCGTACACATCGCGTTCGTCGGATAATTTTACCGCGAGACGCCGTAAATTGATCTATTACCGGAAATGTAAGTATACGTTAGATATTACATTTCAACTGCCATGTATGATTTTCCGATAGTTGATAAACTACCTCAAAAGTTGATTCTTATTATTTTCCGGTGACATATACATAATTGTCTTTACCGCCCCGGGTCTTATTTACTGTAATCGTCTATGATAGTCCATTAAGTGGAAGAGATGTTTTCCAGAGAGAACATCGAACACGTAACGTATTTGTGCCGCTTACAGCAAAATATTTCTTCATCTTTAAATGAATTGTTATAGGTACGTAGGCATCGTACCATAACAGAATTTTGAGCATAATTTGTCTGACACCTAGGTACGCCAAAAAGGCTTGTATGTCTGGTGCGTGTTGTGGGCGCGCGTAAACAAACATAAGACAACAAATCGGGACAATCAATGTTGTTGTTCATGACGTTATAAAGAAACATCATGTCCGATAGATGTCTTCTCTTCTCAAGAGACATTAAATTAAAATACCTCAGACGTATGGCTCAGGCCAGCAGACCCACGGAACTTAAACAATGAATGTAGGTATTCTATGTACGCCAATACATAGTGCCTTCCTAGTGCCTATTGATGCCAAAAGAACCATATCTAGTGCAATTATAGTTTAAGAAATATAGGTCGTTGTTTGTGGGTCTGCTGGACGGATATCAGCCCAGCAGACCCACCTCTCGTACACGGAAACGGCTAAAGCTAGAGACATAGTTCTAGTTCTAAGCTTTAATGCTTTCATTGGTGCCATCGAGAAAAAGTTTCAAACCTAGTGCTTCAAGCTTTTCGGAGCTATAAAACGATCTTGGTGTGCCTGCTGGGCGGAGGGTTCAACGCAGCAGACCCAACACGATAGCTCCATAACTAAAAGGTAATTGGTATGAAATCTCATATCAATGTTTAGTGTGTCATTAGTGCCTTAGATTAACTTAAAAATATCTGTTTAATTTAACTTCCAAACATAACAAATAGCCTCTGAAAGTTCTGCATACATTTCAAAATGAATACAGTCACGTACATAATCAATAGTTTTTTAGGTGATCGGTGATACAATATGGATTCAATGTCTTTTTTACAAGCTTGTATTTTATTTGCAATGTTCGTAAGGGTGATTTTTGTCCACCAAGTGACCTTTTATGTACCTACTGTCTTCCCCTTGCCTGCGTGCTGGGTTTATTAGTCATTAGCACAGTTTAAGCGCTAAGTACCTAAATCAAAAATTACGTAGTTTGATTTTGATATACGATAATAATAAACGTTACACACTCAAAGGCCCACATTAAGGTTTTCCCTTGTGGCATGGGTCCCTCGGAACACACATAAAGACAAACACAAATACCCATGACCTGAGAACAAAAATTTGCTTTTTATACAAATATTTGCCCCGACTGGGAATCGAACCCAGGACCCGTCCATCAAGAGG
This sequence comes from Aproaerema taeniolella, assembly GCA_949987775.1. Classification (NCBI taxonomy): domain Eukaryota; kingdom Metazoa; phylum Arthropoda; class Insecta; order Lepidoptera; family Gelechiidae; genus Aproaerema; species Aproaerema taeniolella. Next base: position 16,667,378 of record OX465246.1, on the reverse strand, counting down.
CAGCGCCACTACCACTAGACCAAACTTGTCGTCAAATATACGATACAAATATATGTTCAGTTTTATGAGGTCTTAACTTGTATTTATAATACAAATATATCTCGGTACTATGCGACTGTGTATAAACATTTAAGGGAATACAACATTTAAGAGTTGAAATATGATTTCTTAATGGGTAAGTTAATATCAAAATTAACTTATAATATGTAATTATGAGTTTGATTTATTTTATGTTTATTTTTGTGTTTAGAGACTGTATCTAAGAGCATTTAAAGAAAATTTGACAGCTACACGTCAAATTTTAAGATCAGTCAACAGAGGCGACATCTGAAGTGAGAAATTGGCAGTTTATTACTTGGCATATGTAACCTAATTAATTAAGTTTTGAGCGTGAATGTACCTCGATTGTTAAAATGTACGGAGAACTTTGAGATGTTCAACTGTTATGTTTGGATATTGTAACGGATATTTTTATGTTAATCTAAGGCAATAATGACACACTAAACATTGATATGAGATTTCATACCACTTACCTTTTAGTTATGAAGCTATCGTGTTGGGTCTGCTGCTTTGAACCCTCCGCCCAGCAGGCACACCAAGATCGTTTTATAGCTCCGAAACGCTTGAAGCACTAGGTTTGAAACTTTTTTCTCGATGGCACCAATGAAAGCATTAAAGCTTAGAACTAGAACCATGTCTCTAACTTTAGCCGTTTCCGTGTACGAGAGGTGGGTCGGCTGGGCTGATATCCGTGCAGCAGACCCACAAACAACGACCTATATTTCTTAAGCTATGATGGCACTAGATATGGTTCTTTTGGCATTAATAGGCACTAGGAAGGCACTATGTATTGGCATACATAGAATACCTAAATTGATTTTGTAAGTTCCATGGGTCTGCTGGCCTGAGCCACACCCTCAGACGCTGACAGCGTTTAACAGCGTTTAGCCTGACAGCATTTAACCCTTTCCGCTGCGCCAGCTCAAGAAGCGTAGTTTGGATCCTCTCAATTTTATCTGAGTCACTTGCATAGCAGGGAGACCATATTTGAGAGGCAAACTCGAGTATGCTCCTAACATAGGCGAAGTAAAGGGTGATTATGGAGTGCATGCGTTTGAATGAATAAAAGATAATTTATGATCAAGCACCACACCTAAGTCTCTGACCTCCGTGTGCCAGGCAATAAGTACAGAGGTCAGCGCATCAGGTTACTCCATTTTCATCGGAAAACCGCTCTTATCGCAACAGAACAGAGTGCACGCTTGTGGTAACCTAATGTGCGGCCGTCCTTACGTTGTTTATGGTGTATGGGAAATGCGTGCACTGAACGGTAACCATTATATTTTATTGGTAATGCAAATTAATTAATAAGTGGCTGTGGATCAAACGGTGGCCGCCATATTGCTTTGTTTTTATTTTTGAAAGAAAATGGATAAAATGTAACTTTTTAGAAATCATAGTTTCATAAATCGACTTATCAACCCAAGCCACTCTTGACATGAGAACTTCATTCGTCCCATAGAACAGTTACCAAGAAACTGATTACATAATTACAAGATCAGCTTGTTTAATAGTTATACAAAACTCAATAATTAATTTATAATTAGACGACATCAAAATAGTAAGTAATTTCAAATAACGAAAAGCGTAGGAGACACATACATGTATATGGATATATAGAGAAATTTCTAACTAAAACGAAGAATTAAGGATAGGTAACTCAAGTTGCGCTTTTGGCGTTCTGTCATTTTTTCTTTGGTGAAGAAAGTAAGAAAAAATTTACAAAATTTTAATAGGTAAGTATTTAGCAATAAATACAAGTCTAATAAAACCCTAACCGTGGAAAATGAAATACTTTGGTGTGTTGAATAAATAATTCTGCAATTTAATTATAACGCAGAATCATTCTGCCAGAATATGCTCAGCGCAACATCGAACGCCTAGATCAAAGGATATTGGAATCTTGTGAACAAAGGATAGATAGGTACTGTGGTATGCAGACCTTCACAGAGGATCGGGCATAACGCAACTTCTTTCTCATTCGGTCATTTCGAAGAAGATAATTCGTATTTCAGTTGTGGTATGCAGACCTTCACAGAGGATCGGGCATAACGCAACTTCTTTCTCATTCGGTCATTTCGAAGAAGATAATTGCCATAAATCTTCAAAAAAAAAAAAAGAAGATAATTCGAATATCAATTTCAAAGGTTTGAAATGGTATTCGATGTCATGATTCAAAATGATTGAAGATCTGGCCTTGCGCCATTCATTATTTGATCGTGGTGTATTCAGTGATTATTCTTTGAGAATTGATTTGATTGTGATTAGCTCGCGGAAATAGTGTAATTTCGAGCATAGGCGTGCAATAGCACTTTTTAAGCAGGTGTCTATTTTACAGCTGTGATTTTATTATCGAAGTAAATGATTATATAACGAAGAAATTACTGTTGTTAATTATAATCGAGATTAACGAAGAATCCAGCTGTTGTATTATTTGCCCCCCAAAAGACACCTTGCAGTACCTTCCAAATTAATCGAGGTGTAATACAATCCTAATCAAAGCGAAAAATAATTGCGTATATTCCTACTTATACACAAAAACAAGATACATATTCACGCATAGTATCTTACGGGGTAGGCAGAAAAGCAAAATATCGCATTGACTTAAAAACTCTGAATCGTTTACAAAATAATAAAATATAAAAGTTCTTTCTCACCCCCATAAGTTAACTCTACAAACAGCCTCTCCTTGTCCTCTTCCGAGAAGAGATCGTTCCAGATGCAGCAGCTATAGTTCTTACGGTCATAAGTCCCGAGGACCGTTACCAGGCCTGTTGCTGGGTCCATCTTGCCGTCACACATCTCCATCTCGACTGCAGAACAATCCTCAAAAGGACTTTCAAAAATTAATTTCCCTCAGAGATATGGGTAAACTTACGCGCAATAGGCAAAGGTCGTTCGTCAGAAGAGATTGTAAGTGCGTTTTATTGAAGGCTGGGAGTTGCACTGCGCCTGCGCGGTGGCCGGCGCATCGCAGCGGAGCTGAGCTCTCCTGACGCATCCCTGGATGCTTTTGTCCTGCACTTGCATTGTCTCTCCCTGTATAACTGGTTGCGTTGCATCCTAATTAACACATTGTTTAAACAAGAAACAATAGCAAGTAAATGAAGATATGAAGATTACATATGAACCGGTTTGGAAGCTTGATGAAGAATGATAACGTTTTGCCTATGTCTATTACTTACTAACTTCATTCTTATTAACATTTAAATTACTCAGTATTCATGATACAGAGGAGAGTTATTAAGTTACTAGTTTTAAACGGCATATCATAACATAACTTACAGACGTAAAAGATAATTAATCTATTTTGAAATGTACAAATTTTATAAAAATTGCACAAACGAGCGTACAAAAACCTGCGTAAATTAGAAAACTCCCACGCTTGCCAAAAATTTTAGTCTGGTATTTAAAAAATGAGAACGTAGGTACTTCGTCGCGTCTACCTTACTCCCGAAAATAGTTCAACGCATATTTTTAGACACACGCTAATTTCAATTTGATGCCATCGTTCGTTTCATTTATTTCTACTGGGAGATTTAAAATTAGTTACTCAGTCAAAAGTTAGGACAACACACAATAAATAACATTATATATCTTTCAAAAAATAAAAATTTGCCTCACATAAATCAGCATATTCTTTGGGTATATTCATGTGCATGTTGTTCAGAGGCCAACTGATAACTAGAACCTAAATGTTTAGATAAGTTGCTACTAATAACTTGGTCCTTATAAATATATAAATAGCTGGAAGTATGACCAAAATGGGCAAGAAGCAGGTACCTAGAGATGAATGTGGAATACAGTATATGTTCCGAAATTTTCATATGAACTCACTGTTAACTTCAGTAAGAAATACACTCATATTATCAAGGAATATTTAATACAAAGCGCTTACGAAAATACATTTTTACAAGGCATATATTAATTATACTTCTATTATTCTCATGTACCTACATGTACATATAATATTTGTAAGTTTTCTTTTCTGAGATTTCTCAATTTTATGTGATCGATCATGTTTTTGTCAAAAATGTTTTGTTCTAATATTCACAAGAAAAGTTGAATTCAACAATAAAGGAATCGGCTGCAATAAGATATCTGATCGAATAATAAAATGGAATTATTACAAGACTTTTCATACTATATGAAGAAAAAATATTTTCTTTATTTATTTGAGTGTTTCTAGTCTGGTTTCTCATCCCGATTAAATCGGTTGAAGAGTCTGGCACGTTCCGGAGGCAGCAAGGCGTAGTTCTCACGCATGCGACCTAGTAGTGCCGCCCGGAGTCGCTCGTCGCCCGCTAAGAAGCAAAGCACTGGAGCACACGTGGCTGCCTGTAACAAAATGTATGTCTTATTACTAATATTAGAAAATTACTGCGACAACAGTATGCCGATAAAACTGAAGTGCAGTCTACAAAACGGCTATCAGGCCCGCCATGCTATATGGCACTGAATGTGAATGGGCGATGAAAAAGACCCACGAAAACAAACTGCACGTCAATGAAATGAAAATATTGCGATGGTCGGCTGGCGTAACGAGGCTTGATAAGGTACGCAACGAATCAGAGGCTCCTTCAAAGTTACATCCATAGGAGATAAGATGTCAGAGAGACGTATGCGCTGGTTCGGACATGTGATGAGAAGGGGCGGAGAGTACCCAGTAAAGAAGGCCTTAGCGATCCCGGAAAGGAGAAAAGGCAGAGGGCGCCCCCTAGCTACGTGGTGGACAACCGTATCCAAAGGCCTAGAACGAGAGCTGGACGCACAGACAACCCAGGATAGAATATCCTGGCGCCTAAAGACGAGAGCCGACCAAGAATGAAGGGGCAAGGAAGAAGAAGAAGTCTAACATTAGAAATGTCAAAGTGGGTTTGTTTGTCCTTTGTTCTTGTCTAAACGGAGAAACGGATCGACGTGATTTTTTGCACAGTGATAGTTGGGGACCCCGAGAGTGTTGTGATATGACGTAAGGAAGTAAACATTAAACTTAAATAGTGACAAAAATTACAACAATGATTAAAACATGCATTGCACCATGTATGTAAGTATGTATTTATTCTTTATTGTACAGATGTTAAAGGGTTAAGGTTTTCGATGTGTCTTGATGTTGATGCTACTACCTAGTGTCCCGTTCCTTTCTACCGCATAAAAAATTCTATAAGTACATAAGTTTATTTCAAATAAATCTCTACCTCTAAAAAATAACCCTCCCTGCTTTACTCTTTGCTCCCTAAAATTCGCTTTATATTAGTATGTATTGTGCAGCCAACAGCACGCCAAGTTGCACATTTGCATTACGATAGCCGGCGCTATTATAAACCAAATAGGGCGAGGTCAAGGTCAAAATGTTTAGCCCAATATGCTGCCGTATGTACGCTAGGGAACACATTTACAACATACGTTTGAGAAATACGGTTTTAAAAGAACATGAAGCCATAATTATGATAACAGCGGATTTGAAACCAAAACGTTATAGTCTGATATAGTGCACGCGTCTTAAATGCTATATGTTATGCTAGAATGAAACAGCATGACGAAATATGTCACACGGATTAATTTGAAAACATAATTCAATCAGCAGATGTTGTTCAACATCATTAATCTAGTCGTGATTAATTAAATAGTGTGCTTATTTCATTAATGTAATTTACACTGAAAGTTGTATCATTGACTGACTGTAATTGCATTTAAACAAGGTTTTTCCCGCCACTTTGTCCGCGTATATCCGAAATCTGGGGAAATGGTTGAATTTGAGCGATTTTATCGAATTATACTTTTAAAAAGTGTCAAACGTGGCATCTAGTGGTTCTGGAACCACTGATGCTCTGCCTACCCCGTTACGGATTATAGGCGTGAGCGTATGTAAGTATGTAAAAAAGTGTCAAAGTTCAAAATTTTACACAAGCACGCGGCTCATTTTAGCTGCGTGGATTAGATCAAAATCTAATTTGTGCATTAATCTCATACTCAGATTTCACCTCATCTAGATAATCACCTGGCGTTTGGTGGTATTCATGCGTAGCGTGTTCGTGGGTTGCAGTGGGCACAATCGCATACGTTTTCTTGCAAAGCGAAGCTTAAGATACGTGCGTAGCCTCTTCGTGCGCCGCGGTGGGTCTACGGCTTAACGCTAGTAACAACACTCCCGAGACAAACCTCAGATGCAATCGGTGCGATGAGTGAAAGGGCAGAAGGCACATGCGGCCGGTACCCAAGAACCAGCAGAGGAAGCCACTGCCAGCCGGCCTGCAGCGCAGCCGGCACCCATAGCGTCAGCGTAGCCACTGTCAGGGCGTGGACGCTCTACGATACGGAAGAAAATTTTTTAGTAAGAAAAACGAAAGATTAATTACTGAAACTATGAAACGCGATTTCTATCTATATCCTTCCCCTCAGATGTGTAATGTCTTTTCACAATTTAGCCAATAACAGTTATCCAATTGAGAGAACTATGAAGGAATTGAGAGCAGAATACATTTTTAAGATTAATTTTTAAAAAATGGCAAGTCGAATCCCAAAAAAAAAGACAATTTTTCATGATCAAATTTTTTTAAATAAAAGCAGTATTTAATAGTGTTGTAATTTTTTTTGGGAACTCAAAACTTTGTCTCAACCAGAGTAAAAACGTTATAAGAGTGCTTGGGACTGAGGAAGTTAAGTTTGTCGTTAATAGTTAACGCGTTTTGATACTCATAACATATGTATTTTGAAATGTGACGTCACTAAACTTATGACCCCTCCGACCCCCTTATCACACAATGTCACACTTTGTCGACCCCCTCCCCTCCTCTTAACGTGTGACGTAATTTATGGATGGTCCCTAACTCATAAACTATTTGGCCTACAAAATTATTCTCATTTTATTGTAAATTTAGTCTACTAAACAATTCACATAGTAACTTTTGCCGTAACATAGGTTTGGTGGTAAAAATTGACTAAAACTAAAAAAGTCCAAAATTTTTAAGAATTTTTATACATTTTACTGTGATCCCGAAGGCTTTCGAGGTCGAAAACTTGGATTTATCATCACCCGTTTCATCACTCATAAAAAAATTAGAACTACCTCATTTGATGTAAGGCAAAAAATGCCAATTCGATGGACTATGTGTAAAGGAAGGAAGAAACTTACTAGAATTGGCAAATAAATATAACACAGATTAGATAGATACCTTAGTTATTAACTATCTTACGTTTTGCAACAGGTTACAAAACACTTATAAAAATCCCTTTTTCGCAGCTGGATTAAGAAATGTTGGTTACAAAAATTGACGAAGAACTAAAACTTACCCTGGTAAGCTGTTTCTGTTCCCTCTGTTGTTCACTTCTATAGTATATTTGTTCTAAGCGGACAGCTTTTCCCATAAAGTAAAACCTGGAAAATTAACATAATAATTTGAAGCATAAAATTAATGGACTTATCCTGTCATCGTCTTTTCAAAGGCCTATACCACGAAACAGCAGAACCAAACAGTAACAATCACGTTTTTTCTTTGCATTTAAAATAATGGGGTACAAGTAGGTAACTTTAAATTAGTTAGCGAATGGTGGTGATTCTACACATAAAACAATTTCTCCTAAAGAAATTATAAGAAAATCCCAAAAAAAAATTGCGTATTTAATAAGGCACAAGTTGTATGGAAACGCAAATTTGTTTTTTTTTTTTCATTTTCGGACCCATGTTCCTTGGAAAAAATCTTGCGAAAATACTTTTAATAGGTCGAAATATGATTTAAAAAATGTCACCCCTCCATACAACTTATGCGATCATCTGAGTTGCCTGTTTATGGAAAGTTTTTTGAGAATTTTATACAGGGCTTTAGGTATCTCTCTTTCAACCTCTCGGGTGGTTAATCAGTCCATAAAACTGAACAACTTTCCCAAGGGACATACCTAGGTCAAAATACGAAAAAAAAATTTGAGTTCCCATACAAACTTCATCAGCATATAGCGCATTTTGTATGGGAGATCAATTTTTTTTTTTCGAATTTTGACCTATGTTCCTTATGGAAGTTGTTCAGTTTCATTGACTGATTAACCACCCGAGAGGTTGAAAGAGAGATACCTAAAGCCCTGTATATATAGGTTCCTTTGAGAAAGTTGTTCAGTTTCATGGGAAGAATCACCCCCCCCCCCTAAGTTTCACTAACTAATTTAAAGTCACTCCATAGATCTGGAGGAGAGTAAAGCGGCGCACAGTATAAAAATATAAGAACTAATTATTTGTGATAAACAAAATCTTACATAAGAATCACAGGTATCACTCCACAGATAAATATATATGGTACTGTATAGCCTAAATGCTTGGCTCCAGAAGTGGTAGATGGCCAGAGGAACGAGCAAGTAGTCCCCGTGGAGTCGCAGGAGTACATCCCGTAGCCAAAAAGTGGTGGAGTGGCGAATATCACAGCAGATATCCAGCAATAGCTCACGAACCACCAGTAGAAACGTGTGTACAGAGTTATTTCTGAAAAAAATGTAACATGCTAATTATTTAAAAATAAATTGCCGCAGTTCTTAAAAAGGTACGCATCTCTGTTTAAAAATCTATTTAGTATAGAGGCCGGCGCATCAGGTTACCCTATTACAAAACTGTTCTTATTGTAATAACACAGAATGCACGCATGTGGTAACCTAATGTGTGGCTCTCTGTACATTATCTCTGTGCGCTCTAACTAAATCACTGCTACAAATAAATAATACAAAGTTGATAGCGACAAAGGAAATAATATCTTTATCGTCTTCATATAACTTATTCATTTTTATTAGGGGCCATCCATATATTACGCCATCAATAACTGCATATTTTTTGACAATCATGATTTCTGTGGCCGGTTTAGATTTTAAGACTCATTTGGTCCATGAAGAAGAAATGAGTCTTAAAATCTAAACCGGCCACAGAAATCGTCTTAAAATAGGTTTGTCAAGAGGGCCTATTAATAGATGTATAAATTTGAAACGGTAACTCAAAAATTTAAATAACTTTTTGACTTAAGAGATTTTGTGACTTATCACTACATATGGTTAAGGCGGGTTACGGTCATTAAGACTTCACTTTTAGTATATATACCTAAAATGGCGAAATCTATAATAATTTTACAAAGACAAACGGTAACCTTTTTAGTTATATAAATGTCCCGGGCTACAGATCTATAAGTGGGACGCAAGGGTTTTTCTGTATTTTGGGCGAAAAGCTAACAAACTCTCACTATTATACATCATGTTTCTTTTAAAATGATGTATAATAGTGTGAGTTTGTCTCCCACTATTATACATCATGTTTCTAGAACCACTGATGCTCTTCCTACACCCAATAGGGATTATAGGCGTGAGCTTTTGAATGTAATCTTTATTTATCTACTATGTATGTATTAATCAGTAGGTAATTTGCGTAGCTTCCAAGATGACGTCAATTTTAAGTTAGACTCCCTCTCCCTGCAGGTACGTCATTTGCCCATCATCCGCAGATCCGACTCCCCCTAATTTCAAATGCCGTAATATATAAACTCCCCTTACACTTTGAGTGGGTAAATAAAGAACCTAATAAAACCCAACAACGAACAACGAAATTCAATAGTTTACAGATAGAAAAACACATGAAATTACCACGTCTGTAAAATTTCGCTAGTAAATATCTCTCCAGAACTAAAACGAGTAGAGCATTCATTTGGAAGACACCGAAGAATTGATTTATAAATGCAAATAGTTGACAGCACTCTGGTGTGAACAGCCATCTGGAATAAAGGATTTTTAGTTCAACACAAAATCATAACATGTTAAACTTTTATGAAATACGTAACCATACGTTCGAAATGTTCCACTACCTTGTTTAGGAACACGAAAGGAGTCTGCTAATGCACACCACTTTTATTCTTAGCTTGTTTTCCACCCGGGGCTTCGTTCCCGTGGGGATTTCGATTGGTGAAATAATTATTAAAATCGGTTCAGAAGTTCCGGAGATAACTTCCTATACAAAGAAACTTTGACTTTTTATAAATTTAGCATAGTTGCAGTTTACAAAGATTTGAGATACTGTGGCAAAATGTCAGAATAATTAATATCATAAATAAATAACATGTACTTATTACACAAGATACATTATTATTTATCGCGATTCCAAAAAAACTTTAAAACCAAGTCCGAGACAACACTAGATTGTTGAAGAAGCGAGGTATTCCTCGTACTCACTTAAACCTACCTATGTGATACTAATTCTCGTAGTTTTACCTTTTAGCTATTGCAGAAGAGCCGGCGAATGGAAACCCAAGCAGATTCCGGCCAAAAGAGGCAGTACAAAGGTTGAGGACCAGAAGGTGGCTCCTGAACACCACGAGGCGACTGTGTATGAACGTGGCAAACAGCCAGCCGTTGAGCAGCACCCCAAATACACCTTTAGGCATTATTAAATGGTTTAAATAAACTTATATGATCTTCGGAACACTCCCTGGCAATTTGTAAGCAAGTAGGTGGGTGAAGTATTCGTCGTTGCCAACGAATTAACTAATTAAGTGTTAGTACTAAACCTGCTTGGCAAATAAACCCATCGAATAAACGAAACTGGATCATAGGCTCCAAAATTCAGCTGGATGTTGTTGTAAACTTTTTATTTATAAACAATCAATTCTTTAGTAAAATGCATCTCATCAATCGTGATTTGGCTGAGAAAGTTCTTTATGAGAAAAAAATATTTACAAAATCGACAATGTCACGTTAAGAAACCCAACAGGTTGTACGTAGGCCAAAGGTTCTTCCGGCGATGTTGACAATTTGGAGCAGTGAGTAACATGACCCCCGCACCTACGCTCTATCTGTATCAAACTCAAACTCAAGTTTTTATTTCATTAAAAATATAAAATGATACTTGAACACGTCAATATGGTGAATTACATTTGAATTTGCACCTATTCGCTAAGGTGCAGTCTTCCTCAGGAGAAGAATAGGCAAGAAACTTCGAGGGTTGCTCTTTTTATATAAGACATATACCTACACTTTCTTACTTCTGATTTTAATTGACTTAATATCTATTTCGTGACAATGGCTATCTCATATTTTCATTAGGTAATAAAATAAATAAACTCTACACATCCAAAGACCCACTAAGGTTTTCCCTGGTGTCGCAGGTTCCTCGGAACATACACACAGACAGACGTAAACACCCATGACCCGAGAACAAGCATCTGCGTTTTACATAAATATTTGCCCCGGCTGGGAATCGAACCATTGCTTGTACTGACCAACAGAAAGAAGCCTCATCAAAAAACTAGTGACTAGAAATTTGAGGTAAAACACTATGCTGTCGTAACGGAATAAATTACTCACATCCATCGTGAATTCAACATTCACAGACTTAATGGTGCTTTATATTGCGGGACGAACACGAATCCATTTATTTTTGTTACTTACCAAAAACAATAAGACAAGATCCAAGCAAAGTTTTGTAGGAACTCTCGAAATAATACCATGGACACTCATCTTCATGAAACTCGAACAGTCCTTGCATGGTCACTGTTCATCGAACTGTACCAAATGAATTGGTATTTTGTTGTATCTCATACTACGCATTTAGTTTTATTGTTTTTGTAATAGAACGTGAACGTCCACATAGAACTGGTGGAAATAAAGACTGCTAGGTTGACGAACCGACGTAGAGACGAGAACAAAGGGATCGGATCGGGTTTCCAGGACCTACAGCACTTTGTGCGTGACATCGAGGGCGTGAACAGGAAAGAGGGGTACTCACATAAAATTAAATTACTCATAAAGATTATAATCCAGAATACATAAAGATACCCAACTACTATAGTTAGTTATTAGTTTTATGTGTGCATTTTTGTAAAAAGTATGACATATAAAATATTCCCAACTATGTAGGTACTTAACATATGGAAAGGGATTCAACTGGACAATCAATTCGTGAAATAAAAAAATTAGCAATTTATTAGTTGCCGATGCCAATAAAATCAAAATATGATGTCGATAGTTACCTACGTAAGACAATTGTGGTTGAGCTGAGTCATAATAATTGTTTGTAACGCAATTGAGGTAAACACAATGATCTAAATAAAAAAAATATTTTCTAGAATAAAGCAGGCTTTGTTATTCATTCATCCAAAAAAAGTAAACAGGACATATAGTAAACTGAAGTGCTTACAATACGTCCTATTAATCCAGACAATAGCGCACACTCCGTATATAGGCTCTCGACGTAAGCGCATTGTACATTATAAAAAGTGATGTGATTAAAATATCAAGAAATAATAATTAGTACAAAATACATTTCACAAGCGTAAGTTTTACAAATAGTAAAATTAAGCAATGATTTCCCAATTCGAATCGGAAATAATTATGTTGCTTCATAAAAAACACTCGGCAACTATTTTTAGACACTGCGAATGCTATGTTTATCATTATACTCTCTTGGGATTAGTGAGATTATTATTGAGCCCTGTAAATCCAGTCACGGTCATGGTCTCGCGAAGGTCGTGCGGTGTCACCTCAGGGCGGGCGGCTCTCTCTCAGCTCCCGTACTCACATTTTAAAAATAAACGGTCATACCGACACTTACATAACCATTCTATACTTTTTCCCCAGCACAATTTTTTCACACTATTTGCGCGGAAGCGACTAAGAAGCAGTCGCTGATTTGGTGCAATTTGATATTGTCATATCCAATAAAGTGCTCCAGTAGCCCGATTTTTAGCATAATCTATATCGGCTTGGCAACAGTTTTGCAAAACACGTCGGTTTACCTCACATCGCCGGCGCACGTCGATCGAGCTCAGTTAATTACGGAGAAGATCGTGTATGTTTTGGCGATGTAATAATATATTCGATCAAGGCCTGCCTTTTGTACCTACCTTGCGCGTGTTATCAAACTAACTGTGTGTACTTGTAGGTATTCGCGTAAAGCGCGCAGTGCAGTGCCATCAACCGGAGAGACGCGACAGGATGTCGTCGTTGGAGCAATTGAAACTAATGGCAGAGGACCACCTCGGCCAATACAACTTTAGAAAATGCACAATCGCCGAGTCTCCAGTGGGTGGCCGTGGAATATTCGCCATTCAAGATATTTCTACAGGAGAAGTTCTCTTCGTGGACCATCCTATGGTGTACGGTCCACGGGCCGGACCCACCAACCCGCGCGGATGTACGGTGTGCGCTAAATTAGAAAGTGACACCTTTTTTAAGTGTTCGAAATGTGCGTTGTTACTGTGTTCTGAACAGTGCCAGGATTCCAATTCGCACGGTAGTGATTGTAACATTATTTCCCGATGGAATAATATAATGCCCATTGAGGAAGTCGATGATAACGTAATGTCACAGGCGCTGGCCGTGATAAGAGTCCTATTGTTAGATGAGGACCAGCTACGATTTCTAGATGAACTTGAGGCGCACAAACAACCGCAACATGGTTTTGAAGTCAGAAAAATCAAACAGTATTTTGAAATACCCGAGGACGACGAAAAACTAATGTTGTCCGCTTGTCGCATTTTTGACACAAATGCATTCCAAATGGCCACGAATTACGGTAAGAAAGAAATGAGTATGAGAGGGCTATATCCCGTGTCAAGTCTCATGAATAGCACTTGTGTTCCGAACGTGAGATACAGATACGACAGGGATGGAAAAATGACTGTGATTGCATCTAAACCTATTCATGCCGGCACAGAAGTACTGACATGTTACACTGGGCTGTTATGGGGAACACCGGCTCGACAGATGCATTTAAAAAAGACAAAACATTTTATTTGTAAGTGTGACCGCTGTGCTGATCCGACGGAACGCGGCACCCTGCTTTGTGCCCTAAAATGTTTTGCGACAGAATGTCACGGCTCACTTATTCCTACGAAGCCTTTGATCTCGACTGCGCCCTGGCGATGCTTAGAGTGCGACATGCGAGTGCCGAGTAAAAATATATTCGCAGTACAAAACGCTCTTGGCAGCATGTTGGCAATGATAGACTTCAAAAATTTGGATGACCTAGAAAACTTTCTCTTAAACCGTATTATAAAGTTCATTCCGAAGACAAACCAAATCGTGATTGATCTCCAGATACGATTCATTTTTGGAACTGAAGATGTGCAAAATAAAGGTAATTTTTGTTAATTTTTAACTATTTATTTCACAAATAACGAGTAATATTTTAAATAATTGCAATAACCCGACATTCGATCGCTTCGAACTCTTAAACTGCTGAACCAATTTTAATCAAATATAGCTAAGAACCATTCCGATTACATCAGCTTAAAAAAAACCGCATCAAAATTAGTTTGTTCGTTTAGGAACCACGATGCCACAGATACACAGACATACAGATACACACGTCAAACTTATAACACCCCTCTTTTTTGTCGGGGGTTAAAAATACGGAAAATAATAAAAATTCCGAAACTGACCCATTTCACTATAATTAACTTTACTTACTTTTTTTTAAGGTTACTTTAAATTAGTTAGCGAAACTTTAGCTTTAGGGGGTGATTCTTTCAATGAAATTAAATAATTTTCCCCAGGAAACTTATACATATTATTTTTAAATTTCTCGACTTCTGGTACAATAGCAAATTAGCCGATTATATGGAGAGGATTTTTTTTTTCATATTTCGGCCTATGATTCTTAAGAGAAAAGAAAGAATGAAAAATTATCTACAAAAAAGGTTATGAAAGTTCTCGATAAAATCAGTAATTTCCACGGAAAAAGGTGCGAAACATCGGATTGAGTTTCAACACGTCACGTTACAGAGTTACGCCCCTGATTTCTTATTTTTGACCTTAGTAACCTTATAATTCTTTATCTATTAGGCATTTGGATGGAATTTTCATCTTATAATATTAGCGCTTGAAAAATAGCGCTCAGTACGTATCCGAGGGATCTCCCCAAGGTAAGAGGATACCCCGCAGTGCGTCTGGAAGTCCGATAAAAGAAAGGGAAAGGCGGAATCAACTCTTGCAGCTCATGAGCATTCATATTGTCTTCTTTATATCCCTTTTAAGCGGTTTTGAAAACTGACACAAAGGTTTAGTAAAGTTGGGTAGGTACTATTTGTTGAAACCTACACGATACGGAAGGAAGTTATGCATTAGGAATGTCGAAAGATATACACGGCCCTGTTTTTAAAACAACTACAGCATTTATGTTAACACTCTTTTCGTCAACACATAGTTAATTGTGTCAACCCACTCAGTTTACGTTCATTCATAAAAATTTTACAAAAAAGTATTTTTAGCGGATTACAGTTAACGTGTTATACGACGACCAAAATTATACGGGGTGCTACAAAATACAAACTACGGGAGCGTGGTGTAGTGTAGAACCTGGGAAGGCGTTGTCTTCTATGCAGTAGAAAGATCAAATGGGCGTGGTAAATGACACTAAGAAGGCTGCTTGGTGATACTCACTTTATTCTCAGCTTTCAGTCCCATATTTTTTGCTTTCCACAGGTTACTTAACTAGCGGTTACACTGGGCGAGTCAGGTGGCGTTTATGTAGCATTGGACCATGCTGTATCATAATGCCTGCTAGCAAATAGTTGTAAGAAAATTAAGTAATTTAATCCTCTTATTGTAATTCCATGTTCGTACTAATGCTATCTTCTACGGGGTGACATCAAATTAGTAAGACAAACTTTAGGGCGTGAATCACTCCATAATACTGAACAGTTTTCTTCAAGCTGATCACTCTATTCGTATGGAGATTTGTTTTTCATATTGCCACCTACGTTTCTTCGGGAAACGTTAACGTTCCTTTTAGTGGACACATTCTGAATTTTGGCGCACTAAACTAATTTAAGGTCACAATTTAATTTAAAGCAAGATTGTTTGCCAAAATCTGTCCCGTGGGTTCTGCTTGTGCCAGAATTTTAGTTCGATGCTTATTACTTAGTTTATTTACTTATTTCTTATTATTTAGTGATCTTCGAGTCCAATGGCAATAGGTTCATGTACGAAATTATTAGCCCTTTTAGTTAAACTCAGCCATAAATCCTGAAACAGCTATTATTAATCGTTTTTACTCATGAACCCTGTATTAGTCGATCGAACTGTAACAGTATAATCTTGGAACACCCCATATACAAACGAATTTCAAAGAGAAAACACGTAAATCTCTCGACTAAACAACATTGCGTCATGTTCGACAAGGTCGAAACTATGAAACCGATGATATTCCAGAATCTATTTTCACAACAACTAACCATAGTCTCGTTAGTCAGCCGTGAACCGCTCCATGCGAACACCATGCCCGTGCGCACCACCGACCCAGGACTCCTCGCCTCTCCTGGCTTACACTTTTTAGAAAAACACCTCGATCGCAGCGAAGAAAACTCAAACTGCTCCAGCTGGATTATAAAACCCTCAAATCTCGGAGGACGCGGATTATTTGCAACCAAACCTATAAAGCGTGGAACTTTGATTTTCGTCAATAAGCCTCTCGTTTTAGGACCTCGTGGAGACGTCAAGGGCATGTACTGCTCCACTTGCTACGACACCGCAACCTGCTACCCTTGTGAAAAGTGCTCTCTACTCGTTTGTTCTGAACGGTGCCAAACATCCCAAGAACACACAAAAGAATGCACATTCATCAACTACCGTTGGAAATTAAAAACAAATTGCAATTCTAATCCGCAAGTATTAGCACAAGTTATGATATATTTACGCTTTTTGCTTCTAACTGATGAGCAAATCATGTTATTACACATTTTCCAAAGAGACAGTAATAATGTGAACAATGAAGAATTGAAATTATTGTGTTCTAATTACGCAATCCCCGTAGAACACGTCAGATTCATGAAAGTCGTGAGTTCAATTCTAAAAATAAACTCGTTCAGGATCTCTAATAACAGTAGAATGAAAAGGGTTCCTTTACGTGGTTTATATCCTTTATCAGCATTCCTGAACCACAGCTGTACTCCAAACACGAGGAATGTTTTCTGCGATGACTACTCAATGGCCGTGTATGCAAGTAAAGATATCGAAGCTGGGGAAGAAATAGTGTGTTGCTATACGGGGCTGCTATGGGGCACTACCGCCAGGCGCTGCCAACTTTATAAAACGAAAAAGTTTTGGTGCAAGTGTACGAGATGCCAGGACCCAACCGAGGCAGGCACTTGTCTATCAGCGCTCAAATGTTTTGACAAACACTGTCCAGGAATAATGCTACCGATAAAGAGTTTAGATCCTTGCACAGATTGGCATTGTGACACCTGTGGTGCTGCCCACTCCGCTGACAGAGTGAGCACAGTGCAAAGTGTTCTTGGCAGCCTTATAGGTACTCTAGACCTCGACGGCCAATTGCATCTGGATTCACCTGTGCTTAATAGACTGGCTAATTTCGTACCCTACTCCAGCCACATTTTCGTTGATTTGCGTTTGAGATTGGCCTTAAAAATTGGCGTTTTTGAGGGACTTAAATTAAATGGTATGCCAGTTACCGTCTATGCATGACTTTGCTTACTCATGGATTTGCTTACTCACTTGAACTAGTTTTTTTCATTGATGCAAAATAATAACTTACGAACGAGCAACTATCCATACAAATCTTAAGGAGGAAACCACAACCCTGTCTGTGTGTCTGTACGTATACGCCTGACAAAACGGTGTAATATGATGGATCAGTGAACTTGTTCTACGGTAGGGTTGGGTGGGCGACAATGAGCCACAAAAAGTTTGAAATGCATTATAGCTGCTCGCATATTACTTAATGGAACTTGTAATATACCTATGTATAGATTTTTAAACATATTTTATAAAGTCATAATTATAATCTTATTAAAATTAGTAAGTTAAGATTATTGGGGTTTTTTTTAAAACTTGGAGAATGGCTCATTGTTCACACCTAGTGGTGTACAATGAGCATGGGTGGTGGTATACAATGATCCAGAAGGTACTCAATGAGTCATGTTTGAAATCTCGAAGCAAGTTCTTCTGTTTTTAAAGAAGATGAGTTCAGTGAAAGGCAAACTTGATTAATCAGTTTGTAATGTTTTTATTATTACACCAAACTCAAAAAAAAACAACATTAAAAAGGTCAAAAACACAATATTAAACTAGGAACAAAAACATGCCTTCAGCATAAAAAACTAAAACCAAAAACAGAAAAGTTAACAAAACTTCTCTAACAAAATGGTATTTTAAGGTCCATCAAATGTAGCAATAATCTCTAGACTGCCTTAATCACATAAAAATAACAAAACTATGCCATCAGTCCAAAAAATCTAAAAATAATATTAATATAGTTAACGAAACTTCTCTTATGAAAACTTTATTTTAAGTTCAGTCAAAATAGGAACACAAAATGGACAAGCACCTATTATTAGGCCCTAAACAAAAATCTATGATAAATCAGTCTTTCATTTCAATTACTTTAATTTAAAAAATAAAGTTACTTTCAATAACGTAATTTTAAGAGGGACATGTCGACGGGAAATTTATAAGTCGATTTACGACGGCTTGTTCCTTCTTCTTTTGGGGCAGGTAAAATATATTTTATATCTTCCCTTTTTACGCCCGCTGAATCTATGTCAAAGGGCTTAGTAAATTTTTGAGTCATTTTGCTTTTCAGTTTTAAATATGATACAAAAAAATCGCACTCCTCATCTACATCTAACTTCTCTAGCACTTCAGCTACATAATACACATTTTCTTTTTTGGAATTGAAGCCGATCAGGACATAATCAGAAGGTTGAGGATCACGTTTTAATGGACGGAAATCTTCAGTTAATACCACTTCATTCTCGTCATCGAGATCACTTAGAAAGTCTTCACCTCCTGAAGATGACCCACTGTACACAATGCCATCGTTCTCATCATTAGATGTATCTGAAGACTCAACAGGTATTTTTTGTATCTTTTTGTTTTTATTTTTCGAAAATAAATCCTTTTTTACTTTTTTCACAGATGCTTTGGTTTTAACAGGTGCTTTAGTTTTAGTTGTGTTTTTTCTCTTACAAGCTTTTTTCTCCGGCGTAGCATCAGTTTTTTTTTTCATAAGAGCTAAAGCCTCTTTCTCCGGAGTGTCTGTAGCAATAATGCTCTTCCCGCACTTTCTCTTTTTTGTTGTTTTCTTCCGTGGTTCTGCTGTAAGAGGTTTCCGAAACTCTTTTGGAGAAATGAATTTGCTGGGTCCAGCCACATCTAGTCTATTTATATTAGAGACTGTAGTAGAAGTTGTAGGTCTTGATCCTGAATCATCCAAATTATTAACATTTATAGCAATAAGTGCAGCTTTTTGAAGTGGGATAGGAGCGTGTGTTTCTTTGTTGGCACTCTTAGGTTCAGCTTGACTTTCATTTATTAAAATGGAAGGAGAATTGCGCAACACCTCAACTTCATCATCTTGTCTATCTGAACGAGAAGATAGCAGGCAAGGTAATTCAACATCGGTATCATCATCTACTTGCTCTGCGTAAGGTCTGTCTGTTACATTACTGGGTAAAAAGTCCAAGTCGTCAAATATGTTGTCGTTGAATGGAAATATACCGCACTTTTTAAAAGAGTTAATGATGTTTTCAGGAGTCATGGCTTTAAGGTAAGCAACCCCGACGCACTCCGCAACGTTATAAATAGTCATCACTTTACCAGGGTTACGCATTAGATATGAATCTACTGCAGCGTTGTAAAAACTTTTGAATGGTGCGTGCAATCCGACATCTAAAGGCTGCATTTTTGCGGTAGTATGCGGGTGAAGGGTTAAGATTGTAACGCCGTTCTCTTTGGCTATATCAAGAGCTTTAATCGAGAGGTGGCTTTCGTGATTGTCCATAATCAACAACGCGGGATTCTCTTTAGATGCAGAAGAGTATTTAATGAAGTGAAGCATGACTTCTATGAAAAGATCGGAATTCATCCAGCCGCTAGGGCTTGCTAACCCGAGCGTACCAGGAGGTGCTCCATAAAGCATGTGCGGCTTGAAGTTCACTCTGGGGAATACCATTGCTGGAGGTACCGCTTGTCCTAAAGCATTAACTATGCAACAGGTTGTCACTAGCACACCTCTTTCACCACTTGTTACCTTGCACACACTGCGCCCTTTTAACCCCAACACTTTTGGTGGTCGTTGGACAGTGGTTGTTGACGTTTCATCCAAATTATAGATGCGGCGCCCATCGGCAAAAGATGGATGACGCTCACAAACCTCCTTTAATTTTTTGTAAAAGTTTTGAACGTTTGTTTTATTAAACGCAGTTGCTCTTGCCATGCTGCAGGCTTCGGCTTTTTTGACACTTAAGTCAGGGAAACGGTTTTTAAAACCACGAAGCCAGTCTTTTCCAGCCATCTGCTTGTCTTCCCATGACTTTGGAAAAAGGAGGTTGTTTATTTTTGCCATTTGGTACGCTAGTTTGCGGCACTCTTTAGTGGTAAGTCCATAAAATTTTTGGGCACACTCTATTATATATTCTTTGAGACTCAATTCTTGTTCGTGGCTAAATATTCTGTTGACTGAGTAGTTAGGTTCTAGTCTCGTCAGCTGGCCACGTTTATATTTATTTATATACCGCTGGAGCGTCGGATAGGGAATGTGACATTCTTTTGCTGCTTTTCGTATAGATTGGTGACATTTAATGTGAAGATCAATAGCACGCTGCATTTGCTCAGAAGACACGTTGCCCTTTTTTCGCGCCGTTCCAACCACCGGTCGAGGCATACTAGAAAATGGGATAACAAGCCACAATTTAGTAAGTTGGCAACAATGGATCAAGTGTGGTACTCAATGAGCCAGTGGCTCACTGTTGACACCACACGAATGGCCCATTGAGTACACCTCCTACCTAAAAATATTTGAGGTTATGTAGCGTCTAGTTGAACCACGTGCAGATAAAAGTAACACTTTTAAATTTATCGCAATAAAACATTTTCTCCGCAAAAAATCCACTGGCTACGATATCACTGACATAAATTTAATGAAAACAATTAATATACTTACGTTTTTACGATAGTTTTTCGAACAAAAAATATATTACTGCTCACTACACGCCCACTCCGCGAGAGAATTTGTTGACAACTGGGGAGTAAGGAATAGAACCAAAACGGCGTCCGTTCGCGCAAAATGCACGGAGCGGCAACGTCTTGTTTTTCAATCAGAGATATGGCTCATTGTTTCCACTTGGCTCATTGACGCCCACCCAACCCTATACTATTTCTAGGGCATACGGCGGTTTTTGCTATGTCAAGGTTTAATCATTATGTATTTAATATAACAAGTGCGTAGGTATCTAACGAATTCTATATATTCAGTTTACAAATATGTCCTAGATATAGTATGTAGAAAAATTTAAATTGACTAAAAATAATACTAACCTAGTCACTTTATACTTGTTTTGAGTAGAATCAGCTAGGCCATTAATAACAACCTAATCAACTTTTAAGTTCCCATTTCCATTGATCACACGTGTTTATGAGATATATTTACCCACACCATTTAGTGACGTCGTCGGTTAGAATAATTAATTCAAACTAATTAAAACAGAGAAGATGTTTATAAGGAGGAAATCTATTAACCTCATGTGAACTTGCTTGGCTCTACTACAAATTACTACTAATTCTATATCTAGGTACCTACTTACTCTACTGTAAATTAAACTGATAGTGAAATAAATTACCTACTTAAAACTTTTCGAACTCCTTTTCGTTCTTTTTAAATCTTTGCCCTGCGAGCACCCTGCGAGCTAGATTGTGGTCATGAACGCGAACCTATTCTTAAATTTAAAAAAAAAAAGAAATTTAAACATAAACTTCGCGCGCTTGTTTACGCGCCGTGCGATACAAATCCTGCAAACACGGTGATACAATCGTGCAAACCCTCACTTCATTTTCTTAACTCGATATTTAAAAGCGAATGTATAATAAGTAAACTAACGTGCACAACACAATGCATTGTTGCGCCGCCGGTCACGATACGCTCTACGAATATTAAGGTCGAAATAACACTTAACGAAACATTTACCACCTGTCTTCTTTACTAACATTTTGTAACTAAGTATCTAACTAGTTAAATTAGTTTTAAACCTCATTAAAACATTTTCTAAGCTAGGAAGTAGAACCCTAGGAATGGGGTGATAAATGCTTTTAATTGTACAATTCGACCTGTAATTTATTTAACCTTTTCACCGCCAAAGTCTGATATATCAGACAAATAAAACTACCAATTTAACTGTATTTTTTCTTATTATTAATGTCGTGGCGTGTGTTGAACGCCACGACATCAATAATTATTTTTTAATGTCGTGGCGTGTGGTGAACGTTTTTGAGGAAAACTCTTGGCGCTAAAAAGGTAAACTTGGTCTAATGCTTATTTTAAACTAGCATCCCGCTCGGGACTTCGTTCCCGTGAGAATTCGGGAAAATTATGTAGCCTATGTTACTTAGGGATAATGTAGCATCCTAATGGTGAAAGAATTTTTGAAATCGGTCCAGTAGTTTAGGAGCCTATTCGTTACATACAAAAATACAAATCTTTCCTCTTTATAAATTATAGTATACTCGTAGATATAACAACAGAACAAAGGAAATTATTTTCTCGCCGAGACACAGAAATAGTTAAAATGCATAACGAGTGCACCATTCCTGATTCGTCACTACTACGTCATTCCATGTCTTAGAATGCGCAAAATACTGACATTTAAAAGCCATGTTTAATGTTTTATGCAGTTAGTACCTACTACGATGTGAGTTTAGAATAGCGTGTCGTTCATTAGAGCAGGTACTACGCAACAAGTGAATAAAATACGGTACGATAGTCCGCGAGGGGCAGTAGTCCGATTGACCGCCGGTGACATGGGCGGAGCTGCAAGGAACGCGCGCCCTCACGTGGTCTCCAGGTGGATCGGTCTACCTGTCTCGTCAGTATCACCATGACCATAGCATACATAGTGCAATAAGTGACGGTGCCAAACAAACACCAGCTGATTAAAATCGCATTGGCAAGCACGATCGGAACGGTGAATGAGTGATGTGATATTATCAATTAACTAATTACTGTGTGCATTGTACCATTAATGTGATAGTAAACATAAGTGTCCTCGAAACCACTGCTCAGCTGATAGTAGTAACTGCATGCGATCGAATTGGCCTCGTGCCGTCATCGATCTATCGATGAAGGTCTTCGTATTCTATCTATGCTGCCAACTATTTCTATTTCCTCTGAGCCAAGAACTGATGAAGCGGAAATCAATCAAAAAAATATCACTGATGAACT
Source organism: Aproaerema taeniolella (assembly GCA_949987775.1). Lineage (NCBI taxonomy): Eukaryota > Metazoa > Arthropoda > Insecta > Lepidoptera > Gelechiidae > Aproaerema > Aproaerema taeniolella. Next base: position 16,644,127 of record OX465246.1, on the reverse strand, counting down.
TACTTATTTAGTTTCTGTCTTTGTTCTCATAAATTCATTACCTATTACAAATATTTAAAAAAAAGGGAAAAAAATAACTATAACTTAATAATTAATAGTCGTATTCATCTTTTTACCTACGACGTTGTGAACTTTACATATATAACACCTACGCAACAATCTATATGTAGGTACCTATATGCAATCAGAAGACAACTGACAATGTAAATTGTAACCAGTTTTACATATTTTAATTATTCGTTATCAAGCAAGTAGCCGTGCCTCACTTCCTCTTAAAGGATGGAGTTGTCAAACCCCGTCAAAGATAGCAACAATCAGCCAGAACTTAAGAGAAAATGAGAAAAATATCTGCAAACTATTCAGACATACCTAATCGAGTAACCTCGATTTCTGAATCTATCTATTTACTTTTGAATTTCCAGATCTGTCGGAGTCTCGTCTGGCGCTGAAAGAGAGTCTATGCCGCGGCATCCTGCGCGTCATAGCGGCGCTGGGGCTGGGCGACGCACACCACCGCGGCCTGTTGCTGTACCACCTGCACGCCACGTTAGCAGAGCGCGCGCGCCGCTGCCCAGACCTGTATGAGGTGAGGCATCACACATGCTTACAAAATACTACATTGTAGGCTGTTTAGTGATACTCGTAAGATAGAGCCGCTGGGTCAGCCGCGGTCTGCTGCTCTACCATACGCACGCCACGCTAGGTCTGACAGCCACAGACCAGACATGTTCACAAAATACCGCGTTGCTGTTCAGTGGCGTCATAGCTGGTTCCGCAGCGGGTATGAGATGAGCTTCAGACATGTTTACAAAATACCGCGTTGTAGCCTGTTCATTATAGGGTCTGTAGCGGCCTGCTACTCAATCATATGCACGCCGCGTTAGCAGAGCATTCGCGACACTGCCCACACCCGTATGAGGCAGTGGCGTGCATTCCATACAGGCAGAAAAGCAGTGCCTACCCCTAGGCTTTTCATGGCAAAAAAAATACAAAAATTAAATATTATAATGTACATGTACACCAACGATCACAGATCTTTGTGAAACGAATAAACGTTTTCCGAAATGACGCAATCTTCATTTCTCTAACCTTTAACTTTTCAAAACAGCGCCATCTAAACTTCTAATACTGAACTAGTAAGAGCCCTCGTAGGAGCGCGGATTTGCCTTTCTAATTATTCGTTAAAAGCACTCGTTTGAAATGCCTTTTTTGTTGAGGTTTTGTGTTGAAATGGGGGCTTCTGATTGGCTGTTTCGCCTCCCCCGCCAAATATTAACTAACTGATTGTATGGAGAAAAAAGCTCTGCCTATAAAGCGATTCTACCAAATTGAGAAGTGTCAATATTCGGTAAGTTTGAAATGGCTGTTATAGATTTTTAATTTTGCGGCCTTTTTGTCTTATTGGATGCATTCAGCCATATTGGTTTGTTTTTGTTTTGCAACTACGTAGGTACGAAAACTTTTGCAAATTATTGTTTTATCAGTTTATAGTGATTGTTAGATATTTGTTTAGAACAAAATGAGTGCAATAAGTTGTGAAAAGTGTGGTGATGATGTTTGTTTGCCTAAACTGCGTCATTTTTCAAGTTTACCTTTTCAAGAAAAAGTAAACATTACTTATCGCAAAAGGCCGATACGTGGATTTGACGCAAAAAAAGTTACCGCAGTAAGACATTACTAAAATATACTATATTCATTATTGGTTCACGGGTTGTGTGCATACTAACCGCTTAAGTATTTTGTTTTCTGTGCATTTTGTTTTCAAACTGTTATAAAAACGTATGGAACGGCGCAGGGTTATTTTGATTTGAATAACCTTAATACAGCGATTAAAAAGCATGAGCTTTCGGAAAAACATCTCAAAGCTAGGTACGTTGAAAGTTTTTTCGTTTGTCAAAAGTCGCAGTTTGAGCGGTCAATTAAAACTAGACAAGTTCACTGCCTACCCTGCCTAAAATGTCTATGCACGCCACTGGTATGAGGTGTGCCTTCGAAACATGGTAACATGAAATACCACGACACGTGAACATGCGGCACTAAGCAACGCTTGACCAATGTGGCCTATACTGCTCTACCATCTGCATTTGATCTGCGACGCCGCACTGGCAACTTATTTCAGCCTCAGAGCCACCATGGTAACAACTTGGGTTTCTCCAGTAACTAAAGTCAAGTCATATGATCTGCGCTGCATTCGTTACAAGCATTATATTTATTTAACACAAGCGTGCTAAAGTGATAACATGACGAGGGAAACCCTTTAGTATACGGACGGACCAGTCGTCTTCTTCTCAAATCAGCTCGGGGGCAGGCAGTTCCTATTAGTGCAATCTTTATAGGAAAATAAAGATTGCAAAGTGATGATTTTAAAATGATAGTTTTTAAGGATAAGCTAGGTGTCCTGAAATAATCGTATTTATCTTACAGGACCTGAAACCTGAAATCGAGAGTACCATAGAACAAGCCTACCACATCCTGCTCAACGATATATCCGCCCCAGCAGACCTCGAGCTTCGGCGCAGGTACCTCGGCCCCGGCTGTGATAAACCCCATGAAGAAAGATTCTTCATCCTCGACTAATATTTGTATTTATTTTTCTTAGCATCTTTGCTTACCCAATAGGCTTATGATTAGGACAATTGATGTAGAATGTGATTTTTTTGGAATGATTTTTGTTTTTATTGTTTATCTTAATGAATTAAATATACCTAAACAAATATAAGAATTTATACTATAAGAGCCATACGTTTTTCTCTGAAACCCTTCCAAAATATATCTACCTATTACACAAAATATTCAATAGTTTCCAATAGTTAGGTCCGCTTTACTCAATTTGGCGCTAAAATGAACGCATCTTAGGAGTTACACATACAGACATTTATAGTTTTTGCTTCTTATACCTTCAAATGCAAAAATTCCTGAAATCCATACTGTATGTTAGTTACCCTTTATAAATCAATCAAAACGTTAAAAAAATTGCGAGGTGAGATGGTAGGTCATTTTAATTAGTAGGCATTCCGAGCAAGTTTTGAACGCAGCCACGAAATGTCAAAGAAATGTCATTGAGGTTATTATTACCCAGTAAAATTAGGGTGACATAAAACAGAATAGCCATGTAAAAGGATTCTGATTCTCCATTTCTGTCGGATTTTAACATGTTACAATAGATCGTTTACTTTATCATTTCAGTTATCGCTGTCTTCATTAATCTTGAGGTAATTATGCGATAGCCTTGCAATTTGATAGTGAACGCTTTCTAGTCCGTATTCATTCCCTTGTTCGTCGTATAATGTCTCTTCGCCAAGCCCTTCTACTGTCTTCCTCCAACTGCCATGGTTTTGGTTTGTTAGAGTTTGCTAAGGAAGAAATCTGCTCTTTTCTCGCCAAGTAAGTACTCAAACTTTTGTTGTCTAATATTTTCATGTATGTTGTAGGTATTTTTCATTGATTTTTGAGCATACTTACACATATTCAATAAATGATTGAGTATTGAGTACTTTAAACATTGAATTTTTGTATTTCAGTAGGAATGTGAAAGAATTAATCTTTATACCTTATGCCCAAAATGATTTTGATGGCTACACTTCCAAAACGAAAGCTGCAATTGACCCGTGGGGCATCAAAGTTACCGGCATCCACACTTTTCCTGACCCGATAAAAGCAGTGGATTCCGCGAAAGCTATATTTATTGGCGGCGGAAATACATTCCTTCTACTGACCCGGCTGTATGAGAAAAACTTAGTAGGATTAATAAGGAAAAGAGTAGACGGAGGCAATTTGCTGTATATAGGCAGTAGCGCAGGAACAAATGTAGCTACTAAGAGCATACACACTACAAATGACATGCCAATCATTTATCCGCCCACTTTTGATGGTATTGGAGTAGTACCTTTTAATATTAACCCACATTATATTGATAAAGTGGAGGATACTACACACAAAGGCGAAACGAGAGACCAAAGACTTCAGGAATTTCTAGAAATGGAATATGCGGACAAAGTTTTAGGTTTACGAGAAGGTGCTATTTTAAAAGTTGACAAGGATTCCTTAAAGATTAAAGGAGTTGCTGGAGGGGTGGTCTTGGAGAAGTAAGTTCAAAATAATTTTATCAGCATGTTTATATTGATGGTGAACTCATGTTACATTAATAATTATTACTTTAACTTTTAGGTCTAAGAAGAAGACTGAATTTCCGGTTGAAGCAGACGTTTCGTTTTTGCTGAACTAAACCAAACAAATGTAGTATAATTAAGCAAATGATTTAATCATCTACATACGACCACATTTCTATGTTTTTTTTTTTTTAAATAACACTGCATTTATAACCGTATTATAAGAGTAAATTATCCTGTTTGTCTCATTTAGAGGTGAATACACTTAAACACACACTTTGCATTAAATATATTGGCCACTTCATAAGGTTTTTTTCTTCATTTAGAAGTCTTAAATTTTTTTTGTAACTCCATGTAGTTTTTTAGTTTTTATCACATAAATTTTAAAAGCTGGGTCACCAACAATTCCATTGCATCACATTCTATAGTTTTATCATTTTGCACTGATTTCACTATAAAAATCCAACACCAATGAACATTTCTGTATCAACTGTTGATTAGTTTTTTTTTGCAGACACAACATCCATTTGGACGTTACAAATATTACACATGCTCGGTTCCCAAGACAAATTACTGTTTGTCTAGAGCCATTTAGGATTAATGGTATTGTCATCCAGTCACAGGAGCTTGCATGAGCAAGGCACGTGCTGCATGGAACAAGGAGGGTTGAGGCGCCACTCGAGACTGCCCAGTCCTTTCTGCCACCGGCAAATGACAAAGATACCGTCTTAAAGCGAGATCTCGCCTTGCACTGAGACCTCGCGTAATTTCACAACCAGTACCGAATAGCACAGCACGTTGCTTCTTTCTTTTTTCTGCAGCCACCTGAAACAAGAGAATACGCATGATCAACAAACCTTTTTCTGTACCTTTAGTAAGAATTTGTAAGATGTTATCAAGAAGATGGGTTTCTGTGGCACCTATTGACTGCCTTAAACTACATACAGAAACCGTCATCCTTGAGACGAAACATTAACCAATCTATGTTACAAACCTGTATAGCTGCAACAGGATGTAAAGAGTCTACAGGTGGTGGTGGTTGTGTATTATTTTCTGCTGTGTCTTCCAGTTTCCCATTGACTACTCCAGCTGTGCTTTCTGAAGTAGTCTGTTCTTTTTTCTCGGTTTGAAGACTTTCAGCGTTCTTTTGAAGTACATCCTGAACTGTTTCCTTGCCCGCCATGTGCACAGAGAGGCCGAGACGAGCGAGAACTCTCTCCGGCCGCCACCGGTCGCGCGCCCCGCCCACTGGGGCAGTTTGTTCCCGTCGACGTACATCTGCTACCAGACTAGCCCAATCCACTCCAAGTGCATCACCCAAGCCAGCTGTAAAAAACACAGTTTTAACTCGTACATTTAACTGTTCCATGATATCGAATACTCTTCAACAAGATTCGCGGTAACATAATCCCTCACAATATGTTTACTTCTGTCGTGCTAAGAGTAAGATAGTAAACATTTCTTCCAAATGTAGTTCTCACCTCTAGTACGTTCTTCTTCTAGTTCACCGTCGGATATCTCTTCAAAGTCAAGATTACTGACGTCCTCATCGTCTTTAGGCTCCTGTGACTCTTTCTCTTCACCAGCGCCACTGGTATCCTGGGTATTAATGAAAAACTTTGCAAAATTTAGGGAATTTCAACTATGTTAAAAGTGACTTATCAATTTATCATATAGATGAGTATGGAGAACCTGAACCGCCAAACGGGCTCTGACCTAGTTTAATGACGGTAGTTGATCAACAACACCCAGGACCGATGATTTCATCAAAGTTTTCTGATTGATTCCGATCATTGAGCGCCACTAAGATGCATGGCAAGTGTTGTAATTTACTGAATTTAAAACACATATAGAATGTGTTGCGGATGCATCTTTGTACTTATTTTACATTTCAATAAAAATCCTTTGTGAATTAAAAGTGAATGTGTTCTACTGTGGCACACGCTAACTAGGATAAATTGCAAATTCAAGGACAATATCCACTAATCAATAAACAATATTTCAACTACTACTGAACCATAAGCGACTTTAAATAATCACTGTTTAAGACGTTCATGACTCCATTAAATTCATCATAATATAACCATCACCAGACACTCTTATACTGCTTTAAATAAAGACCATAAAAATAACAGTTTTAACCTGTGTAGACTCCTTTTCTGAACTCTCTGGCTTTGAAGGTGCTTCTTCAGCAGGCAAAAGACTTTGGCTGTCTTCATCTATATTTTGGTCAACCATCTGAAATAGTAACAAGACAATTTAATGTCTTCGCAGCATGCATAGATGACACTTTATTCGATTAATTGTATTACTTACATCCTCTCTATTGAGAATATCATCAGGGTCGTCACTGATTTCACTGAGATCGTCGGGTATGGGTTTGTCGTCGACTTCAGGCTCTGGACGAGGCGCTATAACAACCGGTGCCGGCGGGGGGGTTTCTTTAGTGGCCGGAGACGACTCGTTACGAGGCCCACGCCGTTTGTCACCCCTACCCATATCCATACGCATACCTCGACCGTAGTCATCTGAAACGGGAAGAAAGACATATTACTCCAACACTATCGCTACTCTAAATGCTCTACTAAGCACCCTAGGGATGACCATAGATAACGCCGTCATCAGCCCATATAAGCACCCCACTAAGGAGCATGGGGAAACAGTGAAGGGGGTTTAGGCCATATTCTACCACGCTAGCCCAATGCAGGTTTATGGATCGCGGGTTTCATCATGACATTTTCCTTCGCCACTGAGCAAGTGACAATGAGAAATTCGAAAATAAATCCGAAAAGACGAATTCAGTGGTACAAGCCCGAGACAGGATTTGAGCCCGTAAACTCCCGAGTACAAGTTTGTTTCTTTAACCAACTGGGCTATCGCCGCTGTTTAGGCTTTAAGTTCTATAAATAAATAAAATAAATCTTCAGAGCGTCTTATCGGCAAGTTTCTTTTTTTATTACATCTTTCAAACCTATCTAAAATAAACATAGACCAAGTTATTCCAAATCAGCCAACATCTCACCATGCATGCGGCCACGATGTGGTCCAGGTGGATGACCACGATGACGCCAGCCTTCCATTTCAGCGTCCTTGTCACCCCACTCGTTCATCTGGAATAAAGTAAAATGATCCTTTGCTACACTGAAAATTTGCACTGCAAAAATATCATCAATATAAATAACACATACCAAAATGAGGGCAAGGACAGCCAAGGAATATGTGGGATAGGATAAAACAGGAGTTACGATTTCTTAGACGATAATCTATTGGTTCATTCGGGTACATAGCTTGGTAATATAAACTCACCTAGGGCAGAAAAGCAGAGTGAATATAAAGCAATAAATACACAAAGTTGTCATTCAAAGTAAATAAAATATTATTGCAATGGATCGCTGGATTTATTACAAATGCGTTAGTCAAAAACCCCAGTATTACCTGTGGCTCATGCATTGGCCAACGTCGTTCTCGATTCCAGTCTCCACCAGCACGGTAATCTTCATTATCCCATTCTTTGTGTGGATGCATATAGCCACGTTCTCGTTCTATTGAACCTGATCGACCTTCCCACGAGCGGTCGCGATGAGGACGCCGATCGTCGTAACCTTGAAACAAATCTCCATTAAGGTAAAAGACAAAGAATATGACTTTTTTTTGTAAAAAAAGCTAATCTTACCCATATCAACGCCTCTGTGGTCACCCATGTGATCTCCATACATTCTATCGTCATCTTCAGGATAGCCTCTAGGTGGACCAGATATGTCATAGCCTGGGTCATAATGCCTTTCTCTAGCCTGGAGTCCATAACCAGGTGACCGATCCTCGTCCCTGGGTCCATCATAACGTTCGTCGGCCCTATCGTAATGTTCCATATCACGCTCATATTGCCGATCCATGCCCATTTCGTAATCTCCAGGTTCCCTATCTATACTTTCCATTCTATCTCTCTTAGTATCCCTCTCTAAACGATCCTGTTTTCGTGCACCCCTTTCAGAATGCGTTTCTTGTCTATCCTTAGATGTAGATGAATTTTTATCATTCTCAAGGGCTCTATTTGAAATAGCAGCGAGTGCAGCCAATCTTTCTTCAGGTCGAGGTAAAAGTCTTTCCATAGGCTTATTTGGTTTCTCCAAGCCTTTATCAGCCCCACCTCTACCTCTATCACGACCTCTTCTCTTGTTGTCATCTCTTTTGCTTTCTTTATTTCTATCTCTTCCTCTGTCTTTCCTATCATGTCTGTCTTTGTCATCATGTTTTTCTTTTCTTCTTTCCAATGACCTGTCTTTGTGATCTCGTCCCCTGTCCCTACTAGGTGACTTTTTCCTATGTCTATCCGCGCTTCCGTCTCTTCTAACTTGTTTCTTTGGAGAAACTGGTCTACTTCTTTCTGAACTCTCTTTTCTTCTAGAATCTTTAGAGTGAGATCCTAGGCGTCGTGGTGACCTAGATCTTCCTTTCTTTGGAGACCTGCTGCGACCGCGTACGCGATCTCTTTCTTTGTCTCGCTCTTTATCTCTCTCTTTTTCTCTTTCTTTACGGTCTCGATCTTTTTCTCTATCTCTGGAATGGCTTTTATTTCGGTCCCTTCTTTGAGGCGATTTCCCATGTTTAGAAGAGCTTTTAGCTGTTGATTTAGATGTGATTGGAGGAGTGCCACCAGACTTTTTCCCAGGTGATAAAGACTTCTTGCCTATAGCTGCTTTTGTGAGAGCTTTTTTCTTCTCTATCTCATGTTTTTTTAACAATTTTTCATCTTTTTTTGATGAGGATTTCTTTGAACCTTTGTCTCGTTTTAAAGTATCTCCTTTCAGAAATTTCTTTTTGGAAGGCAAGTCACCATCTGAAGAAGAGCTAGAATTTCTTTTTAACTTAATCTTCTTATTCTTACGCCTTGCTTCCCTGTTTAAAAATAAACAGTGTTAAAACAAACTGCATTAAGAATAGAATTTAATTGCAAAAACACAAATAAAATAGTTAATGATTTTTTTCAGTCAAGAGTCACAGAAATCTCAGATAATTTTTCTTAACTATTTTAGTATGAAACAAAAAAAACAGGATCTAGGTACCTACTTAACATTTCTGAGTTAAGACAATACGATAGCAATAAGAACAAATTCAACAAAGGGTATCCGCCAAAGAAAAAAACCCCAGGCCCGGCGCTAAAAAATTGTATCTCAGATTTTAAATAAGTAATAGTAGAAACAATGTAAAGTGTCGCTATTTCAAAATTTGGTGGCTAACATGGTTTCTTTTTCAGAGAACAAAATAAAATTAAAAAAATTATAAAAAAAATTGCCGCAGGCCCGGCGCTATAGTATTGTATCTCAGATTTTAGACAAATAATAGTAGAAACAATGTGAAGTGTCGCTATTTCAAAATTCGATGGCTAACATGCTTTTTTTTCCGGAAAAAAAACGTTAGATGTAAAAATGACACTTTTTAGGAAAAACTTCATCCTAATTACATTCTAAAACGGGTCTAAATTCGCGTATATATATTTATTTACCTATTCCCGACGTTTCGAGGCGGTTGCACGCAGCGTGGTCACGGGTAGACTGTTGTTTAGAATTTAATTATGTGTTCAAATTGCGAAAGTTTAAAGTGTTATAAAACTTCATCCTACTGTATTAAGTAACTCTTTAAGAACATATGTCACTCTGCAAAAAATGAATATAACCATTTTTATTTTTTAATATTATTTTTTTCTCTGGGAAAAAAAAAACCATGTTAGCCACCGAATTTTGAAATAGCGACACTTCACATTGTTTCTACTATTTTTTGTCTAAAATCTGAGTTTTTTTTTTATTATGAGATGGGTTAACTCTTGACCCCAATCTTGACCGAGGTCATAGATGAGGTTGACAATGGAGCGAGTTAACCCAGAAAATGCCAATTAAGGCACTGGTACTCCCACGCACTGACGGAACACAGCAAGCTGTTTGGCGTCGGACTTCGGTTGGCGCAATTCTTTTGCGCCAGGCCTGGGGCATTTTTGGCGGATACCCTTTTGTAAATCAATTTTATCCCACATGGGTACTTAGACAACTGAAGAAGCATTTGTTAAAATTTTTGGATTCTTCTTCAATGTGTTGTTAGTTTTTTTTATGTAGTTATACATATACATAATTCAATAATAAATATTATGTACAAAGACAACCATATGAACCTAAAAATAAAACGAAATGTAATTAATATAAGCACACCAACATGCAAAATATAAAAATTATACTACTAAAAATATAAGAAAAACTAAGTATACATATAATAAATTACACATATTTACAATACATATTGAATAACTAACTACCCTAAAACACCACTAATAACAAATATTTAGACACAAAGATGAAAATTTTCAAAGATACTTATGAAACAGCTGTGCTGTGTTGTCTTAACTTCCATTTTACTGTGAATGATGGTGATGATGATGATAATGCCGTCCTGTTAGTCCTCCTCAGGGCAATCTATACACCTATGTTTCGCAGAAGGAATTTCCACTCCACAAGACGATGTGTATGTTATAAGTGAACTATATAGGACTGGGTTATTTACAGCTTATAAATCAGTAAGGTATTAATAGAAAAAAATTGTTAATAGGCTCAGTAGCAGCATTATGAAGAAGCATAAGTTTGAATAACATTGACAGGTATAAGAAAAGTGAGGTCATTGGCACAGTTAATGAATGAAAGTGCCAACTCACACAGATAAACTGTGTTCATAAACCTAAGTCATTGTAAATCCTGATAAGTCAAAACTTCAGAAAGAAGGTATTATATCTTTTTTGTAAAGCTGGATCACCTCTCTGTAAAATTCCACCAAATCTAGTTTCCTGTAGATGAGTTGGACAGAACTTAGAATTACTTAGTAGGTTGACAGCTAACTAGGTATGTAGTCAAATGGAATGGAAATCTTACCTTCCAGATGAGGATGAGGAGGAGCTGCCGTCAGAGGAGGATGACGACACGCTGGTTGAGCTGGAGCTCCTCGATGAGGAGGAGCTAGACACTGCTTTCTTCTTGTCTTTCCTCATTTCTTTGCCAGTGTCCATTTTCAGCTGCAACTCTAATTCACGCTGCAATTGCAGCCTTCTTTTTTCGAGTACATCCGTATCCGCGAATTCCAGGTCATTTTGATCCCAGTCAATTTCAATGTCACCGTCGGGACTACGCCTCACTACAACAGTCGAATGCAACCTGTTCTTACCATCGTCTTTGACGACACCGACACGCTTTGGATCACTATCTTTATTTGCAGCGCGTTGTTTCGAAGGACTAATCAGCGTATGTGTGGCAGCGAATTTACAATTTTTACCGTAAGCGCAACTACCGTGTTGTGCCCACTGTCTACAATGTTCAGTTGTTTTTTTAGCACTAGATGCTTTCTTCGTGCCGAGACGCTCGAAAACACTAGGCCTGATTGCTAGATCTTTTGATTTCGGTAATTCCACGGTAATTTTTCTTTTTCCTTGCTTTGACATTATAAAAGAGAAACATTGGTCTCACTTTTTAACTAAAATTGCTCGAGAACCACATTTTCACCGGTGCTTTGCAGCTAATTGCGGCCGCCATTTTTTAATTCAATGTTTTTTTACTTTTATTGGTTGTTGAAGTTTTGTTCGGATACACCACGGATTTAACTGTTCCTTGAAAACATTAATTTTCGTTCAGTCAGACCTACTTTTTGGCTAATGCTCAGTAGCCAAGACCAAAAACCGTACAGCAACATTTAAAAAATAAACCAGCCAAGTGCGAGTCTCGAGCAAGAGACTCACTCACGAAGGGTTCCGTACCATTCTCTATAAAATCGAGCAAAAAATCGCGTTTGTTGTATGGGGCCCCCTTAAATATTATTTCATTCTATTTTAAAGTATTTTTGTTATAGCAGCAACAGAAATACATCACTGTAAAAAATTCGGCTGACCAAGTATCTCATACATAGATATAGCCTCGGACCGACTTATCGATAAATAAAAACAACAAAAAAATCACGTTTGTTGTATGGGAGCCCCCTTATTTAATTATTTTATTCTATTTTTTAGTATTTGTTGTTATAGCAGCAACAGAAATGCATTGTATGTGAAAATTTCAACTGTCTAACTATCACGGTTCATGAGATACAGCCTGGTGACAGACGGAAGGACGGAAAGCAAAGTCTTGGTCCCGTTTTACCCTTGTTGGATACGGAACCCTAAAAATGTTGGTTGGTTGGTTCTATCATTTTATGGCTTAGTGTGTGAGCGTACATTTGTTATTGAAAATCGTAAATTAAACTGATATTACTATGTGATTAATTGATTAGTATTCAAACAATTGTATCTTAATGTTCTATGAAGTATCTGTCAGTAAATAGGTACTTGTTTTGTTAATAACAGACTAACATCGATCAACGTTAATAGCCACCAATATGCCGATACTTGACGGAAAAGAAATTGAAATATTCTTCGTAAGTAAACCTTTCGTTTGATTAATTTACTTACTGTACTATTAGATATGTGCTATAAACAGTGCACTTAGTGGAACTGCATATTTTTACGTCTATCATATCATAAATAACATCGTATTGAAATACATCACTAAATAATTTCAACTTTTTCATTACAGAGTGAGGAGGACTTACCTTACGAGGAAGAAATCTTGAGGAACCCATTCTCAGTAAAACACTGGTTACGTTACATTGAGCACAAAAAAGCTGCTTCCAAAAATGAGATAAATATGATCTATGAGCGAGCTCTAAAAGAGTTGCCCGGCTCATTTAAATTATGGTACAATTATTTAAAACTTAGAAGGTCGCAGATACGAGGGCGTTGCATCACAGATCCTTCTTATGAGGATGTTAATAATTGCTTTGAACGCTCCTTGGTGTTCATGCATAAAATGCCTAGAATATGGATGGATTACTGCACATTCTTGACCGAACAGTGGAAAATAACTACAACTAGGAAAGCCTTTGATTCTGCACTAAGAGCCCTTCCCATTACACAACATCACAGAATTTGGCCTCTTTATCTTAGCTTCTTGAAAAAGCACAACATTCCTGAAACTGCTGTAAGGGTATTCAGAAGATATTTAAAACTCTCACCTGAAGACACAGAAGAGTATATTGACTACTTAATTTCAATTAATAAGCTTGATGAAGCAGCTGTGAAACTGGCACATATTGTTAATAATGAAAACTTCCAATCAAAACATGGAAAATCAAACCACCAACTGTGGAATGAATTATGTGAACTTATATCAAAAAACCCTGACCAAATCCATACCCTTAATGTTGATGCAATCATTAGAGGTGGCCTTAGAAGATATACAGATCAATTGGGACATTTGTGGAATTCCTTAGCAGACTACTACGTAAGGAGTGGCCTGTTTGAAAGGGCAAGAGATATCTATGAGGAAGCTATACAAACTGTCACCACAGTTAGAGATTTCACTCAAGTGTTTGATGCTTATGCTCAATTTGAAGAACTAAGTTTAAGCAAGAAAATGGAAGAAATTGCTAAAAAGCCCAATCCTTCTGAGGATGATGATGTGGACTTAGAACTGAGACTTGCGAGATTTGAGTATCTAATGGAGAGAAGGCTGCTGCTTCTGAACTCAGTCCTTTTACGACAAAACCCTCACAATGTTGCTGAATGGCATAAGAGAGTGAAACTGTATGAAGGAAAACCTCATGAAATCATTGATACATATACTGAAGCTGTACAAACAGTGGATCCTAAATTAGCAGTTGGAAAATTATATACATTGTGGGTTGGTTTTGCTCAGTTCTATGAAAAAAATGATCAAATTGAAGATGCAAGGCTTATATTTGAGAAAGCAACTCAAGTTAATTATGCTAAAGTAGATGACCTAGCATCAGTGTGGTGTGAATGGGCTGAAATGGAAATAAGACATGAAAACTATGAAGATGCCCTTAAACTGATGCAGAAAGCAACAGTTCTGCCCAGTAGAAAAGTTGCTTATCATGATGATACAGAGACAGTCCAAATGCGTTTGTATAAATCTTTGAAAGTTTGGTCTATGTATGCAGACCTTGAAGAAAGTTTTGGCACATATAAATCTTGTAAGGCTGTATATGACCACATTATAGATTTAAAAATTGCCACTCCTCAGATTATTATTAACTATGGACTATTCTTGGAAGAACATAATTATTTTGAGGAAGCTTTTAGGGCATATGAAAAAGGCATAGCACTTTTTAAATGGCCTAATGTCTATGATATATGGAACACATACTTGACGAAATTTCTAAAGAGGTATGGAGGTACAAAATTGGAAAGAGCTAGAGATTTGTTTGAACAATGCTTAGAACACTGTCCACCTCAATTTGCAAAATCGATATTCCTGTTGTATGCAAAATTAGAAGAAGAACATGGCTTAGCAAGACATGCCATGTCAGTCTATGAACGTGCTACTACAGCTGTATTGCCAGAAGAAATGTTCGAAATGTTCAACATCTACATTAAGAAAGCTGCAGAAATTTACGGAGTTCCAAAAACACGCCAAATATATGAAAAAGCCATTGAAACTTTACCTGAAGAAAAAGCAAGGGAAATGTGTATACGTTTTGCAGAAATGGAAACCAAACTAGGGGAGATTGATAGAGCACGCGCTATTTACGCACACTGTAGCCAATTGTGTGATCCGAGAATTACTTCAGAATTTTGGAATACTTGGAAGGAGTTTGAAGTTAGACATGGGAATGAAGATACTATGCGTGAAATGTTAAGGATAAAGAGGAGTGTACAAGCTACATACAATACACAAGTGAACATGATGTCTGCACAGATGCTGAGTTCTGCAGCACAAGCTGCTGGTACAATTTCAGATCTGGCACCTGGAATGAAGGATGGCATGAGAATGTTGGAAGCTAAGGCTGCCGAAATGGCTGTCCAAAACAAAGGAAACATTATGTTTGTTAGGGGTGAAACTCAAGGTCTTAAAGAAAGTTCTGACAAGGTGGTTAACCCAGATGAAATTGACATTGATGAGGAAGAACAATCAGATAATAGTGATGAAGATGCTGAAGTTGCACCAGTACAAAAGAAAACAATTCCTGCTACAGTTTTCGGAGGCTTGGTTCCTGATAAAGACAGTGAATGAAATACACATTGTTAATGATAACCAATTTTTTTAAGTAATAATAAATCATCTTTTAATTAACTTATTAGTTACATTTCTGTACACACGCCGCTATTTACAACAGAAATCACAGAATAAGTATGATAATCATTATTGGCTACATAGCAGCTAGTAAGATTATTTAGATCATTGTAATCCCTTGTCATAACTTTTAATAAATTCCAAAAGATTGGTTAAATGACATATTCAGCATGAGTTTTAGCCCATCAAAATATTTATGAAAGGCAAACTAAACTATAAATAAAAAATGAAATTATTACTGAGATAACTCAAATAATATCCCTAGGTGGTGTGATGAAATGTAAGGAATTGGAGTACATATTTTGATGGTCAGAGTAATTTAAAATGCTTATGTCATTATGGACACCTCCAAACATGATTAATTCACCATTTCCTTTTACGAGAGAATACATCACTAGTTCTTCTGGAGCTCCACTCATCTCACCAAGTCTTGGACAAAGCCATGCTACATGACTTAGAGAGTTTCCATCAATTACTGTTGAAATGTCTAATACATGCATAGTTAGTGTATTTCTTTTGATTTTTTTCACTGCCGGTTGTCTTGGAGGGGGATTGGGGTCTACAGGAAGTTCTCGTCTGTTTTCTAAATGTGCTATTTGCCTTTGATTGATGAGATCATTTTCGGGTGGACTGTTATTGATTGAGGGGTCACAAGCAAAAGCAGCCATTCTGTATTTATTGGCTTCCTGAAGTTGACGTACAATTTTCATTGCTTTATTCTGCAAAAAAAGAGAAACATCAAATATTGCCTGTATGTATGTATATGTTACAGTTAAAACTAGTTAGTAGTTAGAACGCGTTTTTCCTAGTTAGAACTAGTTTTTACTTGGTGCCTTTGTTAAAACTAGAAATAATCAGTTAAAACTAGAATTTACCAATGACATATTTGATTTTCAGATAAAACTAGTTGTCACATCGAGCTATAGTTAAAACTAGCTATAGTTAAAACTCCCCCCCCCCCCCCGCGGAGATTATATCGGGGCAGAAACGGGTTAGGTTAGAACTGCGACCCCCAACGCACGAGCCGAGCGAGCGAAGCCCCCCCGCGGAGATTATATCGGGGCAGAAACTGTAGGTTAGGTTTGTTAGTAGCCTAGCCTAACCAATCCGTTAAGGGTTGGTTAGGTTAGGTTAGGTTAGAACTGCGACCCCCAACGCACGAGCCGAGCGAGCGAAGCGAGCGTGCCGCGGCAGCGGCCGGCGAAGTGCCAGAAAAGACTTTGGTTGCGTTAAACGGTAAGCACAACAACTACATAACCCACAACATAACCTCAAGCCAATCAGAATAAGGTATGATGAACTCTAACCTCGGTCGGAACAGTTTTAACTGACTCGCTTCGGGAAAACGCGTTTTGTCTTGCAGAAACTAGTTTTAACTGATATTTGATTCAGACATTAGTCAATTCTAGTTTTAACAAAGGCACCAAGTAAAAACTAGTTCTAACTAGGAAAAACGCGTTCTAACTACTAACTAGTTTTAACTGTAACATATATATTGTATGAAAAACGAAAATTTTTTTTAGTTACTTAGTACTTAAAGAATTGTATAAATAATTACAACAAATTAGATATACAAACCTTATTTTTGTTTCTTCTATTGATTGAATCCTTCTTCAAGTCTATTCCAATTCCAGGTTGTTTTTGATCAGAGCTAGGCCCAGGAACAGCATCATCCACTTCTGGGTGGATATTCTCATTAGCTAGTCTTTGTGGCTGTATCTGATTATGATTACTCGGGCCTGCTACAGGTTCATTATTTATATTCATCTGTGCTTGCCTTGCAGGTTGTCTGGGTAAAACTCCACGTCTGCCATTTATATTTTGATCTCTATCGAGTGGTCTTTGTAAACTTTGCTCCACTCTTACTGACACTGGTGCTCCTTCAGGTCTGCTAAGAGCAGATAGCCGAACTGCTGAAGTAACTAATGGCTTAGCACTGTTCCAACCATTCCTACTTCTGCTTAAGCTGACAACTTTATCCCCCACTCTACACGCAGGGTTACACCAAATGTTAGCTGCAGCCCATTCTTTATTTTTCACAGTTACTTCTTTCCAAGTCCATACTGATCCCTTCATTGTAAGAATCCAACAATCACTATATACAAAACGATTATGTAGTGTTTGAACACCACCCAAAAGCATCAGCCTGTCAGAATCTAGGCATATCATGGACTGAGCATACCGTGGAGATGGCCTAGGTTTTGTAGTGGCTTGTTTCCTCCAGTTCAAAGTAGGGACATCTAACACCCATAAATCATTGGAACACTGTATCTGGTAATTCTGAGCTGCTGACATTACTAGCCCTCCAAAGATAATCATCTCTTCACCATTCATACATGCAGAATGTCCTGCCATAGGGGGTGGTACATTAGTTGCATTAATCAACATCCATTTATTGGTGCTTACACAATAAAAATGTAATTCATTGAACATTGTAACATTCTGGTAATACTGTGATAGTGAGGGATATGTCCATCCTCCGAATACTATCAAGCAATCTTTGTAATGCACCATAGATGTGTAAGCTTTAGGGACTGGATATGTACCTGTAGCTAGAGGCCTCACCCATCTTCTGATTGAAAGATCAAACCTCCATAAGTCATTAAATGAAGTAGCATTTGTAGTGCAGCCCCCAAATACATACATACTGTTGTCAATAACGCAAGCAGCATGTGAAAACCTTTTTGTGATTGTTGGAACCATTTCAGACGAGGTAATATTTCTCCAAAGAATATTAAATTCACCTACAGCTTTCACCAATTTTATTGAAGTTTTACGCAGGACATCTGAAAAAAAATTGTGTTATATTTTTAAATTTTCATCATTCTCTGTTCAACATTTTAAATCTAGGTGTCAGTTTATCAATCACCGTTTGTCTACTATCTTGCTAATACAACCACCAGTTTCAAGCACTCAAAAACTGGCTCTTGGGTAGGGCATTCTTTTGGAAACATGACTCTCACGGTGAATTTTGAATAATTCATAAAAACATCAGAATCATAAAAGCAAACTCCAAAAATTTACAACTCTAGTGGAAAGATGGTTTTACGACTTACTTTGAGCGCAATCATACCAACGGCTACAGACTGACATACAATTTTGAAGGTCTTTATAGGGTGGCAAAAATCCCATTATAAACTCTAACACTTCATCGGGAAGATCATCAATGGAGCTGTGCAGAGTATGCTCAGTCAGTGACTGATCAACTTCCATTTTCATAGGTTGGTCTTCTTGTTAAGAAATTGTATTTATACAGTCGGAAGATATGATTTTATCCATTAGTACTGTTACAGCATTCACACAGAATTCAATTATTTTTATAGAAATAAGAGAAATAGAATTGGCAAAAACGAGCCTGCGACACATTTGACAATTTCACATTTTGACATTGACATTTGATGATTTGACCAATAAAAAGGATGACATATAAAAAAAGTCGGATACAGGCTTTATGTTTTTGGCTTGGATTCTAGTTTAGAAATGAATGAACTTTAATATGAACTTACAAAAAGCATACTAATTTCCAAACGTTTACATAATTGTCAATGTCAAAACTGGAGTTGGTCTGCCGGGAATATTCAATTTGCCAATTTTCTTGGAACCATTTCTCAAGAATTTTGAGAAAATTTTATAGAATGGCGATTGACTTGCTATAGTAAATCATTTTAAACGTAAATTTTCACTTTCAAATGTGAGAAATTTAGTTGTTTGGGTGTGTCGTGTTTGACAGATAACCTAAGAAAATTGTGAATTATATCAATATTTTCTCAGATATAGCTGTAATTAATTACAAAAACTATGCAGCATTTAATTCAAGCGACTCCTGTCTTGGATAAGTTGAGATACTGGCGGCACGCCATGTCTCTAAGTGATGTTCAGCTGACTACTTCTCAGAAGGTAACTTGGCACCTGATCCTTGGCACCTTGGCCTTTATATTTGGAATACTCTACTGTCTTTTCTACCACAAAATATCATAATTCCTATACCAACTACATTCTAATCCGTAACAAAGACCGATATACTTAAGAATAGTTATTTTAAACACAGCATACCTAATGCAATCACTCCATAAAATATTGTATTACATTTTCATTTTTAGGTGGTGCTATGGAGCATAGGAGTCGTAGGTACCAGTGCTGTAGTGGTTGGAGTGTTGTCCAGATACTTGGCCAGGAAGCGAGCGAAGCCCATATTAAACCCAAGAATACAAAGAGCTATCAATAAGAGAATCTCACGTATGCGCAGTCCCAATGGTGGTAATAACAAACACAGTCTCTATTCTGGTGGGCTACCAGGCTATTATTTTGTTTATTTACTGCACCAACAATTATTTCACCATCTGCACTGTGAATTTTGTTATTAACCATTATTGTTTTGCTTATTTTTCAAATACTGATTTCCTTACATTATCTGTTTTTATTTATATCATTGACAATATTTTTTTTATTATCCTTCTCTGTTTTCCATTTGGCAATAATACATCTTCATCGTTTACTGTAGTGGATGCTCACATTTCTAAAACATTTAAATGCTTAAAAACAAGATGAATAAATCCAGTAAAAGGGTATCGTATAGCAATAGGAGAAACGTCTTACTGTACTAATTTTAACAAATTAAGTTTCACCATCATGTAATATTTAAATTGGTTACTGGATATTTTACTTTTTTTTTCACAGGGAATATTTTAAATATGCTTGACTTGTATTGGCCCTGGCTATCATTAATTAATAACAATTATTTACCTAAGTTGGTCTCTAAACTAAAAAAATATTTATAGGCATGGGATCAGTAGCAAGTAGCGGTGGACGCAGCAGTCCTCTGGGCTTCAGTGAGCGGCTGTCACTGGCCTCAGGCTCCATTGGTTCCGGTGGAGGTGACGCAGCACCACTTTCTCCTCAGCAGCTTGGTGTCATGGGTAAGTGCCTGTTTTTTCCATGATGTTCAGAAACGGCGCCATCTAGTATCGAATAGCTTAATCACAGTGATACATCTAAACTTTGAAGTAATCCTCTTAATAAGAGGATCGTCTCAGTGTTTTTTTCCCATACAAACGGCGTCAATGGATTCCATCCCCTAAACGTCAACGGATCTCTGTGAAATTTTGGTATAGTATGAGGAACACCAAAAAAAACGGTCTGTACGTTTTGGTTTTTGTGATATTTTTAGTAGAAAAAAAGATATTTGAAACTAAAAGTCAGCATTTTTCGCCAAAATAATTCTCACCATTTAAGAGGTGACTGTTGAAAAACTAAGAACAAATTTGGAAAAAACAAAACGCACGAACCTTGTTTATACGCTTACGAATCGATGGAGACCAAAAACGTACGATTTAGTTAAGTTTTTGGGGTAGGAATTTATTGACGCCTAAACTCATAATTTTGGAAATAAAACTCTACATTTTGCCGGAAAGCTGCTATATTGTCCCTTTCGCACAAGTCTGAGGCGGGTGGTGGACATCGAGACAGCATGAAAAACAACTGAGACGCTAGTCCAAACTGAGACGCTCCTCTTAACGACCGTAAATATTCACAGACCAAAAACACTGTCAATAAAGGGGAGATTATAACAAAAATTTTGCAGCGCCATCTCTTGTTGAGTAGCTGAATTTCTTCGTTATTTAGTCGCTAAGTTTCTTTCTTATCAAGTGAAACTATAGTTCTATGAAAGATGGCGCTTTATAAATTAAAAGTGCAGCACTTTTTGGCATTTCATAGTAATGATTAAAAAATAATTTTGAATTGAAAAATAATTGAAGAATTTCTTAAATTATTCTAAGAAATTCTAGTTAAATTTAAGAATTTCTTTAAACACAAATAATTTCTTCCAGAAGACTAACACTCAGTTGTAGAAACGTCCACTAAAGTAAATGCTGCTTTAAATATAATGCTGTCACTTTCCGTCTTTTTGACGTAAACAAGGACGGCATTACATTTAAAGAAGCTTTGACTTGAACGTGGTTACAATCGAGCGTAAGTCAATTAACACAAATTCAATTGTATAGTACTTAGGTACTTCATACCTAGTTCTATCGTTGCTAGCTTCCACTCTAATTGAAGTGGATGATACATATCTTTTTGATTCGGAGTCACCTTGACTGCATCCATGGACCGCGATAAATTAAAACAAGAATTTTGACGGGACCCGGATCTGTCAAATCCTGTGCCGGTTTTGCCGCGCAATAACAATATGTTATATACTTACCTATGTATGTACCTACCTACCAGACGTAATAGCTAGGAAGCTATTCTTTCTACATAATTTAATTTCTCATTTTGCATTTAATTTATGAAGATTCGCTATGGCTTATATTCCTTTTTTCTTTGGTCGAGTGGCAGTGGCGCTGCCTCTTGATCAACTGGTCTTGGGTTCGATTTTCAATCGGGGAAAATATTTGTATAAAAAGCAGATGTTTGTTCTCGGATCATGGTTGTTCGTGTCTTTCTTTGTGTACATTCCAATTTCCAAGGGACCCATGATACATGGGAAGACCTTAGTGTGCGTCTTTCTATAAAAACCATTATCTGTATAAAAGCGGCAAAAAAATCACGTTTATTGTATGGGAGCCCCCTTAAATATTTAACTTATTCTACTTTTTAGTATTTGTTGTTATAGCAGAAACCAAAATAAATCATCTGTGAAAATTTCAACTATCTATATCACATTTCATCAGATGTGGCCTCGGACAGACTTATCTATAAAAACGAGTAAAAAAATCACGTTTTTCGTATGGGAGCCCCCTTAAATATTTATTTTATTCTGGTTTTTAGTATTTGTTGTTATAGGACCAACATAAATATATCATCTGTTAAAATTTCAATTGTCTTACTATCACGGTTCATGAGATACAGCCTCAGACAGATTTTCTATAAAAACGAGCAAAAAAATCACTTTTTTGTATGGGAGCTCCCTTAAATATTTATTTTATTCTAGTTTTTAGTATTTGTTGTTATAGGATCAATAGAAATACATAATCTGCAAAAATTTCAACTGTCTAACTATCACGGTTCATGAGATACAGCCTGGTGACGGACGGACGGACGGACGGACAGCGGAGCCTTAGTAATAGGGTCTCGTTTTTCCATTTGGGAACGGAACCCTAATATCTCAATGTTCTGTGAATATTACAAGCGTCTTCATGTTGCCGTTATCAATATCGAGCAAAAAAATCACGTTTATATTATGGATTATTTTAAATATTTGTTTTATTTTAATTCAATTATTTATTTTTAAAGTGAATATAATACCAAATATTCTGTGAATATTTCAAGCGTCTAAGTACCTGTTTCCGTTATAAATATCGACTAAAATAAGTATGTGTGCTTACAAAACAATGACGAGCAAAACATTTTTCCACAATTATGAGGTAAAGGCTAAGTAAATAAAATGCCATACGCATACAGAAATTATTAAATAGTTCAATTATTTGTTAAAAATCAAATTTGTTTTATTGAAAAAGTAAAATAAATACTTAATTTACTTTTATATTTTATTTTACTGAAAATCAAGATTTTGTCAGGCTTAAAAAACTCTTTGCTGTCTTTTTATACAGCCAGTATGAAGCTTTATAAAAAAGGTAATACTTTCAATTGTCAAAATAGACGGAGATCCCAAGTCCGCCAGACCTTACTTATTTTCTCATAAACCAAATATGTGGAAAATAGTAGTGCAATAGTAGATGTGCAAAGTTGTAAAATATTTAATTTATGCTACTTTTTAGTATTTGTTGTTAAAGCTGCAACCAATACACATCATCTGTGAAAATTTTAACTGTCTAACTATCACAGCCTCAGAGAGACTTTCTATAAATCAAGCAAAACAATCACGCTTTTTGTATGGAAGCCCCCTTAAATATTTATTTTATTCTGGTTTTTAGTATTTGTTGTTATAGGGCACAAAGAAATACCAATCTGCGAAAATTTCAACTGTCTAACTATCACGGTTCATGAGATACAGCCTGGTGTCAGACGGACGGACAGCGGAGCCTTAGTAATAGGGTCCCGTTTTTTCCTTTGGGAACGGAACTCTAAAAAGGACCATCTCCTACATCGGCTATTAACTAATTACCCATGTAACATTTTGGCATTGACTTTATAAACTACATCGCTGCATCTCTGACGTCAGCACTACCGTCTCACTTACCTCGACCTACTATAAAACATCTCGTAAATCGCTATCTAAATAGTGGTGACCTAAGACAAGTGCGCTAAGCTGCCATTGCAATAGCATTTAGGTATAACTGCATTGTCTGTCTGAGCCCCATTTGAGTTAATTAGAACAGTGTAGACGTTATAATCTTGTAAATTATAATCTTGTAATACGCATGAAATAAGAATGAAGGAAAATACTTTGTTCGGCGCAAAATGAAATTCATGAAATACAAACATATAAACAAATAAATAAACATAGAACCACATACAACATAGGTACTTATAAAAGAGATAGGGTAATGCTATTTCTGATCGACAATACACTGTGCTGCAAGTGTAAGTGCTGCAAACTGCAAGTAGTAAATACTTAGGTCATCATTATGTCAGCCGCAAGACTACTGCTGCACATAGGCCTCATCCAAAGAACTCCACATCGATCGATCCTGCGCCACCCTAAGTAAAGCGAGTGAAACGTATGAAGTAACTTTAGTTTGTGCCTGCACATACTATTTGATGCGATTCGCTACATTTGAGCTCGGTGTCGACTTTGATTTAAATCCTTTCACCGAAGACCTTATCAGTGACGTACTCGTGCGCCGTCCGCGAATGTCATCTCGATCGCAATATTTGCAGCCTTGCAAGTAAGGCTCGTTGGTCTAGGGGTATGATTCTCGCTTTGGGTGCGAGAGGTCCCGGGTTCAAATCCCGGACGAGCCCGTCTTTTGTTCATAATCATTTTGGAACACTAAGTAACAATAACTCTGTTTTGTAGTGTCTAGTCCAGGGACGCCATGGTAGTATACAATGGTTATAAACAAATTTACGGCTTTTTTTCAGATCATGTATTTTATTCTAAATACCAAACCAATTCTTAAAACATTTTGTAATTTCTATTACACATAAACATAGATAGGTATGAGCGCCATTGCATAATAAGCCTATCAATATAGATTTTATTACACGCCTTATCTTAAAATTATTCATCTTGATCATAAAATCTTTAGTAATGTAATGTAATGTAATATCTGTATCTTCATATGTATTTATTATGATTTTAAGCTTGAAAAACTCACGTTTTCATAAATCCTAGGTATATTTCTACACATAAGCGTGATTGCGTTTGATTACATTATCATCTTTTACAATTAAATTATGTAAGTAAGGAACTTGAACTGAACAGCTAGATAACCAACCACGCGCAAGTTTTAAAAAAGTTTTTAATTTTAATTTTATCTCTAAATACAAGTTAACCTAATAATAGTTAGTTTCGTAAACTTGCGTGCATAGTCCGTAACGGTAAAAAATTTAATGTATAAACATAAGAATGACGCGTGTCTGTGTATCTGTCTGTATGTCTAAGTGTCTGTCTGTGGAATCGTAGCTCCTAAAAGAATGGACCAATTTTGATGCGGTTGGTTTTTGTTTAAAAGCTGACGTAATCAAGATGGTTCAGCTATAGGTATTTGATAAAATTGGTTCACCCGTTAACAGTTAAGCTTATAATTATGTCGAAAAGTTGTGAGTTGTCGGACGTCCAGACGCACCGCGGGGTACCATCCCTATCTTGTTGACATTCCACGGATTCGCACTGAGCGCTTTTCATCATCTTTCGTATTGCGCACTGCTAGGGAATGGCATTCCCTGCTTGCGTCTGTATTTCCGAGTTCATGTAACCCGAATCCCTTTAAAGTTCGAATGAATAGGCTTCTTCTAGGTGAGCTTGCTACATCTTCGACCGCATCTTTGCCCTTGGGCTAGATTGTGGTCAAGAGCGAACCATTCATTAATAATAATAAAAAAAAGCAGCCGCGTTTTAATTGCGTTTCAATCCATATTATTTAGCACAAGGGACTTGATTGGTTTTATTACTACCACCACCTACCATTTCCCTGTTACCTACTTACCACCATATTCGTGTTCATCATCACAATACAAGCATTTATAGGTATTGTATGATTTGTATGACTTCAAGTGGTTCTGTGATGAAGATTGTTATTTTTAGGTATTCTATATGAGCCGAGTCAAGAGTGTGTCGTATCAGTTTACTCCTAATATTTAATGACAAATTCTATTGATTTTGGACAACATTCTTACCGATATTGTCTACATAAAGTCTTATAAAGTCTTATAAAGCGTCTACGAAACCTTATAAAGACCAAAAGGCTCAGAGAGGGTGTTTAAAATGTACCTAAGTAAGCCGCTGGGCCCGGTCGATCCCCCGGGAGCGATGGGGTCCTTAGTGTGCCTCCCACGTCGGTGGCGACCCACTGACACGGTGGCTGAGCGGCTATGAAGTCCGCGGGCGGGTTTTCATTTCTTTTCCTGTGGGATTTTACTGTGCGTTGTTTTTACAAGATAAGATTTTATCGTAATAAAACACTTGTAGTATAAATAAGCCGGGCCGGGTTCAACAGAATTAGGGAACTTCTGAACAAGGGGCCGTTCATTTATTACGTAAGACTATTTTCGCTAGTTTTTGACCCCTCCCCCCCCTATTATAAGAAATAATAATAACAATAATGTTATAAGAATAATAAAATAAAAATCTTAAAGGAAAAAATGAGTACACGTTTGGTTTTTATTAAATGTTTCTTTTTCAAAGTACCTAACAATTTTTAGAAATGTTTATTTGTACTTACAAAGCAGGTATACTAATAATTTAATTTTTTTGGTAGTACTTACATAATAAAATTTGGCTTTAATCACTTTGCCCGCGCCTTTTCAAAGTATAATTTTTAACTTTGCGCATTTTTGTGATCTTACGTAAGAATTATCGAGACTCCCTCCCACCCCCTTGTAAGAAAAACTTAGACATGGTCGACCCCCATCCCCCTAAATCGTCTTACGTAATAAATGAATGGCCCCCAAGGAGTTAGCAGGATCTCGACAATTATACCTTGTAATCAAAAAGTTACTAGCTATGGGTATTATCAAAGGTTCCTAAATCGTTTGAGTTATCATTAATTTATCTATCTAGAAGTACGTGTACACACGACAGCACATCAGGTTATACATGTTGACCTTGACGTCGCCCTAATGTCGTTCGTAAGCGGTGGCTTTCGTAGTGCGAATGTATAACCTGATATGCTGCTATATGTACATTGGGTAAAAAACAATTAATTAAATTGAAATGAGTTATTCACATAACGGTAACGCAAAGTTTAAATGTTTAAAGTTGTTAATATCCTTACAAAAATAGGTAGCCTATATCGCATTGCTAATAACCTCTCGGAAAATTCCCAAAAGACTCCCTAATAAAATGTGTGTATAATTATAACTTTTTACAAAAAATATATTCTGATTCGGTATAACTGGATTATTTGGACACCTAACTACTAACCTACTACAGGCCTAACTTAGTGGCCCTACACTAAGGACGACCAACAACTCGATTACGCAATAAGACGTGCCATTTATAATAGAGGGACTGTGTTTATTGCTAGATCTGCCTTATCTTCTATTTATTACACCAAGATATTTCCATAATACCTTTTTACCTTTTGGAATAGCTCCCATGGCGCTGCGCAGAGACGGCCTCAAAAGTCATTTAACCCAATTTTAGAAAAAAAAATCAATCCCTTATATAAATTGTATTTTTTTTAACATTAAATACATGTGCATTGTAAGTCAGTGCAAAGTAAATTCTCGGATCTGTTGAAAAAAAAATACTTTTAAAAATTAAGCTTTTCTGATCATTAATTTAAAGTCGATTGCTAAAATTTAATTATTTAAAATCACTGACTTTAAAAGGTTCCAGTGAAGTTACTAAAATAAGCAATTTTCCTAAAAGCCTAAAAATACGCGCGGTAGCGTTGGGGGCTTCGTTATCCTACTTGACAACAGATGGCGCCACGAGAACTCGACACATTCTGCATTTGAACGATTTTAATTATTTGTAAACATCATGGCGTACTTGTGTATTTCATACTTTATTACTGCATGTTTTAAATTATATTTAATAAAAAATATCAGTTAACACACTTTATAACAAATGTGGTTACTGAACCATACTTTCGCCATCTACTTCAACCGGCTCGTTGGTCTAGGGGTATGATTTTCGCTTAGGGTGCGAGAGGTCCCGGGTTCAAATCCCGGACGAGCCCAAACCCTTTTTGTTTTTTATTCGAGTTTTACTTTACATTTTATAAATAGCAACAAACTGGCCTTTTCTTAGTTGTTTTTCCTTTAAGAATTTATTGCTTTTTCGTATTTGTTCCGCATGACTGCTACAACTATTGCAGCGGCGCGGCGCAGTGTTCTCTGTGATTGCAACCACTTAAAAACGGAGCTTTCCTTTGAGGATGTGCCTTAGGGACCGACAGTCCCTTGTGTTGCCTTCGTAGCATGCGCGAATAATTAAAGCGCCTCCAGCGTACCTTTGAGCTTGCCTCTGCAACTGAAACATTTCATAAAGGGAGCTGAATGTGCTGCGGGTGAAAAGGAACACCCGCTATTTATTTGTAAATCATCTTCCGTTACGACCACAGCATAGCTCAACAGCTTAAAAATGTTCTATGTTTTTTCGGGACAATATTCAGAGTGTTATATACGATTTTTTTTTAATAATAAATAGTATATAACACTATTTTTCCAATGTTATAAATGCATTCTCAAAAAATTATTACATATTTCATTTCAGTATAACATTATAAACTGTCTAGGTATAATATGAGTAAACTCTTACACCTTTCTAATCATTATTGAGTAATTTGTAGTTATACAGGTACTACCCATCCCACTGCATTTATCTATAAGTTTTGTTACCTATCCAGACAGGTGACTCAAGTAAGGCCTTGCGGGACGTGAGACTTTTTGGCAGTAGGAGTCTTTTAAATTTTTAATCCGCTCTAAAGGTTGTACTTACCTGAAGCGTACGAGTGACTTTGCCTCACACTGGTGCGAATGAGGGAGGTAAATTATGCATTGTTGGTACCGAATTATTTGGACCCCATTCTGATTTATGAGCCATTCTTGGTACGTAGGGTGAACGTACCTAATACCAGCCCCGTACCTAATACCAGCCCCTTCACTTATTTGTTTGATAATAAGATTACCTTTCATTATTACGTACTCCTGTTGCCATTAAAAAAATATATATATTCGGTAGAAATTTTAAAACCAAGTTTGGCAACACTAGCATAATCATGTGAGTGTCAGTTCCAAATCGAATCTGGCACGGTGTGAATATCCGCCATTTTGCTATTTTACCGACAATTTTACCGGTAGCTAAAAATAGTTATATTTCACATATTTCTTGCTTTGCATGTCATGATTTGTTAGATTATGGGTTAATATATTGTAATGCATGGATTTCTGAGTAAATATACAAGTTTTGCCCGTGATTCTAGTAGAAATTGACAGGGCTGCAATTAGAAACACGAAATGTATGGAGCATCAAATACCAGCCCCGGGGCTGGTACTAGGTACTCCATACATTCGATTGAGTACCTAATTACAGCCGTGTCTTAATAATTAGGGATGTCACAAACGTTTTCGAAGGTTAAGTTTGGATCTCATTGGAGTTGATTTTAGAGGAAATAAAGTGTAGGTAGTTCTAATGGAGATCGCCATTTTCCTAATTTATGGAATAAGCACAGCACTTAAGTAAATAGCGAAAATTGTACCCGATTACCTCATTATTTACTCAACTCGCATGATATTGTACCCCATATTACCTAACTAGCTTTCCACCCGCGGTTTCTCCCGCGTTAAATGAGTTTGCCCGTGGTAATGAAGTATCCCGCGTTAAATGTCATATCCAGGATCTAACCTAGACGTGCTAAGTTTCTTCCTTGTCTGTGTTCATATGTGTTTTTTTTTCGAATTTTTAATTTGATTATCAATACCTTTTATGCAGCTTCGAGGCTATACAACTCAGTGATTTTATTAGCTTTGAAGCTTTAGAATGTAACATTTTATTTGTTTTTTAATTTTTAAAATGATCAGTATTAAGTCAAATTATGTGCAACAATTATGTAAAACTCAGCGATTTATTTGAGTTTTATTGGATTTTTGTAATATTATGATTATTACAACCTTCTATCCAGCATTCAACAATTTTGTTTTATTTAACACATATATTATATATAAATAAAATAAATAAAAAATAAACAGAATATATATACCTTTTTTTATAAATTATTAATTATTATTTGTAAAAAGACGCCACCTTTCGAAAAAATAAGTATAAGTCGCAGTTCAGGCCCCCTAACCAAATTTACTTTTAAATTATGTTAAGTTTTGTTTTTGTTAACTTTTCTAATTTTTATTTGTTAAGTATTGATTTTTTGGGTAATTGGTAAATAAAAGACTGATTTTGTTACGCTTACGCATTTATTCATTCATATTCAGAATGCAGCTCAAAGATTTTTAAGACATGACCCTATGCTAGGCTGCTATTCGGTACACAAAAGGCTGGTACTAGATACAGCGTGGCTGGAACTAGATACACAGGGTATTTTTCTGTTTGACATTATTTTTAAAAAAAATCTACGCAACTTACGATTAATTACCCTAATAAATATAATTCTCCATTAAATAACCTATCATTTAAAATATATAACAGTAGTTTTGAGCTACAAGTTTATGCAGGATGATTTTTTAAACATCAAAATTGCACCAAAGGGCTGGCAATAGGGGCGTTCACCCTACTCTGCTGAGTTCAACTTTAGTATTACATTCGCATCGTGCCGGTCGTTCCTGCCATGTGGCGGCTCTTATAAATAATCCCTAAACGGAGAATTCTTTTGTGCATTTGCGCTTCTTTCCAGTTTTGGAGGTATTTTAAAAAGGTACGGGTTAAATTAAGTTAAGTATTTGAATCAGTACCTAGCCCAATAATAAACCCATACAGTTTTTTTTTATTTTTTGATGCACAAAGTTTTAAAGTAAAATTTCAGGTTTTATTTCAATTTGCACTGGAGTAAGTAGGTACCTTCAATTAAATTTTTCTTTGTTTCCTAATTTTCTTCACCAAACAGCGATTTTTGTTATAAATAAAGGATAACTAACCTTGCCAATCTTTAGGACATACATAAACACACTCACGCTCACATTATCCCTGACTCCCTAACGGAGTAGGCAGAACATCATGTGGTTCACATGACGCCACATTAGACATCTATTCTTTTAAGGGTTATTAAATGAAACATGAGAATAGAAGTGAGAGTATATTGGCTAAGTGGTTTATATTTAGAGCATTATGTGTGGTGCTGAACTTTGCAAACGACGACCACGACCGGCTTTATGCCTGCAAACGGACATAATTTCCGCCACTCTTGCTTCGCCGCCGCTGAATGGTCGCTTTATGGCGCTGTGGGCTGTGGGTGGACCTCCTTATACGACGTGCTTCCACTGTTATAGAGGACTATCTCCTTCTGACAATAATTTCCAATAATTTTCCAGACTCGGCTATATTGAAGAGGCAAACGTTTTGCAGATCTAAGCATTTTACTATTTATTATATTTCTTGTTTTAGAGGCAAAACATAAATCAATACTTTCCTATGCCACAGGAACAATTCGTTTTACATAAGTATTGTCTTTGTTTAAAAAATAAACGATTAATTAAAAAAAAAATTTTACTGAGATTCTGCCGTGTGGTGATCGGTTGAGAATAACACCACCCCATCTCTTTCCGTGGGTGTCGTAAGAGGCTACTAAGGAAACACAAATGAGACCTGCCTCCTAGTAATCCATCCCAGGCAACGACACTTCATTTTTTTCTGAATCTGAGGTGTCGTCCTATGGTCTCATGCGGTGTGGTAGACTCTGTACAGGGCCGTCTGGTTCGCGACCACCCTCCTACCGAAGTCCGACGCCAAACAGCTTGCTGTGTTCCGTCGGTGCGTGGGAGTACTGGTGCCTTTATAAGCATTTTCTGGGTTAACTCGCTCCATCATCGACCTAATCTTTGACCTTTATGGTCAAGATTGAGGTCAAGAGTACGCATCTTTTAAAATAACATTTTTTATTCAGTATCAGTACCTACACCAAATAATAAAATGACTTTATTATGGGCTTTTTCCGGTTGTGTTATAATTATAGCCCTTGTAAAGGGAAAACGTCATAATATTTTAAAAAAATTGTCGTAGACGATCTTACTTAATGACTGTTTGAAGATTGATGGACAGGCGCCCTATAAAAACACTCATCTGTCGGAAAATGCAACAGCGGCATCAACTTTTCTACCAAACCATCTTGTCTGTGCCTCTAATCAGATTATTACACGCGTTTCACTCTCCAACCTAATGTCAAGGAGAATCCTTGGCTAATTTGAAATGTCACCGTGTTTCAATTAAATTTGCCCGTAATTTGATTTAAAAAGATTTTATTATAAGAACACACTTGCTGGCTTAGTTATCATGCGAAGACATGAGGCGTGAAAGGGCGAAAGTACATGTAACCGACACGTGCATATCAGCCCATTTTGATGTCATTATTCTAATGGAGTTCATTATTTTACTCATGCAAACATGACATCGTCGCGACTATAACAGGCCTGCTTACCTTCCTGGATGTACCAACTGTGGGCGACGCTGATGTAATGACAAACATGGGTTTAACGAGGATGCCCGTGCGGCGAGGTGTCATCAATTGGAATTTATTTTTAGTGAGACTATTTTTAGGTGACCTTTTGTACTCGTAAATCAGTTAGTTAATTATTTTATGGAGTGAACTTCGAGAATCATTGCATGAAGTTGGACTGGGTGCCGTATAGAACGGATGGCAGACAGGTGATGATTGATGGTCTCGGTCGGCAGCCGCCTACGTTACGTAAATTACGTCGACATAATTACCATGCGAAAAGCTGTTTGTGGCTAATGTATAGTGTTGGAAGTCACTTAATTTGTATTTTACGATTTGTTTTTCTTGTTTATGCGGAAAATTTTATCGCACCTGTCGTAGGAGTATTTTTTTTCCTCCCACAACGCGTTACGCACGAGGTAGATACCCTTTAGAGTAGCTCATGCATAACAATTGAAGTGCGATTGCACCTCTTACGTGTACGAATTTAGAACGCAGAAAGTTCAATTTTTTTTTTTTTAGGTATTATAAGATGGGTTAACTCTTGACCTCAATCTTGACCAAGGTCATAGATGAGGTCGACGATGGAGCGAGTTAACCCAGAAAACGCCTATAAGGCACCGGTACTCCCACGCACCGACGGAACACAGCAAGCTGTTTGGCGTCGGACTTCGGTAGGAGGGTGGTCGCGAACCAGACGGCCCTTTACAGAGCCTACCACACCGCATGAGACCATAGGACAACACCTCAGATTCATAAAAAAAAATGAGGTGTTGTTGCCTGAGATGGATTAATAGGAGGCAGGTCTCATTTGTGTTTCCTAAGTCGCCTCTTACGACCCCCACGGAAAGAAATGGGGTGGTGTTATTCTAAGCCGATCACCACACGGCATAAAATGTCAATTAAATGAACTCTCTTTAAACTAGGCTGAAGCCTTTGAAAAATTGTAAAAAGTGAAAGGATGAAACCCATTGGAAAAGGATTTTTTGGTTTTTGGTTTAAAAAATTATCTACACTGGTCTCAAGTATAGACCTTAACATCCGCAATAAAAAAAACTGTACGGTTTCTACAGTAAAAATATATATATATATATTTTTAGGGGGAAACTGACTTTATGTAATTGTGTGTGGACTGTATGTATGTTGTGAATATTATTATGTATGGTTTATGTAATGTATATGAAAGTTGAGTAATTTATGTAAGTAAGGTGTATGCGTTCAATTCTTGCCACATGCTGGTACATAAAATCACCACCAACCTTAGCCTTCCACCGTTGCAAGCGAGATCTTGGCTTCAACTCCTCAAGATGTCGGCTCCACGTGGCAGCTTGAAGATTATGTAGGTTTTGTAGTTTATATAGTAGCGCAGGTAAATTTCACACGTTACACCAACACAGCACGGCTGTTACTATAGTTTTATGAAAGTTTAGCACCCGAAAGAACGGCAAAACCGGGGTTTTAATAATAATTAGTTCGTAGCAAAACGTTTGCTTGTGGTCGCACGGCGATCCAGCGAAAAATTAATATGGCAAAGATTGAACAAATACATTTTTCTAAATCCTTACTAATTAATATTATAAATGTAAAAGTGTATTTGTTGGATTGTCCTTTCCTCAACTAGTCAACCCGATTCTTTCCACAGGGATTTCCATAGAATTGGCTTTAGAGTGGGAACATAGGCTACTTTTTCATGCGAACAAAGTCGCCGGCGGAAAGCTAGTACGATATAAACATCCATTTTCTACCTGTAAATGACTAATAGACACTAAAAGGTTTAATACATTATAAGTAAGCTTACGATTATTTTAGAAATCTGCGCAGAGATATATTAACAGAAATGAAATGTGTAAAGTTTGATTTGAACCAATTTCGTCCTCTCGGGACGTGATCGCACTTCGCAGCTCGCTCGCATCACTGATTCAGCATGGCGAACACGCAAAATGTAACATCACTCGCTACGCATACTATTTGCATGTAATTCATTAGTCTCGTTACATTACTTACTTTTGAGATTGCGTATACGAAGGTGTAGTAGATAATACCATTAAATATTAAATCTACCATCATCTTACTATATTATTTTTTTCTGAAGTAATGATGATTTGAAGTCAGGATTTTTGTTTTTGCTAAATTGTCCCTTACACCCTATATTGGATGAAAAATTAATTACGTGCATGAACTAAACAACTTTCCCCAAAAAACAAAAAAAAAACACTTCTCCAAACTTACAACTTGAGCGATCAGCTGATTGCCTTATTTTATTACGAAGAGTCGAAAATTTTTTTGGGAATTTCATTTAGGTTCTTTGGACATATTGTTCAGTTTCATAAGGAGAATCACCTCCTAAAATTTCGCTATCTTTAAAGTCAACCCCATACGCTTAAAAATATAATTTAGGTAGGTATTCTTATGAGCCTTAGTTATACAACATTACTGTTTATGCCTATCACATCACATCAGCCTATTGCAGTCCACTGCTGAACATAGGCCTCCCCCAAGGTACGCCACTTTACACGATCCTCCACTTTTTTCATCCATCCAGTTTATGCCTATATTAGCAATAAATCCTATGGACTATGCCCAGCCAGGCGTGTAGTGTTAGAGGGAAAACTATTTTTACGTGAACTTATCGAACCAGGCTATTATAAATATATTTTGAATTTTTTTCATAACCGTTATTCTATCTACGATTTCATAATTATTTATAGACTACAGTGAGCCTATATGGGGTGACTTTAAATTAATTAGCGAAACTTTGGGGGTTGTTCTCCCCATGAAACTAAAAAAGATTTCCCCAAGGCACCTATAGAAAACTCTCAAAAAAAATTCTACTTCCCATACAAGCTGATTTGCCTTTGGACTATATGGAGGCTTTTTTACTATATGGAGAATGTTTTGTTACTATTTGCTAAATGAACATCATTTTATTCCGTAGAATGAGCTGCGCTAACGACTTTTGGTAAATAAACGTCAGTCGCTAAACGGGAGTCTATCCCAGACACATTATATCTTCATTTACCCTATAGCTTTACCCCAGTGTAGTGTTAGTAAAGGGCAGGCAGGGAGACCGAAAGGCGCCGACGATTTCCTCCCCTACGATCCAAGCCAGACAAAGCGACTGACAAACTCAATGTGAACTTAGTAGGGAAGACAGTAAAACAAACAGATCTTTAATTTACACTTTAATGGGTTTAAACAATAAACTTACATATGGAACATCACAATTATGCTTAGCAAAACAATGTTGATGTTAAAAGAGATTCGCGTTTTCATCTGGTGATTTTCTCACCACGAAACTCGGCTATCATTTGCAGATTCACTAACTAATCAAAGATAAGCAATACGTTATCTAAAATGCCTAAAACAGACACCGAAAGAGGCCTCATTGTCACCAGGTAGCTTTATTCTCTAACATCAATTTACAATACAAGACAAAAGTGATTTGAAAAGCAGAAATTTTAACAGTACATCTATATTTTTGTAAGATATCCTAATAGTCTTAACAAATAATGGTACTTTTGGTGGGACGATCATCTCTATATAAATATAATTCAAGGAAAGCTACTCGCGACTACACGCTTTCTACGATCCGTGAAAAAATACTGTCAAGCATTTGATTAATCCAACGTGATTAACATTTAACTACACAATCGTCATTATAATATTTATTAAAGATTCCGAAGTATATCCACTATTATTAAGGCGAACACTTACGATCGATATCATATACCCATACAAAAATATCATTCATTTCTTTACACATCGGACATCCTAACCTTCAAAATTACCTAACAGGGTCTAGTTTAGGTGACATTCTTCTAATAACACGGAGGGATGTTTCATTACTGAATATCATACATAATCGATGATATAAAATATATTAGTTTTGTAAGAATAAGGCTTGCAACTACAACTTTGGTCATTAAATAACAAAGTTATAATTCTTTCTTAAATCAATAATACAGGATCCGCAACGCAACTTAAGTGCAACTTTGATTTCATAAAACTAATCTTAGTAATAATACGCAATAAAAACAAAATAAATTAAATAAAAAGTAACTCTAGAAGCTTTAAAATAATAATATCTCATAATTCTGGTTTTAAACTCTTTATAACTAAAAATAACAATTAAAATTACCCACTGCTACTAAAAGAGGTACTTAAGATACGCGAGATTATTCAGATGTGATACTGCGCTATGTTAAACAAGAATATTTTGTGTAAAATTTTTGATCCAGAGATTTTGCTGCACTAACTGCCAAATATTAATTCATCCAAAGTTTGCCACATAGAATATTACTTAAATTTATTCAAGAATCTAATCTACACACTGATTAAAATATGAAAAATATATTTAAAAATATAGAATTTCTCCTACCTTTATCCATAACAATCTACACACATACCTAATGAACTAGGTAGCAGAATGTTTTCAAGGGATAATTTTATTTCAGGAAGATATGGTTAACATTGTAATTTTTTCTGTATGCAGCAAATTAGTTCTATAATTTTGTATTTTAAAAGGGTAACACTATCGCACTTTACTCCTCTCGATGTTCTTCCTACCTACGATGTCATCTCCTATGTACTGGTAATGACAAGGACTCGTCGCTCTGCGACTTCCATAACTATTTACAAAACTATTTACAGTCATGTGATCATAATGGGCATCTCAATTTACATACTGGAATGAAATCACATAACAGGAATGTCAAGAAAACAAACATGTTTATTATTTACAAAACTAGACCGGCAGGTAAAGCCTGACTCGGTATTAAAACAACAGCATCAAACTTAGTTGCCAAAACAGCGACCAAACAACTAATTCTGATATCTTTTACTTATATTTACATGGAATTATTATTGTTTGGACATTCTTACAGTAGGAATGCAAACATCGGGATAAGTAGGCTGAGAGAAGCTATAACTTTATTGGCTGCGTTAGGATTGCTGCCCAGGCCACCGACGACTGCGCGGTTTAAATTGTCTTCCTTTGCTGGGGGAGACTTCATTCCCTCGCTACTGTCGGATTGCATTTCTATCGATGCAGGCTTCTCCTGAATAGGGATTTCATTAATTTCTGGGGCAACAGGGGGCAAAGTAGGAACTGGTGTGGTCGTCGTCGTCGTTGTAGTGGTTGTAGTAGTTGTAGTTGTAGTCGGCACTAAACTGTAGTTCCCGAGGAAATATACTTCTCCGTATTCCGCCTCCACCTCTAATGTGTTCTCGATACTTTCACCGCGCAGTTGCCGTACTCGATATTCTTCGTCATTGTAATACGTTGTCAACTTTCCAGTGTATTGTACATCTCTGTCAATGCGCCTGCCTCTCAAAGTAACATTGCATGCCGTCCCTGGTTCTAAATATTGTTCCAATGCGAACACATCTTGCTTCTCATCTGTGAAGAGAGTAGACCATCCAATCTGTGGAAATTTAGTTCCATTAGCGAATTCAATTGCTACACTCAAGCCTATAGCTAAGCCATGACCGTGTCCCCATGATAAGCTGTAGTTGTACGCATATCCAACTTCGGTTTTAACAGTTACGGCTTCGTCTCCATCGTTCCTGAGAACTCTCTCTTCAATTATAAAAGGATCAGCCTTTCTAACATGTTGCGTTGCCCAGTCAAAGTCAACATTCTGTAATTTATAAGAAATTGGTTCCAATTCTACTAATATTTCCCCGTTGTTTTCGACTAATTCATTGTTTTTCTCATCGAACGTGTATAGGTGTCCAATTGCGCTTTCGTAAGATATCCTGCCTATGTTATGAGAAAATCCGCCGGAAGACTTCTTCCTGCCAATGAAAACTGAATCGCCGGCTGCAACCACGACTGCGCCATTAGGTTTTGCATGGAATTTTGCCCAGGGTTTCCAGACAATTAGAGACGCATTTTCTAAATTTTCTAGAATTTCGAAGACATCAAAGCTTTTGCTTCCGGATACGGCACACGATTTATAGTCTGGTCGCAGCTGGCCTAGGAGCATGTCACCATCGTGGCGCGTTCGGCAGAGATAAATTGGTCCATCAGCCGATGTAGCTCCAACGACGTAATTACCAATATTTTCTCTCTTGAAATTGCTCCATTTAAGAGTGCTTGAAGTAACGACTTGGCTAAGAGTAGCGTTGTATAGACCAACGCTGTCGCCCAAAGCCGGGAGCGCCAGAGTCGCCGTCAACAACACCACCCACCATCCGCTTGCGCAGTTAATATTCTTCTTCATTGTAACGTCTGTAACAAACAAATAAACTTTATGAGTTAAAGTCTCCGGTAGTACTTGAACCAAAACCACACGAGTAACATACGTCATAAAGTTTATAAATAAACTAATCAAAAGAGCATCCACTCGACCGATTTTTTCCGTATACACATCTTAGAAATGCTTGAGTTAGTCGAGTGTATAAATAGATGGAGGTAATAGAAAGTAAATAAAATGAAAATGTTTTGGTGCCAACAGGGGTTATCGGAAAAAGTCCCCTATCGTAACAGGTAAGGTATAAGGTGGGGTGTACTGAAATGAGAAAAGGTTGAATGGGGCACGCTTCTATCGCTATTTTCCGAACAATTTTCCGCGGACGCCTTACAAATCACCGAGCTAGAGCTGTAGTGAAAGAAGTCGTGTTATTTGTTTCAAAATCAAAACAAAGATTTAAAATTTCTAAAGCGATATGATACCTAATTGAAGATGACAAAATAAATACATTGGGTGAATTTAAATTAAGAAGAAATTAACAATTTTCCCCAAGAAATATTTTGTGGAAAAAAAAATCACCTCTTCAGACAACTTTAGCGATCAGCTGATTGCCTTGGTAGGAGAAATCAACATATTTTTTGAGCATTACATATAATAGATTTCTTGGAGAAAATGGTTCAATTTCAAAGATAGAATAACTCCTTAAACTTTCGCTTAATAATTTAAATTATATATTTTGGAGAATTAAATTTAATGCCTTAAAACATTTTTGTTTCGTGTGAAGCAGTAACTCTGAAAATTCCAGCGCACCGTGGTCCTCAACCCTCCTGCAATAAATTACCCGACCCGTAACTTTATATATCTGATATACAACTCATAAGATATAAAATCAGTCCTTTCTCCAGTTTATTGCTTTGCTTAATTGCTGTTTAACATGTCACGATTGTAAATAGTAACTTATTGAGCATCTGATCTTTGTTTTGGCTTTATTCAAAATCTTATTGTATATTTCCAATAATAAATTAAAATTCCTGCCCTTACATAAATAAGTATGTATGTTTCTATTGTTTGTTTAACTGAATATCATGTCCGAAGGGAATATAACGCCCTCGCGCCATTAATAAAAAATTCAACCTTCTTAGTTCAAAAGAAAATTCGCTTTGTCCATAATATGTTACAGAAAAGGATCTCTAGAGCTATTTTGAAGCGGTCGATGATAAAAAGGATTACATGTACTTTTGAATCTATAAAACTCTAACATATTTTTGCATATGCTAAATTCTTCCCTTCCTTGTCGTGTAGATATAATAAATGCGTGGAAAACTTAAACAACCCTGTCAAACTATTCAAACTCTGGTCCTGAGCCGGCACCATTTCTAACATAAAGGATAAAGTTACTACGATATATATAAAAAAGCTTCGATTAAATTTTTAACTTGAATCTAGCTCCATAAAAGGTCGATAGTCCTCCGTCTCATTGCCAATGTCAGAGAAATCTAGAAATTGGCAAAGGAGCAAACTTATGCCGTGTGGGCGAAACGCTGCGGACAGAGAGGCACCACGCGTAATCAATAAATACGTGGAAGGTGCATGTCTGTTTGGATTTTCACGCCGAGCTACAGAAATACAATTATTGGCAATGATTATTTTGCCTTTTCTTTTATCTGCCTTCGTTTATTGGAATCTCTCGGCGTCTATCGATCTCGCGTTAGACCTAAGACTCTTTCAAATAAAATCCGTCAAATTGAAATTGCAAGAACTGTAATTTTATCTCATGCCAGTAGATTATTTTTTAATTCGAATGAATGTAATTACATTTAATCCATTAAGCTGCAAAAATACTTATTTAACACTTCTTATTATTTAAAAAATAAGTTGTTTTTCACATCTAAAAAAACAATTAGGTACTTTACTTGAGAATTAAGTATGTGATATGAAAATGTGTAACTAATTAAATGACTTTGGGTGACTTTGAATTAGTTACCAATCTTTAAGGCGTAAGTTTGTCCATGAAACTACATAACTTTCTCATTTTGATTAATAAGTTTAGGAAAAACTCGGCTTATGTAAATTAGCCACTAAAGCGATCAGCTGATCACGCTTAATTTACCTACGATCCTTGAGGAAAGTCGTTCAGTTTGTTGGATTGATTTACTTCCTTGATTTTCGCTTATAAATTAAAAGACTAGTTGATAAAAGTCACACTCTACTAGACTAGTTGATGTATGTTTGTATCTGCGTTTGTATTAATTTTAAATGCTGAAAAATGTTTATCATTAAAACGAAAACATGGTCTGTATTTCAAAGTACACTGGGCGTCAAAAATAAGTAGTACACTTTTCAAATTGCAATTACTCCTAAACTATAGTAGTTACACTTATGAAATAAAAAGCAGTTTATAGTAAACTTAACGAAGTTTATTAAAGTTATATTTTATTTGGCATGAATAAAGTTTCAAACTTAAAATTAAGATAAATACTAAAAAGTATCAATTTTTAACGATATGTCAACCACTTAATTTTCACGTTTTGGAACTTTTTCACAATTTAATAACTTGTGTTGCCGCCTCGGGCTCTAATTACAGCTTGGATCCGGTTTGGCATGCTGAACACTAAGTTTCGGAGGCGGTGTTGGGGAATATTTTCCCATTCTTCTATCAGCGCATGTTTTAGAGCCCTGAGTGTGGCAGGAGGTGGACTGCGCCTTCTGACTAGCCTCCCAAGCTCATCCCAGGCGTGTTCAATCGGGTTGAGATCTGGGCTTCTCGATGGCCAAGCCATCAAGTTGATGCCAACCTCCTGAATGTACTCTTGTACGTGGTGAGCAGTGTGTGGCCGGGCGTTATCATGCATTAGGATGGCTCCATCACCCATATTTATTAAATATGGCCCTGCATACTCGTTGAGGATCTCCGAGGCATATCTTTCACCAGTCAAAGTCCCATTTTCTATTACCACAAGCTCTGTGCGACTCTCTGAAGAGATACCAGCCCATACGTGTACAGAGCCCCCGCCATATTGGACTCTTTCCGAGATACAAGCTTGAATGTATCGCTCACCGGGTCGTCTGTAGACTCTCCGCCGTCCATCTGAAGTGTATAAAGAGAATCGAGACTCATCTGTGAATAAAACTCTAGCCCATTCTTCTTCGCCCCATTGTACGTGTTGACGGGCGTAGCGTAGTCTTGCTACGCGATGCTCTGTCTCAAGTTTGGGGCCATTTGCTGGTCTTAGAGGCTTCAGGTTAGCTTCAGCAAGTCTTCTTCTCACTGTACTCTCACTGATGTAGTCTGTTCGGGTCCGAAGAAGCTGTTGCTGAACCTCAACTGCATTAAGGTGTCGATTTCTTAACACAGTGGAAACAATAAAGCGATCTTCTCGGGTACTTGTGCACCTGGGTCTGCCATTACCTCGTCTCCTTA
Organism: Aproaerema taeniolella; assembly: GCA_949987775.1. Classification (NCBI taxonomy): domain Eukaryota; kingdom Metazoa; phylum Arthropoda; class Insecta; order Lepidoptera; family Gelechiidae; genus Aproaerema; species Aproaerema taeniolella. The sequence continues at coordinate 16,602,574 of OX465246.1, read as the reverse complement.
GATGGTTTCCAGTCTCTTCGTACCTTTGCTTTACTCGCTGAACCGTTCTTAAAGTTACACCCACCCTCCTTGCAGTACGACGCATACTGATGCCCACTTCGAGAAAAGCTAAGATTCTTGCACATTCTTCTGGTGAAAGAGGCATGATTAGTCAAATTTACTCTCTGAAGATACCTATGCTTTTCAATTACAATTGCTTTATCAGCAGCGAATGTGTCAAACACAAAAATCCTAAGTAAGACAACACCTTTCAACAGTTTAAAAAAAGTGTTTTTATTTATTCGTTTTTTTTAAAGTCAAGCATTATAAGTTCTTATAATGCATGAAGTTTTTATTGAATAAGATTAAATTTTCTTTTTAACCTTTTTTGTTTCAAAGGTCTAAGTTTTATAGTTTGGGAGAAATCGCAATTTTAAAACTGTACTACTTATTTTTGATGCCCAGTGTATACCCATTTCACACAAGAAATTAAATTGCATGGGTGGCTTGCTTGATTCACTGTTTGTTCTTTCGGTCAATTTGGGTTAATTAAATTTTTCCCTTTTCTGATTTTCAGTCTACTAAATTTTGTTAACTTTCGTGGTCAGTATACGGTTATACGGTTAAATTAAAACAAAAGAGACTTTTCAAGATTCAAGATTCAAGATTCAAAACGTTTATTTGACATACACACTACAACACAACAACGACAATGAAACAAAGGAATAAACAACACAAAATAAAAAATAATAACAAATTATTTGAAATCTTTCCATAGCTATTTGAGAATTTTCACAGTGCATTTTAATATACCGAACAAAGGCACTCTTTCGCGATAACAAATGGCCAGTTTTTCGCGCCCTAACAAGTAAATGTCCATTTATCTTACTCACTTCTTGCTTGGAGCATGTGGCTAACTTCTAAACTATTAGTCAATTGGACAGAGGGAGGATTGACATCGTGATCTTCACATAATGCTCTTTTGGAAAGTCCAACTTTTCTACTTCATATCTGAATTGAATAGGTTTTGAATAGGTCGTTGAACTTATAGATGCACTGCCCCTAAATGTCACAGACAATAAATTATAGTTAAACGTAACAAATCGAGTAAATTTAATAAGTTCAATTGAGGATTGACACGGCCCATTTTGGTCTAGCATAAATCCGGACGCCCAATTCATTTGTAATTTGATTAAGTAGTGATTTATAGCGTTTGAGTTTCTCTGAGAACATCAACTGAGTAGAAATGAAATAGGTATCTCATAAAACGTTTTAAAGCTTGGCTACGCAATGCAAATATCTTTTATTTAGAGATGGGCCCATTATTCTATCTCATATTTACAATTTCTTCCTCTGAGATTACTCTTATAGGTCGACGTGATTTGTAATAAAAAAGCCAGAGGTCACGTCAAGATAAAGAATTAAAATATCTTGTAGGTACCTCATTCTCGTAATGTTTTCAACGTATTTCGTTTTTATATCTACCATTGGCATTCATTTGAAACATTTTTACCGACTTCAAAAAAGGAGGAGGTTCTATGTTCGACTTTATGTATTTTTATTTTTTATGTATGTTCACCGATTTCTCCGGTAAATGGACATATTTTTCAAAATTGTTTGAAAGAGTATACTCCAGAGGTGGTCCCATATAAATTTTATCGAAAATGATTCAGCACTTTTAAAAAAATCAATAAAAACAAAAAAATACTACAAACCAGAACATCATCTAAATAAATGAGTGACATTTTTGTTTGTTGTTATCTGCTAATAGGCATTGTAGTCTGCAAAAAATACTAGTTATCTACTTTGTGCGAACTGTTGTTGGGATTGAAGTCGGTGACTCATACGTTTTTAACATGGAAAATTATTGTAGTAGATAGATTATGTCATTTATTTGTCCTTAAAAAAATTGTGATTTGTGTAAAAAGTAAGTATTTGTATTTGTGATCACATGATAACCGTGTTAAGACCATTTGAAGTAATGATGATTCTCGACTGAAATTGCATTTGTCAGATGGGCGTAGTAAAATAAAAATTCTATTGTGTGAAAGCATGTACCGTGGCCATGGTCACCGGTGGCATTGTGCTCTCGCCATGTGTATGACACCTAGTACAATCGATTAACTGATTTCATTGCCCTCGAGTTGTGGGAAAATTTTGCTTGTATAACCATGTTACATTTCCCTTTAACCATCAATGGCGCTATTGTATCAGTTACAACTAGCTCTTTATAAACTGTTATTCTATTTTAAAGAACTAGGTCGTAAAGTTTGTATCACTTTCATATTATTCAGATCAGTTCGAATATTTGGTACGTACACCCAATTACAGAAACAAAGGTACATCATCAGCTTTGTGTTATTGTTCGGTTGTTATTCTGATTGCAACTCCCCCTAGCAAAATGAGAAGTGATAGCGAACAAATGAGGTTTCACAATAGCTTTGGTGGTAGTCTTAAATGAGACGATTTAAGAGCCCCATACATTTCCAACACAATACCTTCCTCTGCAATGGTAGTGTCTGTCGCGTCACACTTGATGCGAGGGGAAACCCGTTAGAAACAAAACGATGAAATCTCTTGTTTGAGATTTAACGTGCTTCTGTCAGAACAGAATAAACTAAAAGCGTCAAAACTACAAGACTTTAGTAGATGATTATTTTCTTTAACCAAAAGCAATTTTTTACTGCCGTCTTTATAGTCCGATATGCAACCATCACATTGTTTATAAAAGAATTGTAATTTGAAAAGCGGTTGTAGGCTTTCAAAACAAATGAAGAGCACGTTTCATCTCATCGGATTATCTTTTCCCGCTCCATTGTATTATTTATGAGTTTCGAGGGTTGACATCGAGAGTGACGATTGAATGTTGAGTAAATAAGGAATGTAATCTGGTGAGTACCAATGTGTTGGAAACCTTTTTTTTGCATTTGCCATGATGTCATTTCGACTGAAGTTGAACATAAAACTATATATTCTACAAGAATGTGTTATTGTGGTTGTTAGCAATAATATTTTACGACTGTCGCCAAAGTCCGCAGTGTTCAGGTTGAGGTCATGCTTTACGAGAGCCTATTTATAATTTCACACACAACTGTTAACTGACAGTGTCATTATTAATGCTGCTTTACCATAATAATCTTGTGTAATGCTTCTTTATAAGTTCAGTATTACTTTAGAGATAACTGCGGTTGATACAACTGTCAATTTATACATTTAAAGGAATACGAGGGTCCTTTTCCGCTTTTAACATTCCCTACCCGCATCCGTGAATAACATCAGATAGCTCTCATACCGTCACCAATTTGTCGCTGGAAATACAATTTGTCTTCTTTTGAAACGTTGTAACGCGGTTACTTTACAAAATGACAGCTGGTTTCATGCAAGAGGAACGTTGCTAGTGACCCGTGGGAAAATACTTTTCTGGTCATTATCTTGAATGGACAAAGAAAGTTGGTATAAATTTATTTATAAGACAAAGTTTCATCAGAGTGATTTATGAGAGCTATTATCAAGGAAGCAGACGCTTCAGATGACACTTTTGTCATGTTTATCTTCTACACCGAGGCTCTGGCATTGTCCCTTTAAGGATAACATTTATCATCTTTAGATGAACTGTAAAAGATCGTCAAGCTAATTGACTCCTTGTAGAATGCAGAGCGCTGTCATTTCACTAAGTGTTTGGATAGTTTTTTAGATTTATAAATTGCACCACAATTAATCATGTCGATATAATTATTTAGCGCTTGGTAGGTTTATCAAGATACAATGCTCATAAAATTAATGCGCTTAAACACTGTTACTTCAAGCTATTTCATTATTATTCACTAATTCAGATTAATTATTGAATCCTTTTAACGTTTAACATTAGTTCTTAGAACCTAAGCCTCTCTTGCAATTGCTAACCCTGTAATCGCATTACCTACTTGCAGTCGATAATGCTCTAGCTAGGCCGGATTACTGTCACTGAACTAAGCAAACGGGATAGGAACACTTGCTCGCCCGGTATGTTACATAATGCTCAACGTTGAAAATTTATCTCTGGTTTAGATTCTTGTCTTATAACTTATAACACCGTGTCTGTTTGGTTGGACAAGTTCTAACAATAGACTATAAATTGTTCAGTGATTTAAGTATCTCAGTGCTGTCTTATCTAAAACTCAAAGATACTGTCCTTAATCTTCAGATCTTACATTAAGTACTTCAAGCGAGTGGATGCCAAACATGTTCTGATTTGCCATTATAACTCACATTGAGTAGTGTTACAGCACTAAGCTTTTAACCCAGTTGTATCGCGCTCACAATGCAAATATTCTGCTGGCGTCATCGTAAGACTCCAGGGCACCGTGCTAATTAAATACATAGCTTACGGTCGGACTTCCTTAAATGCAAAAGTTTATTCCCAAGACGTATACTATACAGTGATAAAACTTAAAAATGTTAGTAAAGCCGTTGTTTAAACCGTTAGAAGATGAATTACGTGCGCAGAATTGCTCTTGACCCCGACAATCGTGCATTCTACTGTAATCTCCGCAACGATCGTTTTTGCCGGTTTGAAAATAAAAGCACCTGGCCACTATTTGCCACCTGGCCTCCACTTCTGCACTAGCTCTACAAACGTGAAGCAGAATCACGTTCATCATGTCCCGTCGTTTATCTCGTATCCTACCTATCGAATGTCTCACGACGACTTTACCGAGAAGTTCCAATATAACGATTTCTTTTCTTATACTTACTAAAATAATTTCTGCATAGTATTATTTTGATCGTAAGTATTTATAATTTGATCGGCTTAAAAGTGGACAGCGGGCGTGAGATGGGCGGTTTGCTCTGGGAGGCAATTATCACGGTAATGGCTTAGTTATCTGACACCGCTTCATCTCAGCTAATGAAACTGCCTCTGCCGCTGCTCGACTTTCTCTCCTACATTACTCTTTGCTCGACTATTGTCTAGTCAACGGAATAATGGACTAGGCGCGATAACAAATCATGTCGAAGTTAGTCGCAGCTCAAGTTGACCTGTAAATAACTGACAGCAAGTTTGTCACATTACCGGTGCTACAAGTAACGGATTACTCGGAAATTGCTTTTTTTCCCACTAACCGTTACCTATCTTTGTTGTTTTTAAAAACCGTAAAGTACAAAAAACAGAGTTAAATTTAGTTTCGTAATTATTAAGAAAATCATCATTTTGTGATGAGTCGTAAAGAAAGACCCGTTACGAAGTAATCTCTATTAAGAGGCGGTATTCCCGTCACGATGCAATGAGACAGAGTACCGTGTACCGGTGTTGTCAGTTTTTGCTTCCCTGCAAATTGCTCTCGGGGGCGCCATCGCCGCGTACAGCTGTAACTGTCAATAAATCTTGCTCTCTATCATTGTTGCCGGCTTCTGAGCTCATATACCAACCAGACAAATTGGTCTCTCATTTTACACGGACGGACGTAGCGGTAACTTTATACACTCTAATGTTAAACGGACTGGCTAAGTACAGCAGACTAATCACAGCTGGCGCGGCAGTGTGTGCGGGTTGTCTCTATGATGAATTACATTATCTTTGTCAGCGCTGTCATTTGAAATGACTAAAAATTTTTAAGGAATAGGGCCTATTGATATGCATTCACTCCACTGCTCCGTATATTTTGCATATTCATAACGTCAGTGTAGTTCCGCTGTTATCAGGCTGGCGCCGCCGACGGTCGGTGACGCAGTCAGTGTTGCGGGCTGGTGCGCGCGCGCCGCAGCGTGAACCAGCTGATAGCGTGGGAACAAGCTCAAGCGTGAAGACTGCACTGTTAATAACACACGGTGCATTATTGTCGTTATAACCCTCGCGATCCTTATCTTTAACCGTAATTTCTATGAATCCTGTCTTAATGGCGAGAAAACCTGTCAACATTAAAACCTCTCAACGAAAACACAATGGTGAACCTCATTACGAAAGAATCTTTCGTCGTAGATAGAGGTTAAGGAAAAGGTCACGTGTAAGGTGTGGCTTCGTTTGTAACTTCCATTTGATGTATGTGGCAAAGGCTTCAACCACAATTGAGTCACAAAGTTACAATGCTCACGTCTATCGGAGGAAAGCTTTTGAAACAATGGGATGCGGGTCCGCTCTGAGGCTTGTTTATGACGGCCACTTGCGGCAGTAAACTCAGTTGACAATACAATTAACCAATGATTGTTCAATGACTGTCAATTCAGAAGAATTACCTTTATTTATACACACCATTAAATTGAATCAGATTACAGTTACAGAAAAAAATTATAGAAGATTCATCACCCTCGATAAAATTGAAAGTTTCTTAATCTTATACACTTATATTAATTGTTTTATCTTGCTTCAGCTGATAAACTCATAAGGATCATTTTCATTTATATTCCTTTATATTTAGCACTTCAATTACACACTAAAAACACGAACGAATGACATTGGATGAACAAGAATTACTATGGTCACATGTTATTTAATGACTGTATTAATTTGTTCTTATCCCATGAGAGATATACACAAAGACATCATCGTGTACCTAATGTTGAAATTGGTCACGCAATCGATGCTTTCTGCCCCAATCCCCTATTCAATAAAGTAATAGAACTACATAAAACACTAATCATTAACACTGACACTGAATATTTTTTATTTATCTATACTAATATAATAAATAGGAAAGATTTGTATTTTTGTGTGTAACGAATAGGCTCCGAAACTACTGGACCGATTTCAAAAACCCTTTACCATTAGGATGCTACGAGTACATTATCTCTGAGTAACATAGGCTATATAATTTTCCCGAATTCCCACGGGAACGAAGTACCAAGTGGGATGCTAGTATTTTATATAATTGGTTTGTCTGACCAACTAACGATTACGATCAAAATTTATCTGATGCATGACTGCAGAAAAGTGTACAGGATAACTACTTAGTTCACGCTTAGTTATGCAGTTTCCATTTAAAGTTCATGAACCATACTGAAATCGGTAACTTCGCTACATTACCTTGTTTTGTCATCTTTGTCACAGTTAATTAATTGTAATTTAAAAAATATAATTAGACCTGTTATTAAATTCTTCATTCCTCTTAATGAACATGTTAACCCTGCTTGTATATTGTTACTATTTGCAGATCTTTTTTCAATATTATGTGTAGGTTGTCGATTTGTTGCCTAGTAAGAGCTCTGAGACTGCATTTCACTTTAATGATAATTACTTTTGCTCACGCTCATCTACGCTTTAATGCGGTAGAATTAACTCCGATACGTCATCGAATGCTGTTCGCTTTTAAGATAACTATGTACCGTTTACTCAAAGACAAGAGTTAAGCTATAAATCAAGTGAAGAGGGGCTAATTAACACCAGCAAAGATGGTCGCCGTCAGCGCACCTGCCTCGTGAGCTTGCTATTATCTGTTTGAAAACAGTGGTAAAATTTAGAACAACTGAGAACTAGCAATCTGTAATGTTGAGCGTAACTAAACGGAGGGCGCGATTTACTCCTCTAAACAGCGTGAAATTAAGTGCTTTATTGCGCACAACAGCTGCTTTCATAATGTTAAAGGATATCCGAACAGCAATAAATTTTGGGATCATAAAGAGTTTGTAATTTTGGGACGACACGAGTTTGAAACTCACTAATGAAACAACAAACTTCTTGCTCTCTAGGGAATAATGTAATATTGGATGAAGTGGATATTATATTTATGTATAATATAGATTGTCTACACTACAGAAACAAAATAAGAAGGTTGAGCTTGAGTTAATGTAGGCGATTCAAAAATCTAATTCCAAACATAATATCTTAATGATAAAATATTTAACAGAAGTTCAAATTACAGTGGTTCCCACACTAGGGCGAGTGATCTTGGTTACAATCAATAAAACTTGCTTCACTATTTCAGTTGACTGTAATTTTACAAAATATTTATGTGGTAATGAAAGCATGTCAACAGCTAATTAATTGATTATTCAAATTAGAATAAATAAATGATAGACATTGCTGGAGAAATATATATGCATCGTCCCAGACGTATGCATATTTGTTAGGCGAAAAACAGATGTTGGCATTAAAATCGATAAGGCAAAATGTGAATACTAATGAGCTTTTGAGATAATATCTCTGACTCTGAATGACAGCCGCCATCGTTAGCCTTTCTACAGCATACCGGGGAAAGAAAGCTATCTAGTAATCCAATTGCGAGTCCAATTAAATATCTGTATAAAGGACGATCAATCAATAATAGCTAAGATAGGAAGCGTGCACCACGATTGGTCATAAGTTATTTTGATTGCGTAGATTTGTCAAATTTGATCGCAACAGGAAGATTTGATTCTGGTTTCAAAGCAGGCTAGGGGCTACGCAACGCAATCTAACTCCGGAACCGCCGGTTTACCACGTGCCACTTGACCACAAATTGATTGTGGACCCTACAGCAATACAGATATTCATTTATTTGGCTATATTAAATTCCAGCAGATTAGAATATGGATCGTAGCTGTTCACTTTGGAACTGAATGAGTAATTACTGCCATGAAATTGTAAAACAGATTCAAGAAACGATGCTATAAAACAAAGAATAGATAACACTTTTGTTAGAAGGGACAAGTTTCTCCACCGCATATTAAAATACGCTGAATAATCACAATAGTTTATTGGACTATAATTATAAGAATAACAATGAAACAAAACGCACAATTCTTCAGAGGTGACATAATGAAGTGCAAGGCGGATGTTCCTACGGAGTGGATGACAATCTCGCCTCCCCCCGATTCGCACAACGAGCCGCAAGGTCGCGACTGATTGCAGATAATAGCACTACACTTGCTACATGCGACTGTCACACTGGCCCAGTTCGGCTGCACCTACCAGCGGAATATTTTTATAATAACCAATAATATCCAAAGCAGTTTGAATGTGGTTTTCAAGGCGTATGGTAGATTTGTTTTGATGCTTGTAAACGTTTGCCTTGCTTGAGAAATCAATTTATTGAGAATTATGAAAGTAACGGATTGTGTAATAATCGAATTCAACTGTGTTTAGTCTAAGCAAAATGAAATTCAGGCTGAAAGAATTGTATCGTAGAGCAGGATTACATGATTAACATACAGAAAACTCTGATTTATTGCGAAACCGTCAATACATCTAGTTCATATTCCCCTGTGGTATCATTGAAATAAATAAATCATTGCTATGACCACTTGCGTAACTCGTGCTGAGCACTTGTTATTGAGAGGACAATTGTTTCGCCCATCCTGTCCCGGCTCCTGATTGCAAGCTCACTTCAAACGCGTCTGTTGTGAGACGGTATTTTTAGCACGTTGACGACATCGCATTACCGAATCGTTGCATCAAACTGCCAATTTTTTAAAGTCACGCTTCAATGCACCGTATAGAAAATTAGCCCACGCTCCAAATTAAATAAGCTTTTACTACCCACTGTGTGTTTTGCCAAAAACAATGTTTTATGTACGTAATTAAATATTTACCTCTTATCCGGAAGCTATAAAATGTCCAGCTTTGCTAATCCGAATCTGTAACAAAAGAGAGGTTCATAAATACTGCAATGTTCTGCTCGTTTATTTAGATATCCTTTAAATGTTTTGATTGTAATTGCCTTAGAGCCTTTCAACTCTTTAATGAAACCTTGGCCTTAATTTGTTATCTTACATAAGAAGAACACCATTCAAGCGTTCAAAATCATTTCAAAGCGCTTCTGTGTTCTCTGGAGATGAGCCACTGTTCTATACTCGTATAAGAGTTAATTAACACTTTCAACTAACGAGCTCTTTCTGAATTTCTTGCATAGATAAAGCATTTTGAAAATGTAATTAAATTCATGAGAATAATGACATTGTGTCACTGCTTCATTTAATTGTGCCATTTGTAATCACAAGGTATTCAATTGAAATTCCACCACAATTAAAGTAATTATACTTTTTAGATTGTTAATAGAGATAAAAATACAACTGACGTTGCCTATTGTGTTTTTGTTTATCTTTTTAACGAGTAAATACTACTTTGCGCAACAGATGTATGATATCCAGTTCAAGCATGCAGCTGCGACCATGATTAATCATAAAATCATGCATACTTAGCTTTGACAGGAAACTAGAATTTGCTGCCTGCCATAAATTTAATCATTATTTTCCGCATTTAAGTATTGTTAAACCGCAGACTTAACCAGAATCGCGGTTAACCGAACTCTATTAATCTAAAACTGATACATTTTCTTTCAACTTGACTCCGCATCAAAATTCACATTACTTTATATTACATACACTCACGCCTATAATCCCATTCGGAGTAGGCAGAACTTCATGTAGTTCTAGAACCACCGTATGGAATAAACACCTGTTTTTTAAGAAACGTGCTTAAAATTGCTAATAATATTCAACAGTCTGATGTATTGTTATGTACTTCGCATATCTGAGATAATGCGCCACATTGTACGTGCAACTGTGAATATTATAATGCACTCGTTATGCGACACTGGATCGGCCTTCGCCACGGCAACGGGTCCATTGTACACAAGTGCTAAGTATTTACAATGCACACTTAGAAACCAGATAGCGCCTTTGTCCACTACGTCTCAAGTTTTGACGCCAGATATAGAAGTTACAAGCTCAACAGTTGTGTTGAAAATCGATTGGAGTCATCATACGGAGTACAGTCAACATAAAACAAGTCTGATCGATTTGCCAATTCCTTTTATTAGAGCGTGTATCGACTGCCGATAGAAGGGGCGGCCAGCTATCATTCAGTTCGTTAGTTAATGGACCGTCACTTTTGTAGTGCCATCTTCTGGTTGGTTAATATCAAGGAAAAAATCCTCTGTGTTCTTTTTTTTCAAAATAATGGCTTTCTGATTAAGTTACTTTCCTATTCGTATCATCCACATATGTATAAGTTTACGCTTCCTGAATTGCTGTTTTTGCACAAAAGCCAAGTTTCTCCAAAGGTAGTTCTCTACGATTTGTGGTTTACGTTCCCGTTCTACGCAATTGCTCCGTTAACCACAAGTGTGCGAGAAAGCAGGGATTTCCAATAACGATAGGGGAGTTCGACGGACAGGCGTCGCATATTGACGGGGGTCAAATATTCGCGGATGAAAAGGGGACGGCACGGTACGAAAAGATCAAATGTTTTGACCTTTGTACTACGGTATAAATTGAACGAATCAACTTTCATTTAAAGTGGAACATTTGACAGCGATATGATCGAAGAATATTTGGAATAAGTGTATCTTTGATAACAAAAGAATTCATTAAATGTCTGAAAATAATCTATTTCATATCTGATGGCGAATTCCTTAATCCTCACTTATGAAATAACTGGGTTTTAGAAAGAAAGAAAAAAGAAAGAAAGAAATAAAAATAAATTTATTCACCATACAAAACAGACACCAAAACAACATACAAATGAACAATGTGGTGAAAAGGTGCTGCCTTAGCCAGACTGTTTTTCAGTCAGCACCTGAGTTGACTGCTAACGACATGCATATAGGATGCAGCACAATAATTACTGAGAAGAATCTCTGGTTGCAAGACTAATTATAAACATTAAGAGAAAAGAAAAATTAACTCAACGGCATTACTCAATGCTCACACTTATAGACATAACATGTTCCATAACATGTTCCTTTTAATCCGTTTTGTTCTACAAATATTGTCACTAAGGTCCGTGCTTTTCTAGGTCAGTTTTCTTCATAAATCCCATAATCCGGAGGGATCCCCTAGACCCAACACATGTCGCTGCTCGTTTGTTGCGATATGAACTGTCGCAGACCGCCCCTACACTCAACCCAAATTGCCTGGCAAAATCTCGCGGTCCTTTCTGCAATAGAGTTATTATTACGGGCCGCTGATTTGATGAGGATACGGCTCTGCAAAGTAATATATGGCTATACACTGTTACCCCGTATAGGTAACGTAAACAAAGGGATTTTGTTTGCATTTTCGTCATTTTCGCGCACCGGGTGGGCCAACGGAAATTAAATATCAAACACGCAAGCATATTACTAGAACTGTAAACTGGCGTAATGTTTACAAATGCAAATGTCGTTTATCAAAATGTTTGTTTACAATAGGTATTATTATCAGTTCCGACACCTCGTTTATTGTTTGTGATCCGGTCAAGATAAGATTATAGGTACATTTAAAGTTATTGTGTAAACCTGTTGAGTTTATTGACCGGAACGAGTAAGGTTGAGGTCGAGAAATAAATGGTTGCTTCCAATTCTCTTGTCGTGTACTAAATGTCGGCAATGTGCTCCGTTTTTGGAGGGTGTAGGGAAAACGGCGCGTAGTTTCCTACGTTGCCATGGCGACGCCCTGCACGTGGTCCCAACCTACCTCGAATTAGCAGACGCGATCCACTGAACACGATACTTCAATCCATAGGTTATCCTTTACCGTGGCCGATTATTACTCTGATATTTCATCAAGTTTAGTCGCTCATGTGATACGATATACCCTTCACTTGAGGCTCACCTAACTGTTCTATATTGTGGTAAAGTGAAATGTATTACATTTAAATTGATAATCACATCTCCCCCACGATTTTTTTTTTGTTATGTTGAGTGTTTCCATAAGATTTGTTTCATAAAATGGGTTTCGTCACGTAGGGGCGTAATGCGCAGCTCCCTTGTCTAATTGCATTTTATTTATTCAGTACCCTAGGACCCTCGACGATCTCGGAACTCGGAACAAGCCCAGGGGGAAGCTGCCCCAGTTGCTCATTAGAATGTCCTTTACTAGTTGCAAATACAAAATAATCAAATTAAGTCACTTAAGCCCTATACACTAGATATACATTCTAAGACCGTAAATTCTGCCTTAACAAGGACAAAGGTTAAAACACCTTTTGCTAACTAAGCAACATACGCACTCGTTTATAAATTGTCTCGGAAGTATTAAATTAAATAATAAAATCATATTTTCAATCTCTTGTTTCATCTAGTATCTACCTCTTTAATTAATTTTGTGGTTATAATCGGTAAGTCCTTAAAATACTTCGTGCGAAATGATCAAACTCCTAAGTGTGAAAAGGGCTCCTCGTCTACTCCGGTAACCCAGTGCTTCAAGTTTCTTAATTACAGAACTTTGGCTATGGTTTTAATTACGTTTGGTGATTTTAATTAACTTAAAGAGTTCTCTTTTAAAAATTAACCCACTCTTTATACAATACTAGCATTCACTGCACCGACCAAAAATCAGCGCTTTGGTTTTCTAATGGTGAAAGAACAAACAAATAATCAAATATTATTTTTCTCTTTATAATATTATTTTATATTACAACTAGCATTCCGCTCAGGACTTCGTTCCCGTGGGAATTCGGGAAAATTATGTAGCCTATGTTATTCAGGGATAATGTAGCATTCTAATGGTGAAAGATTTTTTCAAATCGGTCCAATAGTTTTTAAGTTTATTCGTCACATACAAAAATACAAAATTTTCCTCTTTATAATATTAGTCTAGATCAGTCTTTCCCAACGTGGGCGATAACGCCCCCTTGTGGGCGCTGCAGGCCTAAAGGGGGGCGGTAAGAGACCCAGAAAAAAAAGGGGGCGTTGTGTAGGGCTTTGGGGTCGATTTATAATTTCATCTACCTAGCTAGGAAGACTCTTAGACACCGACTGAGCTCTCGACTCTCGACTACATCTTGTGAACATCAACTAATATTAATTAAGATATAGCTCAAACTCGGTTCGATATAATAGACCGCGGGCAATCATGTTTTAACAAGTTTTTGTTAAATAATCCGATTTGTACATTCCTGTATCAATCGGCTGGTTCTATAATACTTGTTCTTGCTTGTCGAGTACGATTGGGCGTCGAATGAGATAAACGAGTTTATGCACGTTTGTCTTATTCCTGTTGGTGCGTGCTGCTTATGCAATCCTATATAAACGACGTAAATTTATTTTATTTTCATTTGCGGTTTCGCGCATAATAGATAAGCAGTACTTCATTATAACACTTACGTATTTCTCAAAACAAAACAATGTCGGAAGTAAAAAAGAAGAGACGGCAATACTCTGCGGAATATATTAAATTCGGATTTATTGAAAATCCCACAAACCCGTCGTCGCCTTTGTGTCTTCTATGTCTAAAAACATTTTCGAACGAAGCAATGAAGCCTTCAAGACTGCAAGATCATTTGAATAAAATGCATCCAGATAAGAAAGACAAGAATGTAGCATATTTTCAAGACCTAGAGAAGAAGCATAATACTCAGCCAAGTGTATCAAAACTATTTTCGGCGGCTGCTAAGCAAGATGACGACGGACTTCGAGCTTCGTACAATATCTCTTTGTTAATTGCTCAAAAAGGCAAACCACACAACATCGGAGAAGAGTTAATTTTGCCAGCAATAAAGGAAGTAATAACTACTGTGCTTCATAAACCGGCCGCAGATATTATCCGAAAAATTCCTTTGAGTAATAATTCTGTGCAAAGACGAATTGATGAAATGGCTGAAAACATTGAAGAATCATTGTGCAATCTTCTGAGGACTAGTCAATTCTCAATTCAGCTCGATGAGTCCACTTTACCAACTAATGAAGCGTTGTTGCTATCTTACGTGAGGTTTATTAAAGATGAGAAAATACGTGAAGAACTATTGTTTGCCAGAAATTTGGAGACAGATACAAAAGGCGAAACCATATTCAATACATTGGAAAAGTTTTGTGAAGAGAAAGAGATTCCTTTGAAAAATATTATATAAGTTGCTACGGATGGCGCTCCGGCTATGACAGGGCGCCATAAAGGCTTCATAGCGTACTTAAAAAATAAAATTCCAGATGTCCTTGCTATACATTGCGTTATTCATAGACAACATTTGGTTGCTAGAAACTTAAGTGAACGACTATTTCAATCACTGCAATATGTCATCAAAGCAGTCAATAAAATCCGTAGCAGCTCTTTGAATGATAGATTATTTCATCAGCTTTGTGTTACTAATGACGAAGATTTCAACCGTTTATTGCTTCATACTGAAGTTCGTTGGCTGTCAAGAGGCAATTGTCTGATTCGATTTTACAACCTGTTTGACTCTGTGATAGAGTTCTTGGAAACTAAAGATACAGAACTGCGCAACAAGCTCATAACATCAAAGAATGATATAGCTTACATGACAGACCTGTATAAATTGTTCAACGACATGAACCTCCAACTGCAAGGCGATGAACTAAATTTAATTAAAACAAAAAATGTCGTTGCTGCTTTCGCAGCCAAACTGCTTCTGCACAAAAAGAATATGGGCAGACGTGAGTTTCACAATTTTCCGAATTTATCAGTATCCTGCAGTAACGACGACTTGTTTGCCTACTGCCAACATTTGGAAAACCTCCACATTGACTTCACCGAACGATACCAGGACATTTTAAACTTGGAAATACCAGACTGGGTGTTAGATCCGTTTTCAAATGTCAACATAGCAATGTCACCTCAGCTGGAAGAAGAACTTATAGAATTGACAACAAACGAAGAAATAAAAATCAAGTTCAAAAATGGATATCAAGAATTTTGGCTTCAAAAACCGATCCTGCAATTGTACCCTGGATTGTGGTCAATTGTTCAACGATTCTTGATAGCATTCCCATCGTCATATTTGTGTGAACGTGGTTTTAGTGCTGTGGCAACGCTGCTTACTAAAAAGAGAAATCGTTTGCGTGTTACCGAACGTGGCGACTTGCGGCTGTTTTTGAGTAAATTGGAACCTGATATCAACAAACTTATTGAACAGCATCAGATTCAACCTTCACATTAGTTTTTATATAAGAATTGATTATGTTTGTTTTATTTTCAATAAAAGATACTCTGTCCGAATACTATAAAGTTGCGTTTCAATAATCAGTTATAAGTACTTAGCGGTTTTTAAGTATGTTTAAAAAGGGGGGCGTTAAAAAATAATTTATTCTTAAAGTGGGCAGTAGACAAAAAAAGGTTGGGAACCCCTGGTCTAGATGTACAGCTTTCATCTTCATTGCATTAATACTTACACGCCATATATTAATAAATGGTATGATGTTATGCTTTAATTAATATTCTCTCGAGTGATTAGAAAGTTGTATATTTAGTAATTCAAATAAGATTCAATTTTCCGATAATCCTATCTATTTTACACTACGCCTAACTATTAAAAAGCTATATTTACGAGTAGCGACTTTGTAAAGGCGTGTACGAGGTAGCTTTCAAATATATTACTCGGATTTACGTCATTTTTCGACCGCGGATGTCCGTCGTCGGTCCACTAGCGTAATGGATGGTGGTTTATCGAAGCCTTGTTTGATGGAAAGCATATTGCCGGCGCTTTTAGCCTTAATGCAAAGAACATCACGCGTAATACAGGTAATAGACCAGGGAAACATTGAAAATACAGTATACCTACTTGTAAAACCTGCAACATTTGAAATTTTCCGAAGATATTATCTTTGAAATATGTAGCCGTAAAAACGTCCCTCCCTCCTAATGCAATCGACCAGACCTCTATTACATATTTATTGCAAACGGGGACACGGGGACTCCTTGAAAAAATGGAAATATTCAACTGACTCCGTGTACTTTTCTGGTTTTATTGAGTGGTTCTTCTAAACTTTTTACCGAGATGGGAAATAATATCCTTGTGGTAGTCAGTCGCCTCCCGCTAAGCCTTTCGAAGAAATTGAATATTCTAAATTGAGTCCATTACTTAGTTTAAAATTACCTGTAGGCATGAAGACATTTTCATAATCCGATTACTGCATCATCATTTTATAGAGCTTATCCACGTTATTCGTGCTATTTAATTAGCATGTTCTATAATGGGTCGTAAAATATTGTAGTGCCATAAATAGTTCTGGTTATGTTAATATTTAATATATTGTGCTGTGAATACTTGATTCTGTTTGTGTGTTGGGGGTCTTATGGTGTGGTGGAAGAAGTTTGGTTGAAAATGTGTGATCTTTAATCTGTTAGATTTAGGGTAGTTTTTTGTATGTAAACAGTTACGCTGCTACCTATGTAGGGTTCCGCCTCGGGTGGCGCTAACGTGTCGTTTACTTTGTTCCGGGAGCGCGGGACTCCTGCGCCCTGAATTAATTGCACCAAACTTTACCCAACAAACTGTCAAGTAATAAACATTGTGCAATATCCCACCAATTAAGCACTCCCTCGACTTAGTTTCGAAGTTTGCATGCTACATTACAGCGGCTTTCTCGAATTCAGAAGTGGTTCTCTACCAATATTTATTAATTTAAAAACTTCGGCATATTATAAAATGTAGGAAACACCAAATGTAGAAAAAAGCCTTTTTTTTCACTCCTATAAGTAATTAATGATTCGTGTAAATTATTGCATGCTTATGTGTTATCCCTTTATTGTTGTTACGCCTCATAACTGTTTATTACATCAATTTTATGTAAGAAGAAATTACGTTTTAAATACGCATATTTTCGGGATATAGCAAACCACGTCAAAGGAACTGAAAGTTTTAAACGAAAATTGATATGTAGACGAAGGACCGAGGGAAAATGGTTGACGTAATAATAACGCGCTTTAATATTGCCTGCCATAACAATAAAGTCGTAGGGTTTATTGCTATCGGTGGGCTATGAGGTCGGCCTCTTGAAACTAACCTCAAGTAGTTTTACGATCAATGCAGCTATAAATCATTTCACCTTACTCGACATGCATTTTGAAGCAAATTGTGATTGATATCACGTCGGATTCTTTCCCACTGTCTTTGGGTGGTTTTGGATATAAAACATGAACATGTAATTTTTATGTAGTGTCTTAAACATTTAATGGAACTACGTACTACAACTGGATTCATCAATGTTTTTGTTAGCTACTCACGTAGCAAAAACTACGTACTACAACTGGATTCATCAATGTTTTCGTTAGCTACTCAAGTAGCAAGTGTGGTTTGTCTGGTAGCAAAATGTTTGCTTCCGCCTGAAGTGTTCTCTCTTGAAGGTACGCGTGGTAGCTTCAAGTACAGTAGAGTGCTTGTTCAACATGTCTCCTTTGAAGATGTCGCAAGTCGCGACGCGAGTGAGTGCAACAATCGCACTTTCGTTCTGAATAGTTGGCAAAATCCCCCTTTTTTATCAACAAACGCGAACATTCTTTTTACTTCAACGAGCTTATTACTTCCCTTTTTTTCAAACAAACCCATTAAGTATTTGAAACACTTGATAAGAGAAACGTGCCTTTCTTTGTTTGAAACAAATCTTGCAATGTTTGCTCTTTAGGCTTAACCAGAAGATACATTTTCGAGAGTGTTTTAAGTTTTTATATAGAGTGTTTTAAGCATAGTGTTGATACACAATTGGTGTCGATTGATGTAGCTTGTTTATTTTTCAATTATATAATCTTAATTAAGTTGAGACTGTCTTTCGTCTTTATAATAACTCTAATAATGTATTACGCATATTGCTTACGTGCCTACGTGTGATCTTATAGGACAACATTATTTTATCATAAAACACAAGCAGTCTTCCAAAAAACAGTACATTGCTCAAATAACCATTTAAAAGTGTGCTACGCGGCATTCAAATTCGCAATTCTTAACTTTAATATTTACATAGTAATAGATATTTCATTCCCGTACATAAATTAAGATTGAATAAAATTATCATTACTCATTCTACCTTCCTAAGAACTAGATTTTTATGTAACTCAACTATTAACAATTCGTATTGTAAATAACGTAACCAGCAAATGTGTCTTAAAATCAAATTGCAGAGCTAATATTATTCAGGTTGGCTGCCAACTTTATCAAATTACTTTCATAATTTTGTAAAAGTATTAAGTTTGCTGGGAACTTTGTGAGTCCGTTGAATACC
The DNA here is from genome assembly GCA_949987775.1 of Aproaerema taeniolella. Classification (NCBI taxonomy): domain Eukaryota; kingdom Metazoa; phylum Arthropoda; class Insecta; order Lepidoptera; family Gelechiidae; genus Aproaerema; species Aproaerema taeniolella. Next base: position 16,583,774 of record OX465246.1, on the reverse strand, counting down.
AATATATTTCCTCGTCAGTTTAACAAATCTGATACATATTTACACGTTAAGTAAATTTTGCTTCAGGTTCAACTTTTATTGCGCATTCCTGTGGCAATTGTGAAATTGACGTTTATTATCTTAGTGCGCCGATATGCGTACGTTGATTGTACCCGCACTTTGCTATTATGTAGTGCGTGTAGTGTTCTTAATTCGTGACCAGCAACGGCGATAAGATTCAACTCCTTTAACAGTCGCAGCACGTTTGTCGTAACCCACACGTCCTATTCAAGATACATAATTTCTTCTAATTGTTCCTTAATATTTCATTTGTCCTAGAATTTAATCTTAGAAAAAAGTATAATAATTTTTAATATAAGCTATTTACTTTGATGAGGCCTAATATATTTTTACTTACAATTTTATATTCCATTCAGTCTTTTGTTTACAGCTGGATTTTACTTTAATTTGGCATGTAGTATTTTTATAATGGCTTTTATGTTTTGTTCATTCTTCGCTCGTACGCTTATATTTGCGGTTCCATTTATATTGTGAGCGTTTTAAAGTTCGTTGCTCGCAAGTCCAATTCCTTTAGTTGGCTTGGTGGTAGTTAGCTGAGTGGTTACAGCGAGTGTTCCCTGGAGTCGAGGCGGTAACGGAAGAGCCCGTTGCTCGGGTGCTCACAATTAGTGCCTCGTCCCGTTACCGCCGCATTGTCCGCTTCAATACCCCTCCAGTTATTTTCCTTTGTACACTTAATAGGAGGTTCTCAGGTTGTTTGTTTTGAGTTTAGTGTTGCACCGGCTAACTTTTGTTTCCGTAATAAAGAAACAAAATCGATGTATTGTTACTACGAGTCGGAGCTATTCAGAGCGAATTTAACTTCGACATTTTTATTTAGACTAGTCTGGTTTATCTTTTGAATGCAACGATTTACTTTGGGTCGTTGAGCCCGCGGAGTAAGTACATATGTAATAATTTTACAATGATAAAACATTAAGCATTAAAAAAAATCAGCAATAGGTAATTTTATGTTGGTTCTTCACTTTCTTACAGTTTATGACACAATATATTTGTGTAGGTAAATATTGTGACCATCAAGCAAATGTTTTACATGTTTCCCACATGTCCGAGGCCACTTCGTTTTACTGGTTTAAATAAGTCCCCTTAACTTGTATACTAAAACTTTGTTTACATTGCTACCGCAGCCGCAGTAAGTAAGTACTATCTTCATAGCCATCTTCAAACGAGTACATAGTACGTGCCGCTTAAACCTCCAATTATCATTAAATATATTTTAAACGCCTATCAATTTTCCATTAAGGGCTTATTCATCGAAATATGTATTTCAATACACTGCATAACCGTTAGCAAACGGTATGCCCTCAAAAAGGGACGTGTACCTACTGCCGGAAGTGTATCACCTTGCTTCGCATTGCCTTCCTGAATTCTTATCATGCGATTGCATAAATTATTTATTTATTAGGATACGTTATTGTATATTGGTCCTTTAGAACATTAATATTAATATTGTTATTAATATTAACCTTGAAAAACATGGGATTATGAGAATGAGGATTTCCGTGATTGAAGGGAAAATTTCAACCTAAATTTAGGCAAAACCAGAGCGACAATGCGGAGGAAAGGCCAAGGGTGCCACCCGCAGTGCCCGGGAAGGCCTGCTAGCTAACCTTGGACGAGAAATAACGCAGACGTCCTTGAAAACGGCTGGGGATGAAGCCTTGTTTAATACAATATTTACACAACCATTACGTATAACACATGCTTTTATCTCCGAGATCTGTAATAATTATGAATGCATAGCCTCTCAAGGCAATGACTAGCGATCAGATGAATATAACATTACCATTGAAAGCCTTCACGACTCCCGCAAGTTATGTTAATACTGAACCCCGTATGTCTAGTACACCACTGTCACCATAGACATGTTTATTAATGAACCTGATTGACAACATATTTTGTTTCCGCTTCATTCGTTTTCATAATATCAATGTAACGATTGAATTGTAATCCATCATTCTTAGGAATGTTGTTTATGTATTATCGTAGACATTTTTTAATATTTTTAAATCAAGGTTCTCCAAATTTAATTTAAGACAGAACTACACAACTATGAATAACTGTGAACAGTTCAGCAAGCGTATGTGTTCTCGCATTAGCAAGGGCTATACATCACGGGTGGTGCTATCGATCACTAGGCCTGATGACTGCTCGAACGCGCATTGATTTATATCTCTGTCAGCATAACGGACCTCGATGCCCTGCATCTGCATACATCCCTGTCTAATGCAGACTCACAGGCCACATTTTAAATTATTTTGATGTACTATTTGATAAACGTTTGACGAGTCCAAGTAAGTGTACGTACGTACCTGGTAATAAAATAATACTAGAACAGGAAAATGTAGGAGGTGACTATGTCACGGTAGTCTTTGAGCCAATTATACGATGAAAGTTACGTCCGTGCGTCGGTGTAGTCAAGGGCAGTATTGACAAAGGAAATGGGATTATGTATTTTGGACGGATATTAAATTATTGTCGGTACAATGAGAGCCACAACGCATGCAATGCGAGTGCGGGTCCTTTGTCCGAGAAGTATTTTATAATTCTAACTAATACTTGGAGACTCGTGATAGTATACGTGTGAACTAGACAAATGAGCCGGACAGATTTTACGATCTCCATTGTTGCCTGCCTCGTCAGCTCTAAACACTTGTCAGACATTTCCTCCCATCATTATCGCTCGTAATGATATGGACATGACAATAAAAAGGTCCATAACGCAGGTTGTTTATAATGCGTAAAGGTGGCACGTGGTTGCGCACGCGCCGGAAGCCCCACGTAGCCGATACTTGGTGACATTGTTTCAAAAGTCATCTGCGCACCTGCCGCGCTCGACTACGAAGGGAATTTAAATGAGATACTTCCGAATTGGACACGCTGATCGACCGCGCACGAAATAAGCAAAAATAACGTGTTGATTTATGGACGCTAAATCGTGATTACTGATTACGTTCAAATTGAAGTGTTAATTTTGCAAGTAAGACATCACGCGGTGGTTCGTGTACTCGTGTACAGTTTACATTAGAGTCAGATGTCTGCGTGCTCTAATAAGAAGTGAATACAAAGAAGCGTCCGCGCGTGTTCATTTAATTTCCTTGGTGTGACCGCGCGATAGCTGCCTGTTGGTTCTGTGCGAGTAATTAATTTTACCGAGCTTCGTTAATGCAGCCCGGACAACTTAATAACACCTCCACTTTGCCCAGAACCTATTAGCTTTTGTAACGAGAATGTTCTCGCTCTCACTGCAATCTAATGCGCCATGTATTGCCGTGTCTCACTCCAGTGGCATATCCTTGGCATTAAATTATCACAAGCCTCACGTTCCCATCCTCCCGTATACGTGGAATTCAGCTGTAAATGATGCAAGTTATACAGATGAAAGTGGTGCAATTAAGATAGAAAAATGTACTTAAAAGCAAGCGCACTTTTCCGCATGACATGGATTTTCTCGCAAGTCCTCTCCGTTAAGATAACGCATTGCGGAAAACATTAATCCGCGTCTGGCGCATAAGTATAGAACTTTACCCTCTTAACTTGATTTAATGTCTAGTTAGCTGTTCTCTATTCATTTTTAAGAACCTTTTAGAATCATTGAGTGAAGCCCTTTGAATAGCTTTTGCAACAAACCAAACAGCCCGATATACGTATTTATCAAGTAAATGTCTATGTATGCAGTCAATGCACGTTTGTCGAGTTCGAAATTTGGTAAAAGAGTTAAACAAAACCTCGTTAAATTGTGAGATGTTGTTGTTTACTTGAAACAGGTGACTAATATTATCCTTGAAAATTTGACTTCTTATTTATAGAACCAGTATTTGTTTGGTCAAGGTCAGTAGGTGGTCGAGCCCCAGCTCCCGGAGCCGCACGCAGCTTGCTTGCCAATCGATTGTTCCAGTGGCCATGAACTCGCACCACCGCTCTCGCCTCACCTCTCACCACCCCTCACTGAAACCTCTAGTCACAACATTCACAAACTAAACCATTCACACCAGCCTCCATCATCTCACTAAACCGGACACTTGAAATAATTTCTCGAAGACGTAAAATGCTGACTGACAAGTGACGTGGTCCATGTCGACATGGACGTGTAAATTACTCATGAAATAGAAACTCAGTGGTACTTAGATATTGCCGCGAGAGCGAGATGTCACCGGTCTGGCGCCTGCGGAAAAAGTTGCACGCGCATTGCTTTTCACGTTGCATCATAAAAGTTGAGTGACTGGTGCAGACGCACCTCTATTTTACGTCGCAACTACTTTTTTGTCGATAAGAAACTGCTCTCTTTTAACTTTCATATATAATTGTTAATGCTTGTCCTGCTTAATGTAAATATTCGCCTTTTCCCCTTATTACAAAAATTCTACCATTACTTTCTTTCAAGATAACTTTCTTATCCCTCTTATATCATCTATCACATTTTTGCACGCATCATTAGTTACTGCATTAGCGGTTCTGTTTAGATTATAGGCAAAGTTTTTGAATTTAATCAAAAGGAAACAACAGTAAAATCAATCGAAAACCGTCTCGGGTAAATTGAATAGCTCGCGTTTCGCGACCCACTAACTTCCTACAGCGACAATAACAAGAATGTTGGTTAAAAAGAAAAAGAGCAGCTGCATCTCGCTCCCCTCTCTCTAATCATTGTTCGACCAAAGGGTCGTCCGAATCGGGGAGCAATGGCCCGAGTACAAAAAAACTAATAAGGGAACGCATCCAGGTAACCACGCACGAATCTGTCGAGTACGGGAACGTTTCGGTTTATCGGCTGTTTGGGTATCGAGATTTGGCGCCAAAAATGATCCAATACCATCGGAAAAAATACATACATCTGAAACATATTCAAAGTGTAGTTTTTTCCAATTTCTGGGCAAACTTTCAAAGTCCCTGTAGTAAATATGACTCCTGTCACATTTAATATCAAAATTATTATAAAATAACCGATATCCGCAGATTTAGATAAAACTGGATGCCCTGTAGGCACAGACGGACATTGGACAGTGGAGCTAACGATACCAATAAACAGTTAACTGCAGACAAACTGCACTGCGTCCAATTTGTCTCTATAAATAATTCGCAGGGTGTGTATCTCTAGATACGTGCAATCGTGTATGCGGGTAGACAATGACCGGTTAACAGCTCGCATTGCGTTGCATATTTGTGCAATGCGGACTTATTCCAGCCACTTGTTTATTGAAATCTACGGGCCGACGAGGGCTCATATCGCAAACCCGATTGAATTTTCACTGAACCTTGCAAATGCAATGCAATATTCGATATTTAGGTTGAGTTATTAAAGCGTGAATGAATTTCGTAATCATATCGGAATTATACTGAGTCCTTTTAAAAGTTATTCGAATGTAGGTGTACGAGGAGCAACGATCTGAATAAACTTGCGCCGAGATCCCTATCTTTGAAAGCCCATATCTACACAACTAGATCATACGTGTCGCATCCAAGTGGTACAATGGTTCATAAATAGAGCACAATAGAAGTGGTTCTGGTATATTTAATGGTTAGATAAACTAGTTTTATTTTTATTTGCATACCTATCTAGAATCGGAATTTAACTTTGTTCATTATGTGATTGCCTTACAGTAAAAAATAAGATGGTAAATTGATAGAAACTGTATGAAACTAGAAACCTATATTTAATAGTTATGTACCAAACAGAGCAACAGACATTTGCACATCTCCCTCTACGTTGGTGAAAATCCCCTCGATTGGCAAGTCATGGCGGTCATTGAGAGTGCATTAAGCTATTAGTAAACAGCTTACTGACACTTGAATGAGGGTATTGACCAAAGAGCCACAAAATTTATTAATCTGTAAGTAGAAAGATAGATTGCTAAAACAACATAACAAATTTAGTAAATTGAGGTCAAGAGTTAACCCATCTTATAATAAAAAATTTAAAAAAAGTATTAAATTCTAATCAAGCAAAAATATATATGTAACTCCATGAAATGAACGCCATGTCAATGAAAACCTACGCTTGATAATGAGATTTGAATCACATAATAAGCTCGTTTCGCCATATAAGTGGTGAGGAATAAATCAAGATTATTACGGCCTGATCATCTGATGGCATATCAATTACTCTTTATCGCTTATAATGAGAAGAGACGCAGTTCAATAATCGTATTGATTCATTTTCTCATGTTTTAATCACGTCGTTGTTGTGAGTTTGCATTTGGCATTCGTTTCTCAAGATCAGGGTCGCGCGGTCGCCGTCCGAGACAAGTTACTCGTGTATACTCGTATGCTCAATGGCAACTTCGCTTACTTATCAACATCGTTTTTTTCTTCCTTAGTCGTCGCTCGGCCGCCGATGATGTCATCCTCGTATACTTATCTCTACCGTACTCTAACTTCGCAATATTTCTCCGCGTTGGTCTGACCATTTCATTATTATTGCTTTTTGTGTTATTTAACTTATTTTAGAAACTTGCCCTATTTTAATTTTTAAACATTTTGCATCGTATCGTGTGAAATCGTTAGAATGCAGTGTAATCTAAGAACGTGTTATGAGTTAAAGAACCACGTGTTTATTCGAGAAAGCACGCGCTCAAACTTGTACCTCTCGTAATTATTGAGCACATATCTACGAGCTCGGGTCTAACTGACTTACCAGCGCTTGGACGGCTTAATGGCTGGAAAATAACATCCTCGCAATGCAGGGCCCGTGCGATTGATAGGACCGCCACGTAACTTACGATCGTAGAAGTTCGCCGAGCCGCAGTGAAAATGCCGCCACCTATCATTTAGACAATTATTGCATCCATGTGAGGAATGTTTCACTACTTCTGCACTTGTTCCGATTGCAGTTGAAGTCTTGGAATTTAATGAAGTGAGAAAATGTATTTGTGGAAGTAAGACTTGCAAGTAGTAGTCGCGAGGGAGCGTCGTCGTCGCGCGGGCGCGTATCGATCGCGCCGAGCCGCGGCCTGCATACGAACAAGAATCGCCCTTCGTTCAGCCCCTTATCAACCACTTCCACACCGGACCAGACCCTAAGCCCTTCATTAGTATCGCGACCTCTCTGATTACTGTGACAACTCGCCATTGTACCTCGTCTTGACAATCAAGGGGAGAATGACTTGCATAGAAAATACCAAGTAATTGGATAATAGTAATGTACGATCACGATTTGGTTCGACATCTTGATGAGTGGAACGAGAGCTGCAGGTCGTTGACATTATAGTTATCTTTTTTATAGGAATTAACTTCGATGCTTTCGAGACGTGCCCGCTGTTGCGAAGTTGAAGAGCATAAAAAAGTATCTACCTACTGCCTGAAAACCATAAAGCCGGCGATGACACGACTATTACGTCACAATGTTACGACCCTTGGATACCGCGCACGCGGGGCCAAATTACAAAAAGCTTTCCCCATTTCCCCGACCGGAGGGATGCGACCTCCGTGGAGATTGCAAGAACAACATATTTATCTAGACTGCCCAAACGATGAGGTCACGGCTACATTTTACTCTTTATGACGTAACTGAGAAAATTGAGTTTCCCGAAACTAAACTATAAAACACACAGCGTACTAAAAGGGAAATTAACTTTTTGTTTAACGCAGGTGGCAGGTTCCCCTAGATACTTTTCCCCAAATTGCTGCGGTGGTTTTCCGTTTCCAACGAAATTACCCATTTCAAGTCGTCTGCTGTGCCTTATAACAAACTGCTTGCAGTTACCGTTCGTCTTGGATGCTAGAATTTGCATTTTTTCCTTATTCGTTTCAAAAGCACGCTTGCCGGTCCCTGTGGAATGTCACGAATTCATTTTACGCCTTGAGTTGGATACTTGTATTAGTCATTGAAAACTCAAGTCAACGAATCGGAAAAATGATCGATTGAAAGGTTAAATTACATTTTTGTATTTCTTATTTCTGACAATATCAGAAATCAGAAATAGTTCTATGATTTGTATCTAAAGATTACAATTGGCCTAGTTTTTATTAATAAAATCTCAAATCAGGGTACCATTTTAATGAATCAGGAAAATCAATGGTGTACATTACAAGATACAAAATTTTCCTTGTCAAAGCTATTTAGCTGATTATGTCTAGGGGAGGTCTCCGCCCCAAAAATTGACGCAATTTTCCAGCCGACAACGCGCCTACTTATTGCGTCGCGAAATGTCTCCGCGTCTCGCCTGCCTCCACTAAGTAGGCCAGCCAGCCAGGGGTCTTATAATTTCCATGAATTTATACGCGTGTAAATTTCCTAACACGCAGCGAAACATGGCAAGATTAAATTGAAATTAATATTGCAAATGAATCTAAAACGAATAAGGTTTAAAATGAAAACAAGGGGTCGAAAGTGAAAAGCTAAAGACAATTGTGCTGAAATTGGATATCTTATTTCTCGTTCAGTGAACTGATCCGCAAGGCTTTTTTAGGGATCAATGCCAGCGGCATCAACCGATCATAGAACAGGAAATAAGCAACTAGCAGCCGAAGCTTTGACGGAGGCAATTTAGCTCGTCTTTCCGCGCGAGCCAGTCCATCTGATTAACCTTCACTCTTCAGAGCGTCCGCTCAACAAGTACTATCTAATGTCAGTAATCAACACAAGTTCTGCCGCAAAACAACTGCTTCTCGAAGCAAAATGCTTTACATCTTAAGTTGGTTAAAAGCCGTTTCATTTAAAATAAGCCAATCACCAGCTCTTAAAATAAATAGTACTTCTCTTTTCTATCATAATACGAGTGTATTAACCCTAAATGCCCTAAATTCGAAATTTCACATCGGTCGTTAATCTGCTCAACCAAGCTAGCTTTACAAAATAGGAAGTTTAAAATTAGCTGTTTATTTTAGTGGACAGTGTTCCTAACAATGAATGACCGCATCGGTGATCGATACGGCGCGGCGGCGACACTAAAATGTTCCGAGTGCCGTTGACCAGCAATCAGCAACAGGGCCTCAATTCACGGAAATCAGTTGATATGTTTACAATAAAAGGAAGACGGCGTAAAGAAAATAAGTTTTTATGGGGTTCTCGGAAATCAAATTTGATAGCGGATTCTCAATTTGCAAAGAGATTATGTCCACACAATGCGGGTGCGGGACAGTTGCGAAAGATCCCTGCATTGTGTACGGGGCACGTGTGCAGCTGCAGTTTGCCAATAAAATCGCTGATTTCAACTTAAAACTACAACAGATGCTTGGATCACAATTCTACCCAACAACTCAACAAAAGACGACTTTTATCTGATAAAATAAGCTAACTTTTGGAATTTTTGTAAGGAACTAAAAAACCATGCAGCCGTTAAAACTTTCATTACAGTGTCACAATCACAACACATCTAGGTACATATACTAATATTATAAAGGGGAAAGATTTTATTGTTTATTTGTTTGCATTGTAAACTCTTTGTTTACGTTAAAAACTTGTAGCTTTTGTATCATTTCTTTGCAGTTTAGTTTTACTTACTGTTTGTTACATTTTTTAATATTAAACTTTACACTGAAATCATCGATTCCAATTTAGGTTTCATTTGATTGCAATATTTATTGACATTATATTTAAGGCTTTCTTGTACAAATTCTGCTTTCTATATTATGTTATGCGTTAAAAAATCAAACTACTTTTAGCTTGTAAGAACATATTGTAACATATGAAAGCATAAAATAAATGAAATTTTTACACTCTTGTGGGATCTCACCAAAGTCAAAATTAAACACTCAATTAATTGACGCGTTTAATTAACTCACACAGTTAATTTAAATTTGTAACTCATGTCAAATACACATGAATAGGTTTTTATTTAGTGTTGGTACCTGTACGAGCAAGGATCGATCCGATCTATTTGTCGATTGCATAAGTCTCGTCGAAACAGTGTGTTAAATATCAGACAAACCGGTTTACAGAAACGTGTTAGGAGGTCTTTAAGAAACAGCTCAAATACTTCGCTATCCTTTAAATATCCTTCTTATATTTTATTACTAAGCTAGAATTTTAATGCTGTAATTTAAAAACTAGATTCCTGCAAAAAATGTTAATCAAGGTACCTAACTGAAATAAAGTGCTTTGTTTTGCTCACTAAGTTGTGTCATGGCATGGCTTTTAATTATATAGAATTGTGTTATTTTACTACATATTTACATTTTATTATTTACTCTATAAATGTATTGTTCACTTTGCGTAAGTGAACTGGTATTACACTCGCTTACTATAAAATAACTTGAATGCGTGCAACTCAAAGGGCTTTATTCTTAGTTTTTTAGTTACCCTACGTACCTAATTCTGAAAAGTACCTAAATACTGTAAAGAAGGTAAATATATCTTAAAAAATATCCTAACATTCGTCGTAACAATTTATTTCTTACCTGTCCAAAACGATTCAAATCAGCGTCAATATGAGCGCGAAATAATCGAAAAATAATTTTGGAGTCTCCTAAAATCTTCGGATGTTATCCAGCACACATACACATTAACTAGGTTTCAGCACTTGATTTGGACTGACACTTGGTTAGGGGTAGATCGGGTGTGGAAATAGAGCGTAGATATTGACTTCCACCGCAGTGCGGAGTTTGGAACGAACTGGCGGGTGCGAGCGCGCGCTCGGCGGAATGACGCGCGCCGCCATGCCTCGCCGGCCGCGCGACGCCGCCGCCGACGACGGATGCTCCACCAACCTCCATCGCCCAAGGGAGCCGTCCGTTAATTCCAACATTTCCAACCTATACAGCCTCCAAACCCTGTTGAGGAGTCTGCGAGGAATGCAGCCAACATTCAGACAACCTTTTTGTGCCTTCTAAATCCGTCTGGCTGGCATCCTGCTGGTTTCCTCGATTGTTTTGATGGTTGTCTAATTAATTAATTTACAGTAGCAGTGTACCTTATAGTAATTGTTTCTTTACGGTTATCGCTAATTAAATTTTAATAAAAGTCGGCCTTGCAAATCAAGAACGCTTAAGTCGTGAATTAAGTTATAAATGTTTACACGGGTAAGACGCATATTTAAAACGGTACAATTCTGTCCACATTTTGACTTGATTAACTATGCCCGGGGCCTGGCCGGTCGGTGGTGTGATTGAGGACTAACCGGTTTTAGGTCCGAAATTCGAATTTGCAATCGGTATCACAGCATCGGCAGCAGTTTAGGTATGTCGCGGAGTATTCATTCGTTCGTTCACAGAAAAAAATTACTAAATCAGGTTTCACTATTCTTCTTAACTTAATTATTAATAGCCAGATATGAATAAATAATATGTTAAGGTCACTCTTTTTATATGATTTCAGTTACCTACATAGGTGACTATAAATAAATCTTTTTTTTTTATGGGTTTGCTCTTGACCTTGCTTGTTTCTATTCTTTCACATAATGTTATTATTCACGTCCATAGTTCCCGGCTTAGCCCTTAACTGATATTGGACAGCACACCTAACTATTCTTCTCTGACGAAGACTGAACCTTTGTGAATAGGCGCAAAGTTAAAAATGCTAATGTTAAGCACTAATTTGACTTATTTTAGGTAACATTCTGAATGTTCTATGAAATGAAGCTATTTTTGACTTTGACTTATTTATAAAAATTATTAAGAAGCAGCTGTTACGCTCGTCTAGTTAGTTAACTATACAATTTAACACGTAGGTCCTCTTTTTTTATTTTTATTATAAGATGGGTTAACTCTTGACCTCAATCTTGACCATAAGGTCAAAGATGAGGTCGACGATGGAGCGAGTTAACCCAGAAAATGCCTATAAAGGCACTGGTACTCCCACGCACCGACGGAACACAGCAAGCTGTTTGGTGTCGGACTTCGGTAGGAGGGTGGTCACGAACCAGACGGCCTCCGCATGAGACCATAGGACGACACCTCAGATTCAGAAAAAAATGAAGTGTCGTTGCCTGGGATGGATTACTAGGAGGCAGGTCTCATTTGTGTTTCCTTAGTCGCCTCTTACGACACCCACGGAAAGAGATGGGGTGGTGTTATTCTCAACCGATCACCACACGGTTAAAACTCTACTTTGAATATTGTTCTTGTGATTTCGTTTGATAATCGCCTTGCTCACGAACCCATAATTCCGTTGGGCAGTGGGTTCCCCCGGACCTGCAGGCAAATGAATAAATAAAATTCTGGGTAAATTAATTACTGTGTCGCCGTAAGCTGACACCCGCGACGTTGTCGTAGCTGGTAGGGCTTTCACAACTTTGTACGCACCAAAATCAAAAACTCAACGATAGAATGACAACAATGTTATGATGATTTACGGTTTGCCTGGAAGGGATTGCGCTCAACGCTCACTGATGTCGCCTTTGCGTACTTTTATGCAGACAGCAGCATTTCAGGTTTACCCATTTATATTACGACGGGGCGACGTTAAGGTCAACATGACTGAACAAAAAATATCTATATTCAATAGGTAAGTATTCAGTTACTTAACTAAATTATTGTTTGATACAATTTAATAATTGGGATATGGGTTAATTGTCAAAATCGCGCTAAATCAAAGACGACAATTTTTATCACATCGAATATTGCAATACAATACAATGTCTAATATTAATTAAGATTAAGTTATGTTAGTGATTTTGAACTTATTGTCTTCAAACAAATAGGTGATTCATTTATTTATAAAACTTAATGCACAGGTGCACAATAGCGGACTTAATGCTTAAAGGCGTTATCTACCAGTCAACTTTAGGATGATTAGATGCATACTCCATAGAGTAGAAACTCTTGGAAAAAAATTATAATCTAAAAAATAAAATAATAATAATAATCTTGATGTCTAGTCGTGTCAGCCCTGACGCACGTTACGATTTAATTTCTAATTAATTAAACTATTAGACGTAACATAATTGTAATCCCCTCATTTAGTCGCTAGCCGCCTCAGCGTGATTACAAAGGTTTGATTGAGGTCATAAATTCCGAATATTGAACCTAATCAGTCGCTAAGTAATCGGGTTATTTTACCTGCCAAATGCAGGTGCCGAATAACACTGCCAGAGATATAGTAATTTGCAATTCCTTGTTTTTTCACAAAGGGAAGTATTTTTTATAAGCAACACATATTTAACGCAGCTAGGATTTGGACTATTGACCTAATAGTCCATACTCAGGTCTTAGCGACTCTACTCGTTGATTTCTTTTGGTAATCTATTTCTTACTTACATGGATTTACAACAAGATTGCCGGTGTTAGAACTGGATTCCCGCCAAAAAAAAATGTAGAGGTACTTACGTAAAACTTCTTGAGTTCAAGTTCAACTCAATGAGCATTATTTTACTCCTAGCGGCAATTCGTGTTTGAAAGCGCCACCTACAGCACCATTTGAAAGCAATACTTCAAAGTACAGCTACTTGACGACAGAGGGCAATGTTTCAGTAACTTTTTATTAGACTTCCTTAACTCAAAACCATAAATACTTAACACGACTTTAAGTTTCTTGTATCCTTATGTCTTCATTCAGTATGGATGGTGGGTAGTAACATTTTTGGACATCATTCCAATATTTTTATTGTGGTTCATAGAAACCCAGCGACATCTGACAGTTGACTTCTAAAACATTTAACATCTGATTTTTAGTACATGAAGCTGCCACATTGTTTGCGATGGCAGCACTTACTCCCAATCCAATCGAAGGAAATTACAACAAAACATTGTTAGACGAAATATATTATAATTTTCGTATTAGATTAACTAAACCGATTTATATTATAATATTATAAGATCACTATTTTAAAAGAAAAATACCTAATCACTCAAATAGTCGATTTGACATTTCTAAATGTCAAAGTATAGCATCATATCCACAGTCGCCATTACATATCTATTGCAAATTGTATTTTATGAAAGAAATTGCTTGTGTCAAACAAAGGCGCGCGTTTATAATTTGTTATGAGCACTTTTTCTATTAAATCTAAAAGAAATCCACCTTCTGGTAATCCAGTAAGTAGTTTATTTCTTGTTTCATAGATAATATTATTATTTATTACTTATTTAATACTTGGATATGGAAACTAAGTAAGTAGGTAGGTACATAAATCATAATGCAAAAAGTTATAATGTCCAATGAAGTAGAATTTTTTTATGTACAATTAAATCAAACATGCTCTTCCAACGAGGTATGTATTTAAAGAAATCTAGAACAACATTTACTTAATTTATTGTATTTTTAGGTTTTCTAGTCCTTCGGTATGGCTCCACCAAGAAAGATACTCAAACAACAGTTAGAGATCATGATAGAATTCCTCGAACATAACAGAGATGTAGCGAATGGGATCCCACCGGGGTCTCCAGCTATTTCTCACCACCCATCTCGACAGAAGTGGATTGTGTTGGCAAAGAAACTTAATATGATTCATGGTGGAGCGATGAAAACACCTGATGGCTGGAAGAAGGTATCTAAGCTTGTTAACATCAAATCGAATAAATAACTTATTTAATCATTTGAAACCACAGTAAAATATTTCAGACAAGGTAACTAAGCTAAAAGCATGGGACGTACAGACTTTAAAATAAAGCAGTGAGACAGTATAAGCTCAAGAAAAATATAGCTAATATGATTTAAAATATAAATCACGTATCATAAACAAATAAGGTTTAATAAGGTTAATTTCAGAAACGTACGTCTAAAGTACTTTAAAATAAATGTGTTGTTACAGTACTGGTTCGAATGGCGACACAAATGTAGGAAAAAAGTAGCTGATGCAAGAAGATTTGACTCCGGATCAGATAGCGGCCGGAATAGATTTATACCCCTTAATGAATTGGAGATCAGAGTACTGGAGCTAAGTGGCACTGGCACAGTTGGTCCCACTGCCCCGTCACAAACACTCCAAGAATTCTTAGCAGAAGACTCAGATTCTGAACAGACGTTAGAAGAAATAAAAGCTCAATCTTCTCAAGTGGAAATAAAACCAACTCAGCCGGTCTCAAGTACTTCCCAAAGTTTAAGTTTTAACACAGGTAAGATGAACATTCCGAACCAATTCAAAGTTAATTTATTCCTTGTGTGTATGCTATTACTGAATAAGGAGATTCTTTTTGAATTCAGAGTAATCTTATTACAACAACAAACTTTCATAGTTAGTTATACCTATTCCCTGTAGGGAATGATGTAGTAGAACCACTTAATAAATATTCTGGTTTATAAATGAAAAATTAGGAATTACCTAGATAAATATGTTTATCAGATGAAATTACTTCCTTTTTTTCTAGAATGTCACCCTTTCGCCCACATCAAAACAAAACTCTTGGGTCCCTTTTACCTTGTCGGCTGGCATACATATATGTAGTTTTTTTTTTTTACTCCCAGTCCAGCTTAGATTTAGTACTTTAAACATATTACTTTCTTATTTCAGAAGATGCTCGAACTTCGACACCACCACCAAAGTGGGCAATGGATCTAGAAGAACGCAGGATAGCGGCAGAAGAAAGAATGGCAGCTGCCTTAGAATCCATGGCGTCAGTTATGAAAAGTCAAGAGGAACGGCGAGCGATGCTGGATGAGAGAATAGCTGATGCATTGTCTGCTATAGCTGGAACTGTTCAGGACTTAAACAGTGGAGTCCAAGAAGCATTACTGCACTTGCAACAGACAAATTCAATGCAGCCAAACGGACCAAAGATAAAAGATATATTTTTATAAAGTTGTATTAAGTTGCCTTAGTTACTATATTTCTAGTGTAAGAGCCGCATAGTTTGTGTTATGCTAGTCAATTGACTGCCATTTGTAATGATACATTATGAACCTAGTGCAATATTTTATTATAGAAATGTCATTTTAGAGGCATATAAATTAAGTACATAGGCGATACTTTTTACATTGCAAAATATTGTAATAAGCACTGTAAAACATAAATAGTCAATGTAAGAAATGTAAACATTACATTGTTTTTAAATAAAAACCTTGAAAATTAAATGTATTTTTCTACCACCCCTTTCTTTTTGGTTTGTTACAATTTCATACAAAAAAACCATTAAATCTATTTTAATAAAATCTTTCTGTAATATACCTAGCTTATGCATCAGAGTAACACGTGTCCTCTATAGTTCCCACGGGAGCGAAGGGTGTGAAGGTTTAAGGGCTTTCAAAAGAAAAAAAAATTTTTTTCCAGGAATGGAAGCGTTAGAAACCAGTATAAATTACTGGGAAGACGCGCTGGCTGCGTTTTCCCTGGGCGCTCGAGGCGGAGTCACAGGCACGCTCGCGCTGACGTCACCAGAGGAGGCAGAGTTCTGTCGGGAGATACAGGAGTTGCTGCAGAATGCGTATTTACTGCAGGTACCTCATTACTCACGCCTATAATTCCTAACAGTGTAGGCAGAGCATAATTGGGTTGTAGAACCACTTGACGCAAATGTTAACAATTTTTTTTAATACCAAATGACACTGAATATAGTGTTGGTGGTGTAGCTCAGGCCAGCAGACCCACGGAATTTAAACAATGAATTTAGGTATTCTATGTATGCCAATACACAGTGCCTTCCTAGTGCCTATTGATGCCAAAAGAACCATATCTAGTGCCACCACAGTTTAAGAAATATAGGTCGTTGTTTGTGGGTCTGCTGGACGGATATCAGCCCAGCAGACCCACCTCTCGTACACGGAAACGGCTAAAGTTAGAGACATGGTTCTAGTTCTAAGCTTTAATGCTTTACTTGGTGCCATCGAGAAAAAAGTTTCAAACCTAGTGCTTCAAGCGTTTCGGAGCTATAAAACGATCTTGGTGTGCCTGCTGGGCGGAGGTTCAACGCAGCAGACCCACCTCTCGCACACGGAAACGGCTAAAGTTAGTGACATGGTTCTAGTTCTAAGCTTTAATGCTTTACTTGGTGCCATCGAGAAAAAAGTTTCAAACCTAGTGCATCAAGCGTTTCGGAGCTATTAAACGATCTTGGTGTGCCTGCTGGGCGGAGGTTCAACGCAGCAGACCCACCTCTCGTACACGGAAACGGCTAAAGTTAGAGACATGGTTCTAGTTCTAAGCTTTAATGCTTTACTTGGTGCCATCGAGAAAAAAGTTTCAAACCTAGTGCTTCAAGCCTTTCGGAGCTATAAAACGATCTTGGTGTGCCTGCTGGGCGGAGGTTCAACGCAGCAGACCCAACACGATAGCTCCATAACTAGAAGGTAATTGGTATGAAATCTCATATCAACGTTTAGTGTGTAATTAGTGCCTTAGTTTAACATAAAAATATATGTTTAATTTGACTTCCAAACATAACAAATAGCCTCTGAAAGTTCTCCATACATTTTAACAACCGAGGTACAGTCACGCTCAAAACTTAATTTATTAGGTTACATATGCCAACATATTTTTTGAACGGGGTAATAAACTGCCAATTTCTCACTTCAGATGTCGCCTCTGTTGACTGATCCTAAAATCAGGAGAATGACGTGTAGCTGTCAATATGGAGAAGGACGTGTAGCTGTCATTCTCCATATTAGTTTCGTAAAAAAACAATTTATTTATAGTATACATAAAAAATACGGTGTACATGTATTCCCCAAAGATCCAAAAAAAAAGTTTAAAAAAGTAGCTTTTCTTTTACTCAACTCTTCTTTCAATTGAAGTACACATCTTTGTAATTTGACTTTAATTTGAGTAACTATTTCCGCAAAAAAATAAAAAACACTTGCTCGCAATCTCAATAAAATGACAGCGCCGCAGCTTGACACGGAACAGTCAACAATGCTGCCACCTCTAAAGAGCTTTTAGTTTATAACCCCATTCGTAATCGTTCATGTATCCTAATAGTAATTAACTACATACCTATTATATAGATATACCAACTTATTTTGTAAAAAGGTAAAAGGCGACTAGGCAATAAATTTAAAAAAAAAAATAGGCTACGCAGCTGCATGTTGCATTCCCAAACCAATAGATGGCGCTACTGTTTTATGATGCGTTGTCTCACAATAAGATTGTTAATGCATTTAAGACTATGCTCGGCCTATGCGCTAATAAAGGGTAGATGACTTTCAGCACTTGACTATGGTTTAGGTAAATCGTCAGATGGCTTAACAGCGCGAGCTTCCGGGTTCGAATCCCGATCGTGTCAAAAATGTTTCACCACTTTTTTTGGATAATAATAAGAAAACACTATAGTTTAGGATTTTAAAGATTTTTTCTAAAAAATTATACATTTTAACACGGGTTCTTATGACTTTTTATATGCTTAGTTGAGGTGATATATGTAAACAAATCGTGGTAAGAACCAGCGTTAAAATATATAAAAATTGTAAATTTAAACCTGTTTTGAAACTTTATTTTTTATTTATGATGTGATAATTATCAGTTGAAATTAAAATCTGTATGTTTAGTGAACATTAGTTATGAGACATTAATTAGTGAGTAATTAAATACGGTTTGAAAGGTTATCATTTATTTATAACAATCAACGTCGGTAGTATAAAATATCAAAATACGTCGCGTCGTCGGCGCAGCGGCAAAGTGCGGTGGCGCGGTGACAGTGCGGGGCAATGCGCCATCTATGATTTTCTGATAGAAGTTTTTCGTACCTAAATTTTGAAATTCACACGCATTGAAATTCACAACAAAATTCAAAACTCTACTTAGATTATTTGAATTCTT